>JAEQBH010004872.1:0-391492 GCA_016808115.1 Tetrastigma voinierianum | reverse complement strand
AGATCATTGGAATCTTTTTTTCCCCTTTTTTTCCACCTTTTGAGTTTCTGTAATATTAGGTAAAGATTTTCCACCCTCAATATTTTGAGTGCTTGATCTATAGATGTACATCTTTTTACATTAATATAGCAATATAATATTTCATTTAGATGTACAGGTAATAAAAACAACAGAGGAAATATGTGAAACAAAACAAAATGAAATGTGATAGAAGTTATTTATGAATCCTTCCTCTTCAATCCCTCTTCTGCAGTTCTTGAAATGACTGCTATTAAGTAGATACAGTTTGGAGAAACAGTCACTGAAGGATAATTTCATTTTAATACTATTAGGTTGGTAAGCATAAGTTCAAGGGTCCCAAAATAATGTGTTTAATCATAAGAAAAAATCTAGAGAGGAAAATGAATTGTGAAGAAAATGAATGCAACTCCTGTGACCGATACAAGCGAATAATGTTCTGCTTCTTTCCTTTTAATTTTTTTCATTCTTTATTTTAGGAGTTCTTTTCCTCATGCTTGTAGCCTAGTTATCGGAGTTGGTTAACCTGTGACCTCTTTCTCTATCATGGGGTGGTTGCTTTGTCTAATGTGCTGAATTAGAGCTTTTTGACTATTCTAAGGACAACTTTGGTGGCTCTGGTGGAAAGAATCCTTCTATTTTTCAAACCTTCACTCTTAAGCAATATGTTGATCAGCAGTGCAATATTGACCCTGATGGTTATCATGGCTTTATTATTTTCTGTAGGCTTGATTAGACTAGGAGAGATTGACAGTGACATTGATGGTGATTGTGGTGTCTTGATCACAAGCGGGTAAGCGAGAGGCCCCGGATTGAAGCGAAGATGGCGTGTGGAGGCATCGCGCGGGGTTGCTTGCCTTCATGAAGACTCCCATGGCTGCATAATCCATCGGGACATCAAGGCCAGCAATGTCTACTGGTGATAAATGGACCCCCAAATAGCTAGTTTTGGTATGACAGTCTATAACAGGAAGAGATGAGCTCTATTGTGCTTTTTGTTTGACTTATTAATATGGTGTATGTGATTAAAATTTAGTTTCTGAATGTGATTTATGCAGTCTCAAATTTAAGGAACATGCTGGAGTCCAACTTCTGGTGTTTGGAGTAAGTCAGAAGCTATTAAAGTTTATACCTTGTAACAGTGGATACATGGCTCCTGAGTATGTCATGCATGGACATCTTTCAGTGAAGGCAGATGTATTCAGTTTCGGGGTTCTGATTTTAGAGCTGGTCAGTGGTCAGAAAAACTCCACATTTGACATAAATCTCGATGCTGGGAACTGCTTGAGTGGGTAAGCTCTTAATCCATCTTCTTCATATTTTATTTCATGCTGGTTCATAATTATTCTATTTTGTCTTAGGACATTATCCTGCCAAATCTCTTCTTAATCATTAGAGTGCACTTCGCATTTAAATCAGTCCCAGAACTGGCCTGCAAGCATGGTAATATTGCTGTGGCTATGAATTTTCTCCTATTCCCTAACCCTAGGTCCGAAACCTTTTGATCTTTGTAGATAGAAGACCAAAGGACAGAATGACCCGATGGCCTTATGGATCCAAGTTTTGTTTAGGTAACTCCTCATTTAGTGAAATACCTTGCAGCTTGTGTTGACTGAGATACTAATTAGGGGCCACTGTTATAAGGATTACCTTAGCCAATTCTTATAGTTGGCCAAGTTGGTTCTTATCCAATGTGTGAACTGTGAATGACCTTCCTTCCACTCTTGCAATTTGAGTGGTAAAATTCCAATGGCAGCAGGAGAAAAGAGATGGAATGGTAAGTTTTTTCTGATTATTGTAGGTTATATTCCAGGTAACTCAGGCATTATAATTTGCTGACTACATTGATTATCAATCATGGATTAGTTTAATTATATGGAAATTACATCCATATGGGAAAACCTAAGAAGAGGCAAAGAGCCAGGAATTCAAATCTCTCCTATGGCTGCCAGGCTGTTGAAGTTCTCCTCCTTAATTAGACCACACATGTTCACGTGTGGAAATCAAATACCTGGAAGTTGTTGATTGGAGAGACCCAACATCTTGTTCTTTATCTTTGGTTCATTGACTGGGGAACAAACCTTCCTATCCATGGACCCACGCCCCCAACCTATCAATTCTATGTTTTCTTATTCTATTTTCCTATTTTTCTTGTGTTCCCTGTTGTTTGTCTGTGTTACATAATATTTGTGTGAAAATGTGAGTGCAGGAACCAGGAAAACATATATAGGACTAATAAAAGAAATTAAAAGTGAAAGGAAAAATATAAAAAATAATTTTTAAAGTTTATAAATTATTCTTAAATATTTGCAAAACTCATTTATTTTCTCTGTATATAGATTAAATAATTTTAAAATATATTTTTTTCATAATGTAATAAAAAAAACTCATGAAAGATAAATTTTAAATTTAAATTCAGTAGTATCTTTTTGAAAGCACAAAAAATGTTAATATTTTTATTGTATTTCTTCTGAATTTTTTACATAATCCTGAAAGTGAAACTTGTATTATGTCATTATATATACGACATAGATAGCCCACTCCAAGCAGCCGGGATTAGGACGTAGCGGCAAAGTTGGAATGGAAATCAACCTAGGACAGAGGTCACGTGCCAGAGTGGTTGTGTGTTTATGAGTTACGGTGTTTTAAAAATTGTCCAGTAACCAAAGAAAATCATTTTTCAGATTAGAGTGTCAAACTGAAGCTAGACTAAATTTGCACTAAAGCTTTGGCTGTGCGTTTGGAGTATAACACAATATGGAACTTCTGGGAAAAAAAATAAAATAATAATAATAAAAGAATATCTGTTGGGTCACCTAAAGTTTATTTGAAATTTGGATCATCTAACAATGAGAAAGAATAACAAAAGTTGACTAGTCCAAATTTCTCAGGAAAATTCTGCTAGTTGGACAACTTGAGATCTGAATTAATTAGTATTTTCAATTATTGAAACAATGGTTACTTTTATGGTACTCAGCAATCACAGTGAAGCTTCTCAAAATGCCTGATGAACACTGCCCCTATGTTTATAAGGTCACTGGATTAGTAATACTCAAAGTGTACTTCATGTTTTTCTTTGATACAGACTACAAATGGTTTTTTTCCTCATGGAAACATTCATCTCATATTGTACTACATTACTTTCAGATTCCTATATTTTTGTGATGAACAAGTCTTTTAACTCTTTCTGTAGCTACGTTTTAATATTGTTATCTGAAAATCCACTTTGAACTCATTCATATGCTGTGCCATTATGGTGGTTTATGATTGCTGCAGGTATGGAAACTACAAGAAAGGCGAACCTGGGTTTTGGGTCCCCTCATTAGCATCATCTGCAGTTGCTGAGCAAGTAGCAATGTGTGGCCTGCAGATTGGTCTGCTGTGCGCACAAGCGGATCCACAGTCACGGTAACCATGCGCCGGGTAGTGGACTATGCTATCAAAGAAACCAGGCACCCTGGAGGAGCCGACTAGACCTGGATTCCCGGTTCAAGATACAGGAGATCTAAGCGGGCCTACAACATCATCCTCCACTGCTGGAACTTCAGGCGAATCTTCACACATTTGAAACTACCACACACAGTGCCACCAACCACTTCAGCTCGGGCAGAGCCCAAATCTGACCCAAGAGGGAAACGTCAGTGCAAGGTTAGCCGTTCAATTTTGCTTATTCTTTGTGTAATATTGATATGCTTGTTGTTTTATTAGTTTGTAAATGTTAGCGAGGAATGAATGTGAAAATGTAGTTGTTTCAATATGATCTCGGTATACACAAGAGATTGATTACATCTTGAGCATATACCATGGAGAAATACATATCTTCCTTCATTTTTTCCCTGGAAGCAGTACTGTTTGTGTTTGGCATGTTGTGCGTATTTACAGCACGAAGAACCACATTCACATTTTCACATCCTAAAGGGAGAAAACCTGCTAACCTCTCAAAACAGGAGGTGAAACAGAAGGATTCTGTAATCTTGGGTCAGGGACTTGTATCATCTCATATTATATGCCAAGCTTCTTCTTCCAATTCCTTCTTCTTGGCTTCACACTACTGTTAATACGTGTTCTTTGTTATTGCTATTGTTTGAATCCAACTTGGTACCTGTTTATCGAACTTCGGTAATTTTTGGTTCCGTTATCATTTTTCCATTGGTCACCAAGTTTTAAAACATTGATTGAATGTCAATAGACCCCATATGGTTTGAGATGCAGGCCGTGGCTATCTATGAGAGTTTGGGCCAAGTAATCCCTTTGCTGCAGTTCGCCATTTGAGAGAGGAGAGGGATAATTTATTATTTTATTTAAGTTATACACCAATGGCATATGCAAAGCAACGTTGAGACCAAGCCCAGTGTTCTTGTCAGAACCTTAATTTTAAATTTGTTGATACCAATCTTCATAGTTTTTTTTAAGTATCGGAGATTTTTAGAATAAATTTTAATTATTCAATTTTATCATCACTTTATTATTATTATTATTTATAAGAAAATGGACTGTTGATGATATTGTCACAAGCATTATAATGCTCAATTACAAAATTTGAAAAATAACGTTGTTTAAATAAATTTGGGGACATTTGATGTAATAATTCCTCACTGAAAAATAATAAAATAATAAAATGTGTCGCTCTCGTTTTTTAAATGCAATTGATAAAATACATTTTTGAACTATTTCATATTAAATATTATTTTTAAAACATTTAAAATAGAAAAAAACTAAATGACTTTTAAACTTTATAATTTTCTACTCTCAAAATTTTTTTTTTTAAATTTTCTATTTCATATTAGTTCTTTTAATATTAAAATTTATATCTCTTTTTAAGTTTGCTATTAGTTCCCTTAGATAGTAACAAATAGTAAATATTCTAAAAACAAAAAATATATTGATTATTGAATCAAACCAATATGAATAAACTATAGTTTTGTAACGCCTCGAAATATACCCTAGTTGTTTTAAACATAATTAAGGTATATTATAAATTACATTACAAATTTTTGAAGTATTATTTTGTTAAGTGAGAAATTTTCAAAACACAGGTATAAATATAAGGAGTAAATTGTATTTATCAAATAGGATATATAAAAGTGTAAGATAAAAAAGATTATAAGTTAAAGTGAAATATCGTAACTTGATTTGCGAAATAGAGAGAGGAGAGATGGAGGGCCAAAGTACGATAAAGGAAAAAATTAAACTATAAAGGATGAGATAAAAAATATACAATGCTTTGGTCTAAGAAAGGGAGACCCGAAAACGTGAAGAAGAAGAAGGAGAAGAAAAAGAAGAGGAAGAAGAGAGGAAAGAGAAAAGAAAGAAAAAGAAGAAATATGAAACTTGGTAAGTTTTGTATGAAATCATTAGTATAGTTTGGGAATGGATTCTTTATGGTTTTAATGCATTCTTGGGTTCCATGATCTAGTTCCTTGAGCTAGGGTTTGAGGTGTTAAAGAGTGTGAGTACTTGTTAGGAGTATAGAATCCACCCTTGGAGTATGGATTCTTGTTTATGATATAGAGATACATGTTTGGGTGTTAGGAAGTTAACTAAATTACAAGAATTTGAGTTTGGGTTTGGCAAAAACCCTAATTAATCTATATGTTTGGTTTTGTTTGGGTTATGAACCATTTTGGAGATGTTTTCTAGAGAGTATACGAGTACCCTTTTGATTTTGGTGGAATTTTTGGAAAAAGGACATGAAATCTGACCATTTTAGACAGTAATCCGGGTCGACCATTTGTGTTGAAAAAAAAGCACCCCGAACAAGGGGTGGTATCGATTGCCCATAGACGGAGACAAAGTGGTGCAGTTACCAAGACAAAGTGAAATGGGTTGCCCACTTATGAAACCGGGGTTGGTATTAGTGCCGATCAAGGTGAATGCAGAATCTGCCCAGATGCTTCTTGACCACGATTTTTGTACCACCGTTTGTTAAGTCCAAATTCATGTGAATAAGGTGTGAGGCCAGAAATGACTAATGGGGGTTCAAATGAAGGAAACTAAGTGAAAAATGTCTTAGTACCTTCATTTGCCTCGTGAGCGAGTTTGTTGTTGGAAAACTTAAGCTATGATAATATAATAAGTTCTTGAACACATATAATTGTAGGATGCTGAATGGGGGATGTTTGAATGACCACGACACCTTTGTTGCGTGGGGCGGAGACTCGTATAGTACTCGGTACTGCCAGTTAGTGCGACGACACTCTACGGCGGAGTGCTTTGGCACATTTAATTGCCCGGTACTCTTTGAATTGAAATATGACTCTTTGATTAGTGCGACAACACTTTCTGTCAGTGCTTCGGCACTCCTACTTTGTGCTATGACACCTTAGTACTATCTTTGTGCCTTGGTGTTATGTTATGTCCCGACTCAGTTCCTACCCAGGTCTGGGTGAGTGGCTTGATTTATATGATAAGAGTGTGAATAACTGAATAAAATTAAAGTGTGTATATGATTCTGCCTTGGAAGGTGCATACTACGGGTACCTGCAGCTGAAATATAAGCTGTATGCATAGGTTACCTGTGCAGTATAAGTTGTAACTCACTGCAGGAGATCTGGCGAATAAATATAAATTATATAGAACAAGTATGTGTATAAGTTTATTTTATGAATTCATGAAAATTCGATATCTACTATTGTATATACATTCTTTGTTATATGCTCACTATAAATGAGTATTAATGCATGTGTATATGTATAAACATGTGACACTAGTAAAGCTTAGCAGGGTTTTTAATCAGTGGGTATAGGGGAGGATGTCCATGATCTTACCACATACTGGCGGGCGACACACTTGTGGGGTCCATCACACAGTAGGTTCTTTGCTCGTTATGTAAATCTAAATGTATAGTTTTTTTTGTATATATGTATATGTAAATGGGACTTAGGATTGTATGTATTGTACTATTAAACATCTGTGTGTGATTTTATTACATATCTGTACATGATATTTTGATTAGTTATAAGACTTGGTATCGCTGTCTCCCCAAAAAACAAGTAAAGTCCAGGTATAGTTATAAACCCCACTCCAGCCAGCTTGGCGGGGTTGGGGGCGTGAAAGCAGTTTCAAAGTAATACTCCGTTGGGACTGTTGATGACCCCTCTAAGCCCTTATGCTTGTTTTAAAGGTGAACCCAGGACTCTATTTAATTGGCACTAAAGTGTTTATATAAAGGAATATAGTTATACTTGTTGATGCATGGAAATTGCGAGACTTATTGAGTCCTAGTCCTCGCGGCCTTCCACAGGCTTATTCTGAAGGCCCACTGAGTGCATGGGTCTGATATAGTGAACCGAGAGATCCAGTCATTGAACCCATAGGAAAAGTGTGGTTTGATTAAGTACCCGGGCTACTAAAGTCGTTCATTATTTGAGTGACTCAAGGGTTTGAAGAGAAGTTGTAAAAACTAATAACAAAACAAAACCAATACAGGGATGATTTGTGAAAACATGGAGTAATTGAATAAAAACGGGGAAAACGACTTATAGAGGAACTAGGGTTGGTTATTGTCAATGATGTTTAATGATTCATCTAGATAAAGCATAGGTTGAGTGAATTATAACTTTGGGTGGTCGAGGACTCGGTACAAAGATCCAGCTTTGTGTTGCTCCTTGTATTTTCTCTCACTAACCACATATTCTGAATTATGTCATTCTAGGTCGTTAGAATAATACTTTTTAAGTATTCCTCGGGAGTTCTATTGGTCATAGTTACGTCCTTGCAATAGAGCTACCTAGACTAAGTTTGGATTGGTCCCAGTTACGTCCTTGCAATCCTCACTTAATGCATTTGGTGTCCCCTCCTAGTGAAATTCGTTTAAGTACTAATATTTCTAATTCATGACCTCTTTCTTTACTTCTACCAGTTATTTAATCCCAATTAATTTATTCATGCCTTGGGAATCATAGCAATTTTAGGGCTTAATCAGCGTCACCAAAAAGGATACTCTAGTAAAAAAGGATCAGAGATCCGATTCTGTTTTATGTATCAATTAACCCAAAACCTTAGTAATTTAAGTATTTAACACCAATCTGTAAATCAAACATAACACATCTGACCAAACTAAAGATTAGATTAAATGAAGCTAGCGTCGTATCGATATAAGCCACATAGAATCCTTGCTAACTATATCAACCATCCAAAACCCACCAAAATCACGTTCAAGACAAACATAAAGATACGAGGTGAAGAAGAAAAAGAGATAGAGATACAAAACAGAGATTAAGCTGCAAATATCTTCAATCCTAAGCTCCAAAGTGAAATCTACACTCCACAAGGTTGTATTTCCAGAAATATTCGATTACAAACCAAATTATTCACAAAACAAAACCTAAAACTAAGAAATCTAAAAGAAACTAACCTAGAAATGGAACAAGCTAGGAAAACTACAGGAAGAGCCTCCCTCTCAAAGATTCGAACCTAGAAATGTCTTAAAACACCCTTAAATACACCTTGAAAAGTGGGCTAAAACAAGCCAAAATGAGGTTTTCTGGGCCATAACTTGTCGGACTAAATTTGGCGTTCTTAGTATCGTTGGAAAACTCTTGAAGTGTCGAATTCATCAATATGGTGATGTCATTGGAAACCATTATATACTAAATGCATAAACTTTGAAGGTCTTTTGTGCTTATCCTTTTAGAGGTGTACTCAATATGTTCAAGCGTAGGAACTCAATATATTCAAACATAATAATTCTATGGGAAGTCCATAGGTTATCCACGAGAGGTGGGGTTCTAGAAGGATCCTTAGGTATTGATATCCAATGAATGTGCAAACAAAGTAAATCATGGGGGATTTTGATTGTTTGATTTGGTAACCGAGTGATTTAAGATTATATTATCCACAAGAAAGACGAGTGATAGGATTCTAGGGTGTCCATATCACAACTGGTATGAGGTCTCTCACTTATATTCTCATACGATCCATTGAGAATGGTCTTTGATGGAAGATATGACTTTAAAAATTTGTTTACAAGAGGATAGGAGAATTGGCGGGACCCGACGGATACCTCAGGTTCCCGGGTGGTCAGCCTAGTGGAGTTCCATTGTACAATCCCTAGGGAGCCCTAAGGGACCCCACCTAAGTAAACACATGCAGTCTTCTGTTCTCTCGAATTATATAGAAAAATCCACGACCAGGCCTATCCAAATGTAGGTCACTTAACCCTGACTATACAAAATAGGGACCCATATGAGTTTAATACTAATATCAGAGCATTCTAAGAGTATTTGCAAATTTAGGGTTACCAAAAATAAAAATACATAGGTCCAACAAATCAAAGACAGATGGATGGGAGTGATCACCTGCAGTGTCATTAGAAAAGCGGTGTCGAATGCAGGCGCGAGTAGCGGTCTGAAGCTATGGACTGAGAGCAATTTAAAACAATAAACGTGAGAAATAAATCTCGGTGAGTGGCATAATTTATACGGAGAAAATAATGCTTTATTTTCGAACATTTCTTTACTCAGACCTCCTTCCCACTCTTTTGTAATGTTCCCCGTTTAGCAGACATTTCCACGAAGCCGACTTTACGAAACCCAGTACATGTAAATCATGCTCAACAAATTTACTTGAGCACAATATCAAGAACACTATAATCTAAAACACACACAACATTGTTCAATCATAAAACATGTACTAACCATCGTGTAATAGAAGTAACCATGACATGCACCCCATAACCATAAGTATTAAAATAGTTATACCATGTTCGGAAAATCAACAACGTACCATCCATGTACCCATCCATAATGGGTCGGTGGCAAGACCTCCATTTACCCGTGGCAACTAATAAACGCAATATTTACGGTTTTACCTTACTCAAAAATCAACAATATGCAGTACCATGTGCGAGTCATAAGCGTGGGACACCCCTCACGATAACCAACATCGGAAATGTTGTCAGATTAAACTAATGATGATAGCCCGAGTAATTCAGCGGAGCCTCACGGCAAATGGCAAACTGAAATATAGCCGTCCAGATCGAGCGAGCCTCACATGGTCATGGAATTAATATATGACCCGTTCGTTCAAGCCCAACCTCCGGCAGAGTGGCAGAGCTCGAGAATACCAAGCGGGTCGGGTAAACCCAGGCCCTCACGAAATTTAATGGAAATAATATATAACCGTTGGATGTAACTAACCTCACGACATGCATTGGCAAAACCAAGAATACCCGAGCCGTCGGAGTAAGCTCGACCTCACCGCATTTAGTGGAAATAATATATAACCGTTGGATGCCAACTGACCTCACGACCGTGGCAATCTCGATATACTAAGCTGTGGGTAAGTATTGACCTCAACATATGGAAATAATATAACATTGGATGTAACCAACCTCACGACAGTAGCTTGATCGATACACTATAATATAAATCTGCGAACCCTGATATCGATTTGTATGATTTTTATCGCACTTATAACTTCCAACCTGATATCTAACTCCGTGCTTACTTTTTCCAAACGATCGCGTATCCTTAAGTTAGAATTTGAATTTACTTTTACAACTTCGATCAAGCTACATTGAAGATCTTTAGTTCGCCCGATTCAAGCCGAAATTTGAAAGCCTCGATGACCATATTCCTTAACCAATTTTAAACACATATATTTCAATCCATTTCATAAAACAACTAATTTTTCAAAGGGGTTTAAGCCCTGCATACATACCCCAAAATATCCTAAATACCCGCAGACTCATACGAGCCGGTGTTTAACCCGGTTAAAATGTTGACAAAATTCACAGAAATGATAACTTGTTTATATAGAACCACGGTAATCACATTTATGCAACCAACCATTTGATCAAGCAGTATAGCAAATATTTAATCCACGATAGATACATCTAACATAATACCCCAAATCATTTAAAAACATATAAACCACTCACATACTATAGGCGGCTGAGTCCACCTTGCATGAGGATCATCTCGGCAGCGTGAGCACTGTAATAATGTGAAACACCACTTAGGCTCTAATAAGCTGAACCAACAACATTAGGGATACTTGAAGCCTTAGAATACTTTAAAACTAAACCATCTATATTGGACTCAAACAAGTCAATTACACAGTCTTCCCTATAGGCCGTACGAAGTAGGGCTTTTCACCGGGAACTAATTTCACAAAGTGAGCAGTCCAAATGAACTAAAAACATCAATTTCACTAATCTAACTTGATTTTCCAAATTTGACCAATTGGTACCCTAACTTCAGTCCCAACTTCTCGGTATTACAAAACCTAAAAATGGAAAATGACAAGCGGCGTCCAAAATTTACAAACCACATATCAATGGAAAGCCAGACCGGGAACTCATCAGGTACCATTACATGGTCCAATAGTGCTTGTGGTGGCGGAAAACTAGATCTGACCGTCGACCCGACTTTGTTTCCACGTGGTAGCTTCAAGCGGTGAGGAATGCCAAAGGACCGGAAATGAGTTCGGGGTCCCAGTAAGTGGAAAGGAGCTATGGGCCGGCTTGAAATGGCTGGAAAAGTGGGAAAACTCCGGTGACCCACGGTGGCCGCTGCTGCCGCTTCGCCGGCCCGATCCCGGCGCGTCCGGCGGCGGTTGGCCGTGAAAACTTACCGGCGGCAGCGTCTGGGTGTCCCCTTCCTCCTTGGTCGGCGCGTGTTGCTGGTGGTAGGAGGTGCCTCAGCCGATCCCGATCTTCCACCCCAGTATGAGAATGGCTAAGCATTGACTTGTGTTCCCAGATTTGGAGAGCTTTTTCCCTGGGTTTGGAGCTCGAAGAGGGTGTTTGGGGGCTAGGGTTCATTTGGCATCCTGAGTTATGTTTATATATAGGGTCTGGATCTCTTTTCGGGTGAAATCCAGACAGAACTTGGACATGATAAAGTGCTCTTGTTGAACTTCTCATAAATGGTAACTTTTTACCCGTAGAAGTCGGATTGTGACCTGATTGTCGTCTATGAACAAGTATCGACGAGGCCTACGAAAATGGTGCTTTAAATTTAACCTATTATTCCTCCTCGAAAAGTCGAGCTTGGTCAAACTTGTTCAAACTTGGTCAAGTGTGTTAAAAACTGTTATTTAGTGCAGACCGTTCTGAGAATGATGTCGAATCTCACTTAGAAGATTTATACAAACACACTTAGCATGCATTTAGGTTCAAGCACAATGTGTACCAAGGTTGTCTTATTCACACATTGTTAAGAATATGCCAAACTGAGCATTTAGAGAGCATGTAGTAAGTATTTAATATCATATAACTTCCATTGAAGCACAAGGGGTGAGAGAGTGTTGTTACCTTTTTTTGGTGATGAGTTTTCAACATTCGAATCCTATCTTGGAGGTTTAGAACTCCATTAAAGCTAGGAAATGACTAATAAATGCAAGAACATCCAACATAAATGCAAGTAGAATAGAAATAAATGCTATAGATTGATGTAAAATCGAATGAAACAAGTTTAGAGATGAAGCTACAGATTAAAAAGACTTAGACTTGGTATTCACAGTGATTAACTACAAGAACAAACAAAGATCGAGCTATACAAGTAGAAATTGCAAAAACCTTAGAAAAGAGAGAAAAATCATAACTAGAACTAAAGAACTAACTGGAGCTTTTTTAGCTCAATTTGCTCAAAGAGGCTTAAATACAACACAGGTCATTAAAAATTGAGTTTGGTTTAAATCGCTGCAAGTGCACAGGTCATACAAGTAATAAAAGTGGATTTTTAAGTCCAGATATTGTTCCCACAAGGATAGATGATGAATAAAAAGATTAACTACCCCGGCCTCGAATCCCTACCATTTGAATTTAATGTTAAAATGATAGAGAGAACTAATAGTATTAATACTAAAATAATTTCACTAGTGTATTAAAAGAATTTAATAAAAGTGGATTTGAGAATTCTTGAGTGAGACGACATTGGGGAAATAGACCGATGAATAATTGTCAATTTACGCATCATTTTTGAGTCATAAGCTAAAGCCATTGGTTAGGTAGATTTGTCAAAGATGCATTGTGGTATAGTTAGGATTTCTCCATAACCATACATTTCACTGTGGAGATTCATGTTCATTCCGGACTCATAGGTCTGTCAGGTTACTTATGGGTAATCCTCTTTCTAAGATGCAGGTATTTTTCCTTTTTAGTACTTCACATGAATCTTAAGGCCCGAAGAATTCTTGCCCCCATAGACAGGATATTGCAAGCCTTCTCCAATTTAAATGACATCTCATCCTTCAATGCTGATGAAATTCTCCATCTCCTTGATTAGATCTATGCTAACATGGGATCAGAATCATTTCATTAGAAAGAGGAGGAAACCTACGACGATTAAGTTGATACTTCATCTGACCATCCTCACATAATGAGTAAGTTAGTGATCTATATGAAGTAATCTTCGAGTTCATCGGTTCAAAGTATTAGTCCACCATACCCACAAGGAATTGCTCTGTGCATCGGGTTCACCATCTTTATGTCACCTTGAAAGGGCCTCCCCAGAAATCGAGCAAGATATGATCCTTTGTTTATAGGTGCCAGCCCAAGACCAAATGATATATACAAATTTATGACATTAGTACCAAAGGACAATTATCTAATCCCTGACAATGGCGCCAAAAACTTGTTCCTACCAAACTATATGATGTGATCTGTGTACGCCAATCTTCTGGTACTGCCACACAAGAACTTTTCAATCCATGGAAACAATGCCAAAAAAACTTGTCAAGACCATTTTTCATATGTATGAAAAGATGGAATTGTTCTTTGTTGTTAAAATGACTTATTTAAAATTTGTGTGTGGTCTTGATCACTACAAGTGCACAGGTCGTACAAGTAATAAAAGTGGATATTTAAGTATAGATATCGTTCCCACGAGGAAAGATGATAAATCAAAAGACCCAACTACCCCGACTTCTCAGAGATCATTACTAATTTGAACTCCACAGTTATGATGATAAGAGGACTAAAAATATAGTCCCAGGCTTAAATCCTTTATATTCAAAAGTAAAGTTTAATAGAATTTAGGGTTGAGAATTCACTGAGTGAGACAAACCAAAAATGGATCAATTAGTAATAATCACTTTGCATCTTTTTAGGTTAAAAGCTCAACCATAAATTGGAAAACTAAGTTTGTCAAAGATGTAAGGTAGTATAGTTTGGATTTCTCCCTCAACCATACTTTTCATTGATTAAAGGTTCATATTCATTTATGAGACATGATTCTAATAAGTTACTTATAATATGTAACCCTCTTTCTAAGATTTAAGTATTTTTCCTTTTTTTAGTACTTTATACTCAAATCTTAGAACTAAAGAATTCTTGCCCCCATAGACAGGATATTGCAATTCTTCTCCAATTTGATTGACACCTCATCCTACACTTCTGATGAAAATTTTCATCTCCTTGATTAGATCTCAGCTAACACGAGATCATAATCAATTCAGTAGAAAGAGGAGAGACCTTTGAGTGATTAAACAGATACTTCATTCAACCTTCCTCAACTTATAAGTAAGTTGGTGATCTATCTGAGCAATCTTTCAAAGTTCATTAGTTCCATAGTATTAGTCTACCATACCCACAGGCCTCCACACTCTCGGGATTCTCCATACTGTGTCCTCAAAGGTCTCTTGGAAATTAGAGTGAGATCTGAGTACCTTGCATTAGGTACACGGTGCAAAAATGCGAGCAGTAAATTTATAAACAATACCCGATAAAATAAATTGAGAATTCTAATTAAAGCTTTCTTCCACCTTATGCGACAAAATGGCTATCATTAATGGCCCATTTCAATTGAGCTCAACTTTTCAAAACTAGTTTACTCTTATCGGTGACTAGCCCGATCGGAAAATTCATTGAAATCATAAACGAACTGAAATAAATGAACTCCAGAAACTTTCCAGCATCCATTTAAATCAAACAGTAAACGAAAAGAAGAATTTATAAAGAAATACCAGCTCGAAGCTACACTTCAGTACAATACCTAAATCTAGAAAATTAAAGGAAAACTAACAAAATAAAACTATACTAAGCTAAATCTACTAAATTGGAAAAAAAAAAAAAAGTACAAGAGTCTTCAACCACCAAGAAATCTTGGAGCTGCCGAAAGCTGCGCACATTACTCTAGAAGTGTGTATTTATAGGCTTTCCAATGTTGGGCCTCACTTCATTAATTGCATTTTGGATCCCTAAAATTCGGGCCTAATTGGTCTCTTTGTCGCGACATAGAAAGTTCTATCGCAACAGAGCTTCCAGTCTTTGTCACTGCCTTTGTCGTAGCTTCTTGTTTTTCTGTCGCGACCTATTCTCTGGGCTTGTTCTTGGATTGTGTTGCGACATACTTTGATGATGTTGCGACATAAATTTATTTCAGCAGTCGTTCTTGTCGCGACAGGAATGCCTTGTGTCTGACACCAAACACATTTTGCACCCGACTTCTCATGTCCTTGTCCTTAGGAGTTTGTCAGCGACGACAATTTTCCTTGTCCGACAAACATTTGCGCCCCAAACTGTCAACTCATCAGCGACGGAGATTTCTTTCGGAATCGCCTTAGCAATTTACGTCTGCTGACGAGAAACTCCTTAATTAAGTGACATACTTTCTTTCACGATTCTTAGCTTCTTGAACTATTTATTGCGACATAGAATTTTATGTTGCGACCGATTTCCCTTAGCCATTCCTCGGTTCTTCTACAATTTCTCCTGACTTAATTTCCTTTGTCACGATAGGTTTTGTATTCCATAACTTTTATTGTTGCGTGAAAACTTCTTTGTGTGACCGCAGGGTTGCCTTCAACCCCCTTAATTATGTCAAAACAAGAATTTATTTTTCGCCATTCTTCTTGTGTTGCTCTTCAACATCTTGTTGTGACAGGGAATTCACCTCCTTCATTTTTTGTTTGTTGCGGCTGATAATCTTTTTATGATGGAGATTTTGTTATGGTTGTGGTCGAGATGTTATGTCCACGACGAGTTTTCTTTGTTACCAAGAAATTTCCCTTGAAAGGCGGCAGTGCGAAAACTTTGTCATAATATAAAAACACTTGTCTGTTGACTTGTATGTTGTATTCTTAGCATTTAATTGCGAAGCCAATTGGCTGTTGCGTGAGGTTAATCGTGTCATTATTGCTTTATGTTGCGGCGGGAGAAATCTTGTTGCCAACATAGCTCCTTGCTATTTACTTTGAGTCATTGTCGTGAGCAATGGTTAACGCGACCGATTTCTTCACACCTGTCTTCAATAATGTCGCGACAGAAAAACTCTTTGTCGCGACATAAATTTCTCTTTTGCCATTGAGCTCTGTTTGAACTTTGTTGTGACATTTAGTTGTTGGTTACGACATAGTTCCTTTGGCCTGTTTGAATTTTTGTGTCGCGACAAGCAAAAATTATGTTGCGACACAGACTGTTGCATTTTCCACCTTTTTGCTTCTTTTATGCTTGTTTTCTCTCTTTTTTCAAATAATACCTGCAAAACATAAAGTTGAATATTATAAATTGGCATACAAATAGATGATGAAAAATTGTTAAAAACATGCAGGAAAAATGGATTAAATAGATGAGTTTAAGACTTATCAATTCCCCAAACTTAAAGAAGTTTTGCTAGTCCCAGTAAAGAATAAATTTGTTTGTCCTCAAACAATTCGACTTATTTTAAGGACATTTTTTGTTTAAAGGTCGATTAGGCGGAGTAACATAAGTTAGATTGTGGAGTACTTTAAACATGTTTCCAATCTAGAATCGGAAGATTTTCAATTCAGTTCCAACTGAACCCGACCCGATAATTCATAGTGTGTAACAGATTTTAATCATTTCAATGCTGAGATTTGTATGTGTGTCTTTGGTCTTTCCTCTTTTTCTTTGGCTGATCAGTTAATCTTCTAGGATAATACTCAGTTGGCATACTCTGTTTCATTTTTTAAAATCCCATATGCTTGTTTATCATATTAACCTCCACTAATGTAGGCATAACACCACCTTCAAGATCAAATAGGTCTTTTAGGCTTGTAATGTGTGGTTTGGGTAATGGGGTAGATAATTAGACATTTAGGCTTAGATTTAGCGGACTTTCTGATGACTTACACTCTTGCCTTCTTGATGCATCCTTGATTTCTCTTGATTATGGTTTCAACATTCCATCGGGTTTTGCATCCTTTCCTACATATTTTCATTGTGGTGCCTTTTTCTCCTTTCCTTTCCCACACCACGAGGAGGAATGCTTCTCTTTCTTATTCGAAGCTTTTTCACTTTTCATTTTCTCCAGTTTGGTGGAATGGTGCGATGTTTTGTCTTTTTAATCTTTCTACCAACCTTAGCGAACTTTGGGTCAATAACTCCCATACCAGTTGGCATTAGGGTATTAGGTGTTGAACACCCCTAAGGACTTAATTGTTCCAGGGAGAAAGGCTACAAGACCAAACTCATTCCTACTTGATGTTTTTCTTTTCACAACTTCTTTCGCAAATCCTTCTCATCTTTTCTTATTTCTTTGAATTGTTTTTCTCAACCCTTTTCCTCATTTTCTACAACTTGAAATAATATTCCCCCAAACTTGTCCTCTTTTGTCTTCGATGTACTTTGTCTGATGATTTGGGCAAATAAGGGTTCTTTACTATAGGATAATGTGTAAGGAGGAATTGGGCTTCTTTTTCTTTGGTTGATGAGATTATTATAGGCACAAATAAGGAACTAGTGTATATGCAGATGCATATAACATGGTAGGTTTTGAAAAGGCTCAAACTTCCAGGATGGCCTAAATCATTTCCTATTAATTGGTATTGCCCAGGATTTCGCGCAACTAATAATCCAACATGTGGCCTTGTTTGAGTCCAGTTGACCACAGATCAACTGCGAAAACCTGTGTCTCATATCATGGGACCCGGCCACAAGTAAGTATTACATCGACCCACATACATCCATACTCACAAATGTATATTTATACAAAAATAAGTTAATTTACAATTTGTTTTGATTACAAATTATCAAAAGCGGATCTTTTACCATATTTTACAAAAATACATAACAAGGCCACATATGGCCATTTCTTAGATCTCTAAGACCTCGGGATGCGTCCCATCCCGGGTGAACCTTTAGTACTGAAATAATTTTCCTCGGCAGGGTGAGCAAAGCCCCGATGGTGGAATTATCCTACATGGGTTTACTCCACCCTAAGTGCTCATGCAGTAACAAACCAAACATTCAAACAAAACATATATGTTCCCTCAAATGTCTACATGGAAATGGATGAGAATGTGACTCACCCTTTCCACTTCTCGAGCCCTCGGCTCCCTCACGCCTTGCTAAGCTAAGTGTGAGAAAACATTGTTTTCAAACAAAAGGTTTTTGTTCTTGAAAACATAATACCGAGTTTTGGTAAAATCTATTGGACAATCCTCCGAGGTGAATTGCTAGATAACTCTTTGAAATAGTCATGGGTCTTCCTCCGAGATGAACTGTTGGACAACTCTCCAAGGCAATTCTTCGAAAAATCTTCCTTTGAAATCCATTTAGCAACCACGTTTTTCATGTCATGCACTCACACCTATTATTCTAGGTTATCCTAGTGCATATGAAATGCAATATGCCATTTCACGAAAATTCATGTTACTATAATAAGCATGCATATACTAACATAATTTATCCACAATCATCATGTTATTCATTCATATAGCAATAACATAAAAAATTAGCTCACATGAAATTTGTATAAAAATCAGAAACGTCAGGTCTTGGGGATGCCATAACATCACACAAATAACATAACATGTTATTCAATCAAGAAATAACATATTCACACTCAAGGCCACACACCAACAGTCCACGGTCAGTTCGGGACTGTGAGAAACCACTCTAGGGATTTCTTCACTCAGTCCAAATCTTTTGGAACCGAAAACACGGTCATCTAGGCCTCAAGATATCCCTATCCATTAAAATGGCTCTTAGCCAAAGAATAAAACAAGAAGGAGAAAAATCCTACCTCTCGGAGTTTGTCGAAACTCCACAATATCGGTACCCACACATAGCTCTTGTAGTGGGGATCAACTTTGCCTCTTGTCTCGCCGGGATTTGACGGATCGATCACCGGGAAATCTAGAGAGAAGTGAGAGCTTCTCACTCTAGATTTTCTCTTCTCTCTTTCCTCTTTCATTTTCTCTCTCTATTTTCCCTCTCTTTTCCCCCATCCAATCCGATTGGGTCAAGTTGGAGTCAAGACAACCTGTACTCGTCTGCATTTAATCCACTTAAAGTGGTTCTTTGATTTTCCTTATCCTCTGTCAAAATACACCATGGATTTCCTCAAATGGCATGATATCATGTGTCTCATGTGAGCCACATGGCTCATTGTTTGACCCGATTACGCGAACATGGCACCTCCCAGGAGCCACTTATAAAATTGCCAAGTGTCAGCCTCTCCATGCACCTCGAAAAACATGAAATTTATTTGTCTCGGAATTCGACAAAGTCGGCAGTGGTAAGTAGATTTGGTGAGACGATCTCAGCGGTGAAATCCAGTTTCATTATAGAGATAAGAAAAATTCCGGATTTTGATCGAAATTACCATTTTACCATTTTTCAGAAAATTAGAATTTTCTCGGGTTTTACACAACAAGTTCTAGGACATTGAAGAGCTTACTGTGATGGATCCCAGAAGATGTTCCTAGTCTTGGCACAATTTCTTTCAGAGTTATTGTTGACCATGTGTAAACTTGATTAGGATTTTATAACCAAACTGTTTACACAAACAGAATTATAGGTCTTATCTGTTTCATCAATTTATTAATTCCTTCCTGAATCTTGAAATTCAACACATATATTCATAATCTTACAACTTTCCATTTCCATTAATTTCATCTACTTGATGCATCTACTCAGTTTTTGTTTGGTTTTGAGATTTATTGTTGTGTTGCTTTACTAGTCAAAATGTTTATTTAAATCATGCATTCATCTCAAACAGTTCAACACAACCACAATGTCATTCTTTAATCAGTTCCAATCAACCAAACAAGCTGCAACAATTTATCAATTTGATCCTGTGACGCCCCGGGTTTCAGGGGTCCGTTGTGACTCAAATCGACCGGAGTGTCGTGGATGTCGGGTAACCCGAGCACCACTCATGAAAATCGGGCAGAGTCTCCTTTGTATGGGGAGCTCTACCCAAAATACAACCTGTCCCAATCACATGGCAACCTGTCCTAATATTTTACAAAGACCACACCGGGTCCATATACAATTAAAATGAGTAATGAGTAAAAACGGCCACTTGGGCCCATACATCAATACTCATAAAAAATACATCAACTATATTAAAATAGTTCAAGAGTTAAGAAATCACTCTTAATACAAAAATATATTAAGATTTAAAATTTTTAATACATATTTAGCCACAAAAAAACATCAAAGCCCTTGGTCGGCTTTCTTAAAATCGCGGCTTCTAATGGCGCGGAGTCCTCACTATTTTACTCCACATTACTGAAATAGTGATCCCTCATTAGGGTGAAGCGTGCCCGATAGTGATAATTTTCTACATGGGTTACTCCCCACCTAAGTGCACATGTCGCGGTAACCAATCACACTCAAGTAAATACATGATCACGAATGTCTGTGCCCGATCCATTATTCGAGGTCTCACCCAGGCTCCCTCACACATGCTTAAGTCAAATGTGAGTAAAAATACAGTTTTCAAACAAAAGCTTTTTGTTCATGAAAACTTACTACCGAGTTTCGGTAAAATTTATTGGACAACCCTCTGAGGCGAATCTGTTGGATAACCCTTCGAAACAATTCACTGGGCCTCAGGCATGAATTGATGGATCTCAACCTGATTCTCAGAAAAATCTTTCGTCGAAATTCCTTTCACAAACATTTTTTCCTTTATTTCTTTCATGTCATGCACTCACTCCTAATATCCTAGGGTGCCTAATTGCATATAGATACATTATACAAATTCAACAACTCATGCTAATATATAAAACATGTATATACTAACATAATTAATTCACATAAATCATGTTATTTAATTTGCAACCAATAACACCAAAATTAGCTCACATGGGCTAATTGACCAATCAAGTAATTCATTTTGAATCACCCAAAACACACAAAATCACACAACAAAATCACGTGAGCAGTAAAACCCTCGGGTCGACGTTCGCGGCCACCTAGGGATCTTCTCACACAGTTCAAATATTTGAGACGAAAACATAGCTAATTCAAGCCTCCCGGAATATTCCTAACCATTCCACATGGCTCTTAGCCAAAGGAATAACACAAGTAGGAAGACCCCTACTCTTGGAGTTGTCGGAACTCCACCAAATCGGTGTCCACGCGTAGCCTTCGCCGCGTAAATCGGCTTTGCTTCTTGCTCCGTCGAGAGCGAAGCGGTCCGAGCAACGGAAATCTAGAGAGAAGTCACACACACTCTCTCTAAAATCTAGAATCTCAGCCTACTACCCGTTTTTCACTTGTTCCAATGGAGAAGAAGACTATTCCCTCTTGTCTTATTCAATTAACATTTCCAAAATTCCCTTTGTGTCCTTAAGTTTTGGATTTTTGACACTTGGCTTAATCTAAGCCATTTATTTCCATCATCTCACTAATCATGCAACATGTGTCACATGGGCACATGTAGTAGGTGACTTTTGTCACATCACATGTCGTTTACAAGCCGTTTTACGACACCCAATACCTAGTGCCTCAAAAAATGTGAAATTTTGACTGTCTCGGAATTCGACGAAATTCGACGTGGTAACTAGATTTTGCGAGACGATTCTAACGGTGAAGTTCGTTTCGTCATCCAAGATCTAGAAAAATTCTGGATATTGGCCGAAATTACCATTTTACCTTTTTTCAGAAAATTAGAATTTTCTCGGGTTTTACATTCTCCTTTCCTTAAAGAATTTGGATTCGAGAAGTGCATACGATCTAGCGATCGTGCATATACAGCGTGCAGCATTGCCATGCCATGTAAACTAGTCATTTAAGTATTAAACGACTAAACCACGTACCTTCATCCTTAAATAAGAAGGGATAGGTGGCCCGCATCGTGTCCTCGTGCTCCGGTGGCTCCTCATCCACGGTGTTTGCCATAGCACCCTCGCTGCCTCCACGATCTTGCGTCGCAAAACCTGATCCCGGCTATCTATAATGCATATTGGTCCCTCCTCGAAGGTCCCATCAGTGTCAACCTCAATCTCTCCCACATCCATTTACATGGTTGGATGCAGGTGTACTCGAGACATGGAGGCGTGGAATACCTCGTGGACACGACATCTTTGGGCGGTAAAGCCAATGGAGTGCGCCTACGTGCCTACCCTCCTCGAGTATCTCGTAGGGTCCAATGAACCTTGAGTAGCTTCCGCGCTGCGGAACGACCAGCGATTCGTGCTCGGTAGGGTGCGAGAATCAACAAATTTGTAGCTAGGTGTCCCCTAGTAGCGAGGCCTGCGCGATTATAGCGGTCTGGGTGAACACGGAGATGGGTTTTCTTCGTGAAAATGAAGGTCTGGATTGAGTTCAAAAATGGTGAATTCAATTTGGATTTGGGGTTTTTAGTAAAAGCAGTGAGAGTTGGTGATTTATAGGCGAAGAAATAAAATGAAGTAAAAAATATGAAAAAGAACATGAAGCATCGAGGCTACGAGGTTGAGTTCACAAGGTAAATGAGAGGTCCTCGGGTCCTTTTCCTCGCGTTGGGGAGGATGACATATAGTCATTTCCCGAACCGGATCTTCATTTGGCTATCTAAACTGAACCCTAATAATTTTTCCTTTTGAAATATGGCATTTAAGCCAGGCATAAATGCTGGGACAATAAAAGCATATCCCCCAAATCTACCCTATAGTAACTAATAGAGAGGCAACTAATGAATCTCGAGTGGATCTAATAATAAGCATCCAGACCCTAAAGCTGCCAAATACAGGTTAGTCAAAGGTACATTTAAGAGATTTTAACCTAGAGTGAGATGGAAACATAAATACCCACTTGAAATGCTTGCATTAAACACATGAAAGCAGTCGTTTTACTAAAAAAAGCCCAGCGATAGCCCTCCTCTTCAAGGAGAAGCGGTTTAGCCAGCCATCCTTGAGTTGTCATCACCTCAAGGGTGTTTGGCAACCGAAAACAAAAAGAAAAGGAAGAAAATAGACGAAAAAGAAAAGCGGAGAACTTATAGTGCTTGTATTTCCACTAAGCCAAAATTCCAAAGTTCAAAGGGTTACAATTCTCGAACATGGGAGCTTATATAGAGTTTTTCTTAGGGTAAAAATACTGTTATGCCCTCAAAAAGCATTAGACAAAGAGGGTAAAAATGGAAAAAAAAAGAAAAGAAAATCAAAAAGTAGGAGGGGATCTCGCATGAGTTGGTGCCAAAATTGGCACAGTGCCAAAGTGGCACCAGCTGCCATGATGAACTTGCACCACACCGATGCAAGAGTGGCGCAATGCCAATTTTGCTCCAAATATTCGCAAAATTAATGCCAAAATTGGCCTGATTACCAAAGTGGCACGGTGCGATTTTTAGCCGACACTATAATGCAGATTTTGGCACCAATTTTACTGCTCTTCTTCTTTCATTCCTCTTACGCTCTGATATTCTTGAGTTCCTCTTACGCTCCTGTTTTCTAAGTTGCAATATGGCTTTGAACTCGCTTGGATTCACGTGTTCCTTCATCCTGGTCTGATCCGAGAAGATGGAGAAGTGTTTGGCCTGCAAAACTACCAAAACATCTACAAAATGCTGTTAGTAACACAATAGGGACATCGATATGCCAATTGGGTTATTTGGAATGGTTAGTACCTAAAAAGTGCCTAAAACCTACAATGAATAGGCCTCAAAGAGCACTTTTAAGGCACTAATCACACCCCCAACCTACACATTGCTAGTCCCTTAGCAATGAAACACCTGACAAGAAAAGGGAGAACATGCGGATGTACAAAGTGTGGGTATAGGTAATGCTCACAACCGGTCTTCGAGGTTCGAGCCGCATTAAAATCGGTTGAGCGCATGCCATACGAGATCAATTCTTTGGCGGTGTTCGCAAGGGAATCAACTGAAGCTTCAGGAGTGCTAAGTGTATAGGGATCGGTTGCATCAATAAACTAACTAGGCTTTGCTTCTCTTGAGCCCGACTCTTGCTAATGCCTTAGAAGGGTGACCAACCAAAACAGAATCGATTCCTCTTTCATACCTTTTCTAAAGTAATGTAGGATGCAATGTTGGGAATTTAGCCTCACCAAAGTCCATATAACGAGGGTTCACAGGTAATCCCCAACCAGCTAAGGTTTAGGGCATCAAGCCAAAGGATCTCGACCCCTGAAACTCACAGGCTTCACCTCGGGATGCGAATGATTTTGAATTTGGCCCACCTACAACTTCGCTAAACTCCATCCATCCACCCACATGTAGCGGGCACTAAATCGGTGGCTCCCAGGCCAGTTGATTCGGGGCATCGGACTTCTGAGCTTTAGCCCATGCCCATACCCCTCGGGGCCGTTACTTTCGGGTTGCCCCGGTAGCGTAGCGGCTAACAAACTCTTTTCTTTTTCTTTTTCTTTTTGAGACATGGCTGGTCTTCTTTTTTAGCAGAGCAGCAGCCTAATAATTGGTCATCTAAACTAAGGCTAGTTTGCTAAGTAAGGGTCAAGCAGCTCCTTAGCCTATTAATGAAAGCGGTGTGCCTTTGTGTGTGGTGACCCAGCTCTCGGTGGAAGAGAAGGCGAAGACCCGGGGGACTTCAGGCCGACCAACAGTGAATAGAGTATGGAACTAGGCTAACAAACACGATAACATGCAATGCTCAATTTTTCAACTTTTGGAAGACAAAACCACAAAAATATGGAAGCGAAAATGGTTCAAAGTGCAGAGAAAAATGTAGGCATTATGGTATATTTCTATGTCGGTATATTTCACAAAATTATCGACTTTTTCAAAAGAAATTGTGTGGTACACTCCAATAGAAAGATGAAGCGAAACGGTTTGAACCCGGGAGGGAATGGCATGGTGAGCAGTGCACACATGTTTTACCTTTGCCAATGTGAGGAGGAAAATGAGATTCTCCCACACTTGGCACAACTCATGCAACATTTCAAAGGCAAAATTGTGATAAGATAAGCTTGTAAATACGAAAATATTTGAAAAGGAAATAGAGTAAAATTAATTTCCACTAAAAACCCAAATTAAGACTTAAAATAATATAAGTAAAAATTTCAACAAAAATTTAGGTGGTCTCCGGGTTCCTGCGGGAACCACTCCCGAGTTGTGCCATTGGATCTCGAGGAGGGTCAGGGAGGAGAAGCTCCTCCACGCATGTAGTGGTGTGTCTTTGCGGGTGCCTTCATCTCGGCTCAACTGTTTTGGGCAATACGGTCTCACGGTGCGAGTGGGCTAGCATTACGGGAAGGAGATAGGTGGATTCTTCATTACTTTGCTTCATTGTTCTCCATCAATTCTTCCTATTGTTTATTAATATCATGCCTTCAGTGTACCACTCGGGCAAACTTCGCCAGTTTGCTCCCCTCATCTCAATTTGGTTTTTGCTTGCTTTGCCTAGGTGGAAAATATTAGCTCAAAGTCATATTTCCAAAGGTAAGTTGCATGACTCATTGACAATTAATTATGGCATTAGATGTGAATGGCCTCCCAGTATGATGGGCATGGTTAGTGCCCTACGCCACCTTTCAGTATCCAAGAACTACGGGTCCATAGAATAGTAAATTTATCCACCTTGACAAAACTTATCCTCAACTATGCCCTTAGAGATTTTCTTGTTCGATCAACTAAGGATAGAGTAGTGTTGGTAGGCTTGGCTCCCCGAGAACCCTAGCTGTATCACAGAGTAAGGCGACGGGTTGACACTTGGCTCCCAAATCAAACAATGCTTATCTATACGAGTCCCTCAATGTTGGCGAGATGGTGGGTGATCTGGATCTTTGTATTTCACCAAGGTTTTGCCTTTGGATGATGGAGGTGAGGCTTGTTGATCAGGGAAGGCCTTCTTATTAATGCTTGACCCTTTCTTGTTGTGCACGGGTCCTTTAGAAATTTAGCATAGGTCGGAGGTGACATCATGTCAAGCGGTGGGATGTTCACCGCACACCTTACTCGACACTTCGGGATGCCTTGCTTAGAAGCCTTCTTTTTGCCTCTTAGTGCTTGGGAAATGGAGAGGCATGCTTCTCTTCATTGAATCTTCTTTAAATGAATATGTGCTCGGCTCCACTTCCTCTTCTTCTCCTGAATCTCATTAACGGGTTTGTAGGCCTTTGGTTGATCAACCTGTTTTCCATTTCTCAAAGTGATGACAACTTTTACTTCATCCCCGGCAACGGCGCCAAAAACTTGTAAGGTGACCAATTTGATGTATATGTAAAAATATGGCCAAAGGGTGAATGGTAAATCTTTCCAAAAACTGATTTGAAACAAAAGTAAGTATACTCACAAAGCGAAATGAAAAGTATTACCAACACTCAACCCCTTTCGCAAATTGGGTCATAAGTAATAAAGTGGACTCTAGGAGTCCGGATATCGCTGCCCACGAGGATTGGGTTCTCTCTAATTGGAATTTGATCACCGTTACAGGGCTCTTCACTATTTAGAGCGACCAAGTAGGATGTCGAATAAAATCAATTTAATTGAAACAAAAACTGATTTAAAGCTAATCCTAAATCTACCAAATAAACAAGCGCTGTAATTCTAAAAGGTAGGGAAGAGAATCACTAGGGATGGGGATAATTATTACAAAAGCAGGTTTCATTTCCTTGAAAGCGCTGACAATTGTAAGTTGAATCTTTAGAATTTGTCGAGAGCAATGTAGTATAGTTTGGATTTCTCCATACACCATACATTTCACTAGTTAGAGATCCATATTCCTTTTCAGGACAAATGGAGTCTAAATCTTCTGTAAAATTGGCACTCTTTAAAGATTTGATTGTTTTTCTTTTTGATACTTCACAACCATTCTCGGAATTTGAGGAATTCTTGCCCCCATAGACGAGGATAAATGCAAGCCTTCTCGATGTAGTGGTATCTAGATCCCTTCAAATCTAATAAAATTTTCTATCTCCTTGATTAGATATTTGCTAACACGGGATCAAGATCCTTTCATCGAGACTAAGGGAGAAACCTCACGATCAATTAGATTGATACATCATCTAATTAATCCTCACCATGAGTAAATTGTGATCTATCAGTAATTTTCAAGGTTCATTAGTTCAGATATTAGTCTAACGTACCCACCCAAGTTCGACTCTTTACTCTCGAAAATCTCCATCTGTGTCACTCGAGAGGGCCTCCACAGGAAATCGAGCAAAGATAAAGCTCTTTTGGGTATAAGCTACTAATATTCCAAGCAGTTCGATATATGGAAACGATTTTGATTATATAAATTCAGTATTCAAACCCACAAATAGTGAGAAATGCAAATCTGAATGTTCGACAATTAATCTAACCTAGGGTGTTTAATGTTCCATTCTTTGGATTCCAATCATCACCAATCAAACAAAAGTAGAAAATGAAGAAAGAAATCAAGAGACAAGAGAGAGAAAAATCAGTTTGAGCTTAAAATCTTAGCCTCAACGATGAAATAAAATTGGATATCTGAGTCTGATACGAAATCTCTTCAATAGAAATAAAAAATATAAACTACTCTAAGATCTATTAAAAATAAAAATGCGAAGCAAAAACTAAGAAAATGGCTTGAGTTTAGAGGAAAACCCATGAGAGAAAAATCCAGATTTTTAGCTTCAATATTTGTCTGAACCTTAGTGAAATCTGAATCTACGTTGCTCTGACACGAAAGCTCTTCAATAGAAATAAAAATATGCTCTAAAACTACTACAAATCTAAAACAAATCAAAATTTCTGGAATTGGAAAAATGGGTATCTGAGAGAAACCTCATGAGAGAGGCTCTCTAGTGCTTCCCTTCTCTCTTTACCTAAAAAGCAGTATATATATAGGTCTAGGGTGAAATGGGCTTGAAATTAGGTCAAAATATCAATTTTTAGGCATTTTTAGGTTCTATGACATTTTTGGTCAGCGACCAGGGTTTTCTGATCGCGACATGTGCTCTCACGAGTCGCGACATGCTCTGGTCGCGACGCATACTCTCCCTGATCGCGACATACTTTCACGAGTGCATGACATACTTCCACAGTCGCGACATACTCACAGTGACAACTGTTTTTCTTCTCCCGACAGCCGGGGCCATAACTTCTTCATTTTAACTTTCGGATTTGGGCGTGAGTACTGGAATTTGGAAAGATCTTTGAATAGCAGAATTCAGCCATGAAATTTGAACCATTTGATGTTCAGATGGTACATAAAAATTAATCTTCCCAGTAGCGTTGTGAGACTCTCGGTTGACTCTTCTTTTGGAAATATATTGCTCATTTCTTGCCAAATCTTTGCTTTTCATGATAATCCCTACAAAAAACCAAGTTTTAGAGAAATTTTATGATTTTACATGAATATGGATATTAAATGCACAAAATAGCATGTGAAATGAACTCAAAACATAGATGGTTTTCATTTCATCCTTTCACAAACTTGAAGTTTTGCTTGCCCTCGAAGCAAAGAAAAGAAAGAAGTTGCTTGTCCCGAGCAAATGAAGAGAAAGTTTCATTTCACCATTTATTTATTAAGCGAGTAATCAAGCTTTGTGGGGTATGTGATATGTGTCTCAAGAATTACCCTTACAAGGAATATAGAGAATATGATGATCAAGATAATTTATTGTTTAATAGTGAATTAATCTCATAATAGAAAAATTTAGATCATGGTTTCTCACTAATGTGTGTGTGTGGTCTTCCTCTATCCAAACAATTTACAAGCTAGATGAGTTTATGAGAATTGAGATAAATGCAGCGGATCCCCAAAGATAATTTATTTAGGTTCCATGGCTTGTGTTCTTGTCTTTCTCCACTATGTAGGCGCAGCTATGACTCTCGAATCGAGTAGATTAACATAAGTTTGTAAATAAGGCTTGGGTGAGGGTGGTTGAGTGAGAGTCATTTTAGGCTAAAACTTACCCAAACATACATCTTTTACTGCATTAACTCCTCATCTGATTCTTACCATACGACATAGTGACACTCGATCACCCCAATCTGTTTGGGGTGCATCCTTCCATACTCATATCTTCTTTTCAAGTGCATTCTTTCAACAAACACCAAGAAGCCTTTTTCTTTAAGACAAAGGTTGTGAAGTGGTGCAATGTCAAAACCCCTTAAGCTTTCTACCAACCCTTAGCGAACTTTAAATCAATGGCTCGGTGAGTGGCCTTGGGTCACTAGGTTTTGAGACTACCCCCTTAAGTTTACTTGCTCACAGGGAAGGGAGGCTACGAAATTTGGAACTTCATCCTCCTTGACTTTTTATTGTATTTTGTTTCTTTTACACTTTATATATATGTATATATATATATATATATATATATATATATATATATATATATATATATATATATATATATATATATATATTTTTTTTTTTTTTTTTTTTTTTTTTTTTTTGACAGCCTCTTTTGAATTTCAACTTAACTCATTTAAGAAAAATAACTCCCGAACTTGCTCCTCCCACCACATTTCTCAGGTATGTTTTCAAATCCTCATGTTATGGGTGAGGTTGGGTTCTTTATTGAGGATAGTGATGTATAGGAGGTTATTGGCTTCAAACTTGGTTTTTTATAAACAGAATTTTGGCTCTTTAAGGCTCGACATCTTGGTACTAAGAGGAATAGCCATATGCATATTAATAGGTTAAGCAGAAAGACACAATCTTTAAAGGATGGCCCATGTTTCTCAATTGTTGTGTTGCCTAGGTTTCACCTCAAGCGATAATAGAACAAGTTCTAGAACCTATGGAGATCAAAATTAGATGGATTCTCATAAACCTTCTCTAACTGACACTTGCTTTCAAAGGGTACTTAGGCGAGAAGGCCACGTGCATGGATTTTGAAACCAATGACTAAATAGCCTATTAAAGAGATAACTCATTAAGCATTAAGTCCTATTATCTATAATATTGTCCATATCAAGGGTTTATTTATGGTTCTTAGTGACATCACAATAACTCCAAGCAAGAGCTTCGATTAACTCAATAGCTCTAACTAAAAAAATACCAGCTAAGATGTAAGTTGGAAGCATCAAACAAAGTCATTATCGAGAAAAAAACACCAAATTTCATCCTCAAAGTTGTCATTTGCAACATGTGGGGTGTGGTATGAATAACCAAAATAAACACCCCAAACTTTGAGATGAACATTGTCCCTAAATGTCCTAGCAATGAGCAAAAGGAAGCAATAAAGTAAAGGGTAATAAAGGGAGTTGGGAAAAGTGAACTCCCAGCACAGTCGACCACTTTGGATAGAACCTTGATTTTCAGACCGTGACATTGGTGTCTTGCCCCTTGATATACTCTTTGCTTCTTTGGAGCCATGAAAGTGGCTTTGGCATTTTCTCAAACACTTGGTGTGCACAGCTTCCTTCACCTCAAATGAGTGAGTTTGATTCTTTAAAAACCTCCTTCAATACCTACAAATCCACTCCACAAATATAATGATCACAAAGAACCCGAAAACAAACAACCAAGTACAAATTTTTCCTTCCATTGTAACTCCTCTTTGATGCTTGGAATGATGGATGGAAAATTGGGGTTCCCAACAAAGGTAAGTTTGTGGGTTTGTGATGGGTTTTGAGCTTTAGGTGTTGGAGATGGTTGGGAGGAATGAGTTTAGGATTTGAGAGGATGGGAGATGAATTTGAAAGTGGTTAGAAGTTACAAGGGTTGGAGGGGAAAGAAGTATGGCAAGATAGAGTATAGTGGAAGAGAAAAATGGGTTTAAGGGTTAAAAAGCCTGTAAACGTGACTGTGGTGTTAGTCCGTGTAATTTTGCTCCAGCACTTACTGTTTTTATCCAACTTGTTATACTCATATCCTCTTCATTTTAGCTCGGAATTGGATGTGTAAGGACTGGGTTTGGAAGCTCTTTCAATGTAGAATGTGCTCATGGGCTGAGGTGAACCATTTGGAGCCTCAATCAATACAGAAAAATCAGAATGTTCAATGCTGTCTAGTGTGACGATTTCTTGACTCCTTAGGTTCTCCTTGCTTTGTCTCTTGCCCATATCACTTGCTATCCTTCAAAGTCTTCATTGCTTATATATTCTCTCGAGGAGATTCCTCAAATACTTGACTATAATGCTTTCATTCGTAGCAAACTCATCTCTTGTGTCAATTCTCCTCAAGCATGATCATGAACCTTCCAACTTTATATTTCGGGTTCAGTTTGGTTCTTTCATCTCAAAACCACAAATTTGATGAACATTTCCCTCCATTTTTTTCACACTTCCAAGCGCTATAATTACATCAACCACTTTCCAACTTCTTGCCTTCTCTCTTGCAAACTAGTCGCTGACAACATGTTGAGCTTCAAACTTATCTTATTCTGAAAGCTAACAAAAGTTAAAACAACTATTTGGAATTTTCATCGGCGGTAAAAAAAGTAGCAACAAATAAATAACTAAAAAATAGAAAAGAATGGATAGAAATATTTATTACTTGGCAAGGTGCCTCCCAGAAAATTTACTCGTTTTAAAGTCGACTAGACTGTTTGGGAAAATGCTGATGCTTTATTTTTGACCAATCATTCATCTTGGAAGCCTTCTCTTCATAACCATTCATTTCGAGGATGTTTCTTTCAGGACTTTGAAGAGGGGAAAGAAATAAAATCCTTTAATTGTACTGGTGGTTCGACCACAATTTCTTCAAAACAATCCCCTCTATGTGATGTAGATGTAAACACATTTATGCTTAAGGGGGACTGTTCAAACTTATGCCCTTTTGATTGAAGCAAGCTGCAGAATTTTTTGCACATGGCTCTTTCTTGCTCCGTCGGTAATGGTTGGTGAAAATTGAACTTTGCTTTCTCCTCACCTGAGCAAGGTGGCTCCCCACTGTTGATGTCAATCCATGCTTGGCTTGAGGAAAGAAGTGGTCTTCTTAGTATATGAAATTTGTAGATCCCCTTCAATGCCCCAAGTACCAAAATCCATGGGGAAGGTAAATGTCAATCTTCACCAAAATGTTTTCAATAGCCATTATGACTTACTTCTTCAAATTTAGGTTTATCCAATGTGACTCTTCATCATCTAAGTTGTTTACAGTGCCTTGTTCTCAATTTCGGCTCATTTTCACCTTCTTGATTTCGGATAGAAATTTACTTTGCTTCTTTCGAAAATTATCAATGCATTCATTGAAATTTGGCAAGATGTTCTTAGGAAGGTCTGAGAATTTTCCTTGAATGCTTGGGCCAGTGTCCCTATTTGAGCTTCATTTTCAATCTAGCACTAGTGTTGACTTGGAGCATCCATCTGGAAATTTACTATCATGAAGATTAATCATCTTCTTGTTCCCTTCTATGTAGATAAAAATACGCTTCTTAACGAGGAGACAACTCTTCTTCCTCCTGAAATGTAGGATTTGAACTCCCTTGATAAAAATGATATACTCCTTGTTCCATGATTGAGGTCATTATGTGCTGGTCCAATTTATGAAAAGTAGTTCAAGCTTGGCTTCTATGGAGGCAAATCTATCTTCTAGTGAATGTTCCTCCACCAAGTACCAACAAATAAGAAGAAAAACAAAAGAAAATAAGTCACAATACTAATAAAAAAATTAACTGAAACAAATCACAACCAAAAGATAAAAATAAAAATAAAAATTGCCTAAATTAGCAAATTACCGTTCTTCAAAATGTCAACTGTGAGAGAAAGTGAATGGCATGATCCGTGGCGCATGAAACTTGTTTAAGGTGACCAATTTGATGTATATGTAAAAAAACAGCCAAGGGAGTGAATGTGGTAAATACTCAAAAAAACTGATTTGAAACAAAGTAAGTATACTCAAAAACTGAAATGAAAAGTATTACAAACACTCAACCCCTTTCCGCAAGTGCACGGGTCATACAAGTAATAAAGTGGACTCTAGAGTGGGATATATTCTGCGAGTTGGAGGTTCTCTCTGGTTAGATTTGATCTGCGTTACAAGACTCTTCATATTTAGGCGACCAAGTAGAATGTCGAATAAAATCGAATTTAGTGAAACAAAAACTGATTTTAAAACTAATCTAAAAATCTACCCGAATAAACAACTACTTGATGCAAAAGGTATGAAGAGAGCGGGAGAGCAATCGGTTTTTAGAGGCCGATATTTCGCTAAGAAAAAATCGGTTTCGACACGACACCAGAGAAAGAAAATCAAAGGAAAAATCGATCGGAGGAAAAATCGGAAAATCGGTAAAATGGCCGATTTTATTGGCATCGGAAAAAACCGATTTTCCACCGAAAAGTGCGTTGTGGAGCCTGCAGCTTGTACGGGAATTTTGAAAAATATCGGTAAAATATGGAGTAAATGCTCCCGGTGAAATATCGGTAAAATATCGGTAAATATCGGTAAATATCGGTAAATATCGGTAATCTCTATTTTGACTCCAAAATTTTTTATAAAGACCCATAAAATCATACAATCTCTTTACAAACTCATCCATATACATCCAAGCTCCATTTAACTCTCAAATTATTTTTTCTTTGTGATTTATCTCAATATTTTGAAGATCTTATTATGAATATTATCTTCATCAAGATGGGATCCCTTCATCAAATAATGTAATGGAACCACATCGGTCTTCATTTTGGTTTTAAATTACTATTGTAATGTAATTTCTCGATAAATTATAATGAATATTATTTTCAATAAGTGTATATTTGCTTATTTATGTCTTTTAAAGTTCAACAAAGTATTTTCATGAATTTCAAAGTATTTTTATTAATTTTCGCTTTACCGATATTTTTGTCAAAATATCCACCGATATTTACCGATATTTCCGATATATCCGTAAAATCTAAGTACCGATATATCCGTAATTACCGATATTTGTTCCTTGGAAAGAGAGTCAGGGATGGGGATAATTATTTACAAAACAGTTTGCATTTCCTTGAAAGCGCAAAAATTGTAAGTTGAATGCTAGATTTGTCCAAAAGCAATGTAGTATAGCTTGGATTTCTCCATACACCATACATTTCAACTAAGTTAGAGATCCATTATTCTTTTCGGGACAAATGGGTCTAAATAAATTTCTTTTGTAGAATTACTCTTTAAAAGATTTGATTGTTTTCTTTTCAATACTTCACAACCATTTCGGGACTGAAGAATTCTTGCCCCCATAGACGGGATAATGCAAGCCTTCTCGATGTAATTGGGTATCTCGTCCTTCAAATCTAATAAAATTTTCTATCTCCCTTGATTAGATATTTGCTAACACGGGATGAAGATACCTTTCATCGAGACTAAGGAGAAACCTACGATCAATTAAATTGATACATCATCAGTGAATCCTCACACCGTGAGTAAATTGTTGATCTATCAAAGTAATTTTGATTCATTGAATTAAGATATTAGTCTAACATACCCTAAGTTCTAGCTCTTTACTCTCGGGAATCTCCATCTACATTGTCCTCGGAGGGCCTCCTGAAAATCAGAGCAAAGATACAGCTCTTTTTTGAGTATAAGCTACTAATATTCGCTTGAGTTCATTATATGAACCGGTACCAATTATATATTCAATATTCAAACCCCTGAAAATAATTGAAAGCGCAAATCTGAATGTTCAACAATTAATCCCCAACCTTAGAGGGTGTTTAATGTTCCATTCTTTTGATTCCAATCATCACGATGACAGTAAGAAAATGAAGAAAGAAATCAAGAGACAAGAAGAGAAAAATCCAGATTTGAGCTTAAATCTTCGCCTCAACAGTAAATAAATTGAATATATGAGTACAACACCGAAATCTCTTCAATAGAAATAAAAATTGCCCTAAAACTACTCTAAGATCTATTAAAATAAAAATCAAAAGCAAAAACTAAGAAAATGGGCGAGTTTAGAGAGAAAACCCATGAGAGAAAAAATCCATATTTTTCCAGCTTCTCAATCTTTGTCGAACCTTAGTGAAATCTGAATCCTCATTATACAACACCGAAATCTCTTCAATAGAAATAAATTTGCTTTGTAAAACTACTCACAAATCTAAACAAATCAAAATTTGCGAAAAAGCGGAAAATGGGCAGTGCAGGAAACCTCATGAGAGAGAGGCTCTCGATCTTCCATTCTTCTCTCTTTCTATAAAAAGCAGTATATGGTCTAGGGTGAAATGGGCTTGAAATTAGGTGAAATATCGATTTTCGGCCTTTTTTAGGTTCTACTAACGGCGTTTTGGGTCGCGACCGAGTTTTACAGTAGCGACATACTCTCGCGGTCGCGGCAATCTTCTGGTCGTGACATACTTCCTGGTGTGACATACTTTCCCCAGCAAACAACACATTTTCTTCTCCAACTTATGTCGAGGCCCATAGCGCCATTTTGCTTCGGTTGGGCGTGTGAGTACTCGTTGGAAAGATCTTTGAATGCAGAATGCAACCATAAAGAAATTTTAACCATTTGATGTTCCAGATGGTACAGAAAAATTAATCTTCCCAGTAGCGTATTTGTGGACTCGGTTGACTCTTCTTTTGAAATATATTGCTCATTTCTTGCCAAAATCACTTGCTTTTCGTAATAATCCTACAAAACCAAGTTTAAGGAAATTTTATAGGTTTTACATGAATATAGATATTAAATGCACAAAAATAGCATGTGAAATGAACTCAAAGTATAGATGAGTTTGCACTCATGTTGGGGTTCTTTGAGTAGAACCTATCTCATGGACTCCCCTAGGATTGGGCAGTGTTTGGGAGGGGGTCTCCCTTGCTCCTACTTTTTGCTTCTTTGGTTTTGTCAATCTTGTGATGGATGATTGGAGGTTATCAATTTTCTGGTTGAGGCTACCCTCAAGCCCATCTAATCTCTTGTTCAAGGAGCCTTCCACATTTTCAACTTTTTTATTCAATTGAGCATTGATGGCTTTCTGCTCCTCTACGAAATTTCCCACCACCTTGCTCAAATTCGAATGGCTTGCTCAGGGGAGGTGGGTAGTTCTTTGTTATTATACGGGGGGGGTGCATATCTTGGAAATTTGAGGCTTCGGGGAGAGGTTTGGGTGGTTCCCTCGGTTAGGATTATGTGTTGCCATATTGGGCATCAGCGGGTGGCCTATTTTGGCCCACAACATTTACATGTTCTTGCATCAAATCCCTCATTGAGGGAGTAATTGGAGCCTTGATGCTCTCTGGGTGACCGGTGGATTAGCGGTGGAAGCATGGTTTGGTGCGTGTGGAGGGACTTGATCCTTGCACAGACCTCATGTAACCTTTCCGAGTTCTTCCACCACTCCCTAGCGAGATGGATAAGCTTAGCCTTCAGTTCCACATCTGTGCAAGTGAATAGATGCCACATGGATTTGCTGGGGTCTCATTTTGTCACGCACTCCACGGGATTTGGCTCGTCCTAAGCCTTGGATGTCTCAGCTACATAGTTGAGGAAATCCATGGCCTCATCCGGATTTTTGCTTAGGAAATCTCCTCCACACATAGTTTCCAATAATTGTTTCATGGAAGGGGACATTCCATCATAAAAATGGTTCACCAGCATCCATGTATCAAACCCATGGTGTAGGCATGTGATAGTCTCCATAAATCTCGACCTTGGTAGAACCTCTCATCATCATGAGCTGCAAATGTGTAGATTTGCCTCTTCAAGTTGTTTGTCTTGTGAGCACTGAAGAATTTTTTGAAATTATGCATGACTCTCCCGATTCCATATGGTTCTTGGCCTTAATGCATTTAGCCAATTTTGTGACAACTGGGAGTCGGTGGAAGGCTTTCAGCAGGGAGCTCATGTCCATTACCTTCTTTGAAAGTGGTGTACTTCCTCAAACTCCCTTATGTGATTGTAAGGGTTTTCATTCTCCATGCCATGGAATGTTGTTGGGAGTAGAGCTACCCAGTAAGGCTTCAACGCCACTTATCGACGAGGAAATTATGCATGGTGCACTCACCACAGGTGGGTGTATGTGATCCCTCTTGTGGATCGATAACATTAGGACCCACAGTGGACCTTGTTGGCTGTGCTGCTCCTCAGGTGGAGGCTCCATCTGATCACTGTGAAGGCTAATTTCACGATACACTCCAGATGGGTCCTTGAGAGCCTATGCAATCTACCTGCCGGTGTTTCTTTCCTTGCATAAGTACTCTTATTACACTACAATGACAGAAACCAATGCAAAACAAGACTACCAAAGGGTTAGGTTAGCTAAAATAAAAATAGGAAAAAGAAAAACCGGTATGTGCGGGATAAAAATTCAAATTCCCTATGGTGGTGCAGTGGGGAAAAATGGTAAAATAAAAAAAGATATGTAGATTCACCAACACTTGTGATGTGGATCATGAAGTTCAAAAAGCTTCTCATCTCACTAGGGCACCATCCGGCTTAGCGGCATCATTTGATTCGTCTTGTGGTAAGTGCAGGAATCAACAAAATTTGTATCTAGGTGTCCCCCTACTTTGTATTGCGAGGAGCTCTGCTTGCCAGTATAAGCGATCCTAGGGTCGAACACGGGATGGGTTTTCTTCGTGAAATAGAAGTATAGTTGAGTTCAAAATGGTGAATTCAATTTAGTTTGGGGTTTTAGTAAAAGCAGGTGAGAGTTGAGATTTATAGGCGAAAATAAAATGAAGTAAAATATGAAAAGAACTCCTTGAAGCATCGGACTCACGGGGGTTGAGTTCTAGGAAGTAAATAGGGAGGTCCTCGGGTCCTTTTCCTTGCGTTGGGAGGATGACATATAGTCATTTCTCGAACCGGATCTTCATTTGGCTATCTAAAGCGAGACCCTAATAATTTTCCCCTTTTGAAATATAATGGCATTTAATGAGCATAAATGCTCTAGGACAATAAAAGAAGCATATCCTAAATCTACCTATAGTAACTATTAGAACTGAACTAATGAATCTCGATTGGATCTAATAATAGGCATCCATTGAACCACAAAAACTTTCCGAATACAGGTTAGTCAAGGTACATTTAAGAGATTTTAACCTAGAGTGAGAGATGGAAACATAAATGCCATAAATGCTTGCATTAAACACATGGCAGATCATTTTACCTAAAACCCTAATGATAGCCCTCCTCTTCAAAGGAGAAAAGCGGTTTAATAACCATATGATTTGTCTTATCCTGAGGGTGTTTGGCAACCAATAAAGAAAAGGAAAGAAAATGAAGCGAAAAAGAAAAGTGGAGAACTTGCTAGTGCTTGTATATTTCCTTAAGCCAAAATTCAAAGTTCCAAAAGTTACAATTCTCCAAAACATGGGAGCTTATATAGGGTTTTCTTGGGGTAAAATACCATTATGCCCTCGAAAAGCATTAAGAACAAGAGGGGTAAATGGAAAAAAAGAGAAAAGAAAATCAAAAAGTAGGAGAGGGGATCTGCATGAGTTGGTGCCAAAATTGGCACGGTGCCAAGTGGCACCAATGCCAGTCTAACACGACCCAAACTACGCCACAGTGTAAAATTGGCACCAATGTGCCAAAATTAGCACTGAGGGCCAAAATTGGCACAGTGCCAATTTTGCTCCAATGCCAAATTAATGCCAAATTGGCCACGAGTGCCAAAATTGGCACAGTACTAAATTGGCACCAATACTAATTGCCAATTTTTCACATAATGCGGATTTTGGCACCAATTTTACTGCTCTTCTTCTTTCATTCCTCTTCTGCTCCTATTCTTCTGGTTCTCTTACGCTCACATTCTTCTAAGTTTGCAATATGGCTTTGAACTGTAGTTCATCGTGTTGACTCTGTCCTCAGTCCGGTCGAGATGGAGAAGTGTTTGTCTAAAACTACTAAAACACCTACAAAATACTGTAAGTAACCTGACAAGGACATGATATGCGATTGGGTTATTTGGAATGATTAGTACCTAAAAAGTGCCTAAAACCTACGATGAATAGGCCTCAAAAGAGCACTTTTTAAGCACTAATCAACCACTCCTCTCTTAGGCATCACCTTCAAGAAGATGTGATCTCCAACCTCGAACTCTAAGGGTCGACATCGTACATTAACATAGCTCTTAGGCTTTTGGTAGTGAGAGAATATATAAATCATCAAGCTCACCTTCTCGGAGGTGTCTCTAATCAGTCGGGACAGGTGATGGAGCTCTTTACCTCGGTCTAACACATAGCGGTGGCGCGTGGCTCTATACAAATTCCTTATATGGTGCCATATGTATACTCGCCTGATAGCGTTTGTTGCTCTCCATTATGGTCCATCCCATATGGCTAGAAAATGTGCCGACTTAGTAAGCGGTCTATCACCCATACCGCTTCATGTCCTTCTTTATTATCGTTGGCAAGTGGGTCTAAAATCCGCCGTGACGTGCTCCACTTCCACTTTCGACCGCCCCTCGATGGTAGGCGCCTGCAGCCTCGTCTTTCGACGCCCTTTCTTGACCACGTGAGACATCACTCGGTCAAAGTCCCCTCCGTGTCTTTTCATCCGCTCAATTGTGGGTGAAGTGAAGATCCACGAGTACACATCTTAGTGCCGCTTGGATGCACATCAAATTGAGGAAGCGATGAAACTCGAGAATCCTCACCAGGCTCGATTATTTGGGGAACCCTTTGCGAGTCTCTTATCTTGGGACTATCCATCTGTGGATGGTCGACCCTCGTCACACATGTCAGGCTATACTCGGTCCTCGTTATGGACACTATCTTAGCGTCATGCCCCGCAGGACTCAATCCGCCTGCCATACTTGGGGATACGATTGTAGCTACTAAACTCCCAGCGTACCCAGGCACATTTGTCTTTGTGCCCAGGTGTTCCACGGTCTCGAGCATCCGCCTCCCGGGAAGCTATACCTTGATGCTCGCCGTGACTTAGGCCCGGAGTGCATCGGCCACCACATTTGCCTTACTAAGATGGTAATGCAAAGTGAAGTCATAATCCTCAGGAACTTCCATCCATCTGCGTTGTCTCATGTTAAGGTCATTGCTGAAAATATACTTCCGGAGAATTTTATGGTGCAGGTACACCTCGAGCTTTGTTTGCCATGTAAATAGTGGCACCGTCTTGAGGAGAAGACTAGGGTGCAAACTCCATGTTGTGTGTGGGATTATTTGCTCCTTGATCCTTCAAGCGCGGGGAACTATAAGCTACCTCAGGTTGCATCAAAACACATCCAGTTAGGCCACACCGAACATCTATTACCTTGTGTACCCATCCACAATCAGGATATCAAGATAGGAGCAGTAGTAAGCCTCCTCTTCAACTCCTGAATGCCTCTCACATCCGATTACATCTAATCAAACTTGACCTCCTTCCGGGTCAATCGTCATAAGTGCCATGCTCCCCAGGAGAAATCCTCAATGAATCTCCTGTAGTACCCAGCCAATCCCAAGAAACCGTGTATCTAGAAGACTGGCTTCGGCCTCTCCCAACTCATCACGGCCTCGACCTTCTCTGGGTCCACTTACATGCCTGATACTGACACCACGTGTCCCAAAAATCTCACCTCGATGAGTCAAAACTGCACTTCTTGGACAGCGCCTCTGGTGATGAAGTCTCTACGACAAGCGGCCAAAAGCGATCGAGTGATACTCATGCTCCATACGGCGGGAGTGAGTCAAAAATATCATCACGAGACTACAACAAAGCTGATCTAGATGGGGTTGGAATCACACATGCATGAGGTCCATGAATCTTTGCTGGGCGCATTCGTCAATTCAAAGGGCATCACTATAAACTCAAAGTGCCCATAGCAGCGTCCTATGGCTGTGCAGGATATACGACTCACAACCCTTAGTTGGTCGTAGCCGGTCACGAAGGTTTATCTTGGAGTGACCGCGCTCCTCTCAAGCCCGATCAAACAAGTCATCAATCCTCCGGCAATGGGTGGCGATTCTTGGCCCAGTAACCATGTTCGACTTTAAAGCCAAGTCGTGCATAGCCAGAGGTCTTGTCCTTCTTGCAAGCAATTTGGGAGCGCCCATGGTGAAGTGCTCGATTAATAGACACTGTCCGAGTAGCTCATGTAGTTGGATTACGAGTTCACGCAATAACTCAGCTGGTGCCATCTTATCTTGAGTCATGAGATGAAGTGATACCGGTATAACTTCGATGCGAAGTCTGACCTTCTGCGAGGCAATCCGGTAGTTCATCACGAAAAACATCCCCATACTGTATTTACTCGAGGTAGATCTAGCAGTGGATCTGCTTTTGTCCTTTAGACTAAGGCTTGCCTTGACCATGTGTCACGACCCTGGACTCGTACCATACAGGAAATATCATGCTTGTCTTACAGGAGATACAACACGAGTCTTATCTGTGTGTAGGCGGTAACCCTCCCTGCGCTCACAATCGATGTGACTACATAAATTTGTCGGTGATCCATCCCACAGGGATGACGTAAACTCGACATGTCCATGACCTTCGGGTCACGCTGTGATAGAATCCCAGGAATCCTAACTTCGCAAGCCCGACATATCATCCTATCCTCGCCTAATCCTAGGGAGAACTCACATACATGGGCTCCTCCAAGGCCTCAACCTCCATTGACTCTATCACAATTGATCTGACGCTCCTAAGGTGTAAACCTGACCCAGGAATCTTATTCACATACCGAAAAACATTTCATACACAATGTCCATGCATTCATAGGTAATGCAAGACAATAAGTTCATATATTAAATCATATTTAACAAAAAAAAAAAAATTATTTATTTTATTTTATTTTAAAAAAAAATTATTTTATTTTATTTTATTTTAAAAAAATTTTATTTTATTTTATTTTGAAAACGTCGTGAACAGTGCTCATGAACAGTGTTCCAAAATAGTGACTCAGAACAGTGTCCTGAGTCAAAACTGAGTTGGGTGCACAAGGTGCACGCAGCGGACCTGAGCTCTGGCGCAAAAGCTGCGCCGCCTTTAGCCAGACTATCGCATGGCGTTGTGTGTGATGTATGGCCCAGGTTGTATCGTGGCCCCTCCGGCCGTGCGGCGCCGCTGCTAGGTGTCGTTGCACGGCTAGCAGCGTGCTTGGCCCCCGCTACGCGCCGTGTCAGCGACCTCCTCGGCCATGTCTCAGGCCTCCGGTCGTATAGCATTATTTGTATCGCTCTTGCACGGGCATTAATGCGCGCCAATGGCCCGTGTAGGTGGCTTGTCCTCACGACACACCCGTGACCAGGCTATCTGCGGCGTCTTTGTTGGCCAGATGTCGCGGGACTCGGCGTATCGTGGCCGCTACGGCGGAGTGTGTTAAGTGCCACAGCGATATCGTGGCCCCCGCGTGGAGCCAGTGCGCGTGTCCGATACAATCCGATGTATCGCGGCTCGGTGGAAAAATGGGGCGATAGCCGTTCGGCTCTTACCCTCTTACGATTTTTTTGCACTTATTTTTTTCGTTTGTTCCTACGGAAGACCACCAATATATATATATATATATATATATATATATACTCTATATATATATATATATATATATATATATATTTTTTTTCATTTTCCAGTAGAACCAAAAATATTAATTTTAAATATTTTTTTTTTGCTGTTTTACATACTGTAAAACCCCTGAAAAATTTTCCTCAACACATTTTTTTCATCTCCGAGTAGCCTCCTTGCTGCTCCCTAAAGATCTGGTAGCTTGAACTCTTTGCAATTTACCCACTTCAAAATTTTCAAGGTTTAATTACAAGCTCTTTTCTTGTCTGAAAACAGGAAAAATTTCCAGGATTTCTAAACACAATCTGTTTTTTGTTCAAAAGCTATGGGTAATCGAGAGAAAATATATATATTTTTTCTTCGTTAATTTCTGGATATTTTGCCCAAAAAAATTCTCGAACACCCTAAAAATTATGTTTTTCATGACCCTAGTGTTCAACATTTTCCTCTATCTTTATTCTGACATACAGTCACACATCACATTTCATTCGTGAAATGCCTGAAAGGATGTGATCTAGCTTGCGTTTCTCATCAAGTCTTAGGTGTCATTATACCTAACTTACCGTCTTGCTATAACCCCTAGTATCAACATCGGCTATGCAACCTACATTGCTCTTACACCTTATGACCATGGTCTAAGCCCAGACCCTCGAGCCCCAGGTATTCATTATCACGTGGCTACGATGCAATTTGTGAAGGCGGTATCAGGGGACTAAACTATGGATACCCAAATCGAAACTCCTAGGTAATCGTTTACCTAAGCTCGATACCGCAAGGCGTGAACCCCATTTCGGGGGTCCGTTGACAACCGTCAACAGTGGAATGACCCGTGGATGTCGGGTAACTGACACGCTCATGGCGTCGAGCGAGTCTCAGCTATGCAGGGGAGCTCTACCTAAAATACAATGTCTGTCCCAATCACATGGCAGCACATTGTCTTTTACAAGACCACACCGGGTCCATATACGAATTAAATGGAGTAATGAGTAAAGCAGGCCACTTGGGTCCATACGTCAATACTCATCAAAAATACATCAACTATATTAAAATAGTTCGAGTTAGAAATCACTCTTAATACAAACATATATTGAGTTAATTTTAATACATGTTATACCAAAACATGAAGCCATAATCGAGGCTTTCTTCTAAGCAGCGACCTCTGGCCAAAGGCGCCAGTCCTCTACACTCCATGTACATGAAGCATCAGTGATCCCTCGTGGGTAGGCAATGCCACAAATGTGATAATTTCCTACATAGGTTACTCAGCTAAGTGCACATGTCATGGTAGCAATCCTTTCAGTAAATCGTGATCTGAATGTCCTCCTTTTGATCCATATCTGGTCCCTCAGAGCTCCTCACAAATGCCTAAGCCCAAGTAGCGAGTAAAATATAGTTTCAAACAAAAGCTTTGTTCACTTGAAAACACTCTTAGAAGTTCGATAAAATTTATTATGGACAACCCTCGGCGAATCTATTGGATAACCCTCGAAACAATTCATACTGGGCCCTCAGGCATGAATTGTTGGACAATCCCAACACAATTCTCAGAAAGATCTTGTTAAAATTAACTTTTTCATGACATTTTTCTTTTATTTTCTTTCATGTCGCCACTCGCTCCACAATATCCTAGGGTGCTTTGTAGTGCATATGGAATGCATTATGCCAATTCCAACAACTCATGCTAATATATAAAACATGTATATACTAACATAATTAATTCACATAAATCATGTTATTCAATTTGCAACCAATAACACCAAAATTAGCTCACATGCGCTAATTGACCAATCAAGTAATTCATTTTGAGATGCCCACAAACACACAAAATCACACAGCAATCAAGTGAGCAGTGAAACCCTTGGGTCGACCTTTGTTCACAGCCTATGAGGATCTTCTCACCGGTTCAAATGTTTGAGACCAAAAACACGACTAATTCAAGCCTTAGAATATCACAACCATTCACATGACTCTTAGCGAAGAATAACACAGTAGGAAGACCCACCTCTTTGGAGTTGACCGGAACTTCTGCGAATCGGTGTCCGCGTGGCTCGCCGTGCAGATCGACTTTGCTTCTTGCTCCGTTGAGAACCGACGGTCCGAACGGTGGGAAATCTAGAGATAAGTCACACTCTCTCTACAAAATCTGAGTCTGTGCATTGTCGGTTTTCTCTTGTTCAGTGAAGAGACTATTCCCTCTTGTCTTATTCACTTAACATTGCCGAAATTCCCTTTATTATCATATTAAGTTTTGGATTTTTGACCTTGGCTTAATCTAAGCCATTCATTTACATCTTCTCACTAGTCATGCAACATGTATGCCAGGCACATGTAGTGGTGACTTTGTCACATCACATGTCTTTCCACAAGCGTTTCTGACACAGATACCTAGTGCCTCAACGTGGTCATTTGTGCTTCGAGATTGTGAGAATTGGCGTGAACTAGATTTCACGAGACAATTCCAATAGTGGTCAGTTTTTCATCGAGATCTAGAAAATTCCAGTTTTGACCCGAAGTGAGTTTAAGCTTTAGGAAAATTAGAGATTTTCTCGGGTTTGTAGCCTTGTTCCTGCAGCCACAGGGATCTTCTCACTCGGTTCAAATAATTTGAGACCAGAAGCACGTACAATTCAAACTTAGAATATCACAACCATTCACATGGCTCTTAGCGAGTAATATCTAGTGGAGAAGACCCACACCTCTTGAGTTGTCGAACTCCACCAAATCGGTGTCCACGCGTAGCCCTCGCCTAGCATAGATCGACTTTGCTTCTTGCTCTGTCGAGAACCGTGATCGAGCGACAGGAAATCTAGGAAAGTCCACCTTACTCTCTAAAATCTAGAATCTGACTACTACCGTTTTCTCTTGTTCGATGGAGAAGAAGACTATTCCCTCTTGTCTTATTAACATTTCAAATTCACTTTGTGTCCTTAAGTTTAGTTTTGACACTTGGCTTAATCTAAGCCATTCATTTACATCATCTCTCACTAATCATGCAACCGTGTCCACGCCGGGGCACATGTAGTAGGTGACTGTCACATACATGTCTTTCCTGGCCAGTTTGGCGCTCGATGTCCCCAGATTGCCTCGAAAAATGTAGAAATTCATTGTCTCGAGAGTCGACAAATTTGACATGGTGACTAGATTTACGTGAGGCGATTCCAAACGATGAAGTTCGTTTAGGTCATCAGAGATCTAGAAAAATTCAGTTACAGCCAAAATTACCATTTTACCATTTTTCAGAAAATTAGAATTTTCTCGGGTTTTACAGATCCAGGTAGCTGGTTGTCAATTATTTCAACTAAGCTATTTATCATAAGTCAAAGATTTCTAACTATTAAACATGAAGGAAGGGAAAAAACAAGAAAAACCAAACAAAAATGTACACAAATCTTGCAAAGAATTTTCTATTTTATTGAATTTGTCAAGGATTTAGTATTGGTTACATGGAGAAAAAGATATGGAAGAGTAGGACAATTTTCATTTTTTACTCCTTGTAGCGTTTTCCTTGGCAGATTCCATCCTTAAGTATTCTTCAACTTACCTCCTAAAGGGTTAGTTCTTGCTTCTTCTTTACACCGGAGATGCTTTATTTTTGCGGTTCTTTCTGAGTTCAAAAGGTCCTTTTTCTATCTGGATTTGGGTTTAGAAAGGAGTATTGGATTTGTTTCTCCTGGAGGACTAATGTATAGCTTTACAATCCCGAGATCCTTATTTGTAAGCAATGGTACTTTCTTTTTTGTTCGAAATTTGTCCAGTAGCTGGTCAAATTTTGCATTGCTCTTTGTCAGTTCTCTCTACCTTTTAGCCAATGACTCAAGAGGCTACATTTGTTTACTTGTTCGCCGTCATTAGTCGAAAGCTTTGCTTGTAGTGTGCCATACTATTCAACCAATGCTGGTCTTTTTTTTCTAATTCAGCTCTCCATTCTTCATCTATTTTTCTTAAAGCATCCTCCAGATTCTGGTCTCTTCTTCTGAGCTTTGCCTCCATGTACTCATCCTTGAGTTGTAGTTGGAGCTTGAGCTGGTTGTCCCTTTCTTTCATCTCCTGTTTCAATGATTTAAGCACCTCCATTAGTTTTGCATTGTTACACTGGTGCCTTGAACTTCCAACTTGTTCTTGATGGTTTTGTCTCAAATTGAGGGTGCATTCAAGATGGGGCTTGGGCTTCCCTAAAGCTCTTGCTGCCTTTAGGATGAACTCTCTTATTGTGCTGGCTTGTGGCACCTTTCAAACCCCCTTTCTTCTTATTCCATCTCTTTCTCTTTCCCCTTTCCTCTGTTCTTTGGACCATTCGTCCCACTTACGTCGATGTCGGAGGTGCCACAGGAGTATGTTTCTTCTTTTTCCTATTACGCCTCAGCTCCCCCTAGAAGGCATAGAATTTGGTTATAGTGGTGGGTGTGGAATCAAATCCTGCAATTGCTTCGAGATGCTCAAAATGGAATTTTCAATTATTTTCCCCACATTTGACATTGCCCATGTGATGCACATAAAGAGGATTGCTTCATCCCTTCTCACTGTGCTGAGGTGCTTTGATGGTAGAAGGATAGAACTGATGAAATAGAACCATACCTTAGCCTCTTTAGTTAAGTCTCCTTTAGAAATGGATTTTTATAGGGTTTCCTTTGTTCCCTTCCACTTTCCTTTTCCGGTTGTCACCAGGTCTACTATTTTATGGTAATCTGACTCCTTTAGTAATTTCTTGAACTTTGAGCCATCCTTCTGCGCCTTCAAGTTGAACAACATATTTATCCTTTCTTTGCTAAAGTCTATCCAATGTCCTCTAACATAAACTTTCTTTCCTTTCTCTTCTACCATATTAGCAAAGAATTCCTTCAACATCGCAGTGCACCCAAGTTCCTTGTGCTCACCCAATGCTTGCCATTCTCTTTTCTCAAGCATTTCAACGAAAGGGGAGACAAGCTTTTTGAAAACTCTTTTAGTAATGAAACCTCTTTCCTTCAGAATTTTCTCCATTAGCGCAATTGCTTTGTCTGAGATAAAGTTTCTTGCTTTTTCAGCTCTTAGCTCAGTTTCAGTTTCTTTAGTTCTCCTCTTCCTCTTTCTTGATTCTTCCTCTATTGATTCAAACATTCTGTTTACCTCGTCCCTTTCTTCATCTTGCTCTGTTACTGAGTGGCTTGAACCATCTCATTCTCCCACTTAACATACTCTTCCATGATTTCGTTGAGGTTTGGAACCAGGTTGGTGGGCTCAGACATCGTGAGAGATCGGTCAGGGTTTTAGAGCTCTAGGGGTTTTAGAGAAGCTGAATGAGATTTAATTATGGAAGCTAAGGGTTGATGGTTTTATATGAAAGGGTGGCCTATGATTTTGAAAAATTTTCTATTTATAAGCCAACTGGTTTGTTGTGTCTTTATTAAATGTAGCGACAACAATTTCCTAGGGTTCGTTCTATTTTTAATATGATGTCGCGACAAACATAAATAATTGTCGCGACATAGTTTTGCAATCAATTGGAAACTGGGCCAGTTAAATGTTGTGACGTTGAGAAGAATGTTGCGATATTAACCGATTGTATCTTTGAGTTTTATGTCGTAACAATGCAACAAGAAATTTGTGTCGCGACATAAACTTGCCTTTTCAAATTGAGTCAAAGTGATCGTATCAAACATAGAGAAAGTATGCTCACGACATTTAAATGTTTACGGTATCTTATTTGGTTTCACTCAAAGACTACATTCCCATGGTGGCATTCATATACTAATGAGCATTACTTGTGCAAACTCATTTAATCTCAATGCAAGTATGAACAACAAAATTTCATTTCTTCCTTATTTTTAAAATATCCACAAAGATGATGTTCATAATATATAAAAAAAATTTGAAACCAACAAAGCTACTATTCATTGTCTACCTTAAAATAAAATCACATTCCCCTAAACTTCAATTATACATTAATATTAAAAACAAATTGAGGGAAATAGAAATATTCCCCCTTGTATCTATTTTCTACATTTTTTAGTTTGAGACAGTGTGCTTCCTAATAAAATTCATCTTTAATATAGCTTGATTGTCATGAAAAATCAAGAACCACTAAAAATAAAACTTCTGACGGAATATTCAAACTCACAAAATCTAATCAACACTCGAAATTAAAACTAAAAATTTCGCTTGGGTTGCCTCTCAAGAAGTTGCTCAGTTTAGTTTTTAGCTAGACATTACTGATAATTTATTCATTTTTAGCATCTCCTTGTATGCTTCTCTAGTCGGCAGTTCTTCCCCTCATCTTTTCAATGCCTCTTTCCTCCTTCATCTTCTTGTTTCCTTGCAATTCATTGTCTCCTCTCAATGAAGTAGGTGTAAAATCTTTTGGATTTGTCTCTGTACTATTAGAAAATGCATTCCTTGATTAGTTTTGCAAGGAAAGGGCTAGCTGCCCTACTTGAGTTTCCAAGTTCCTCAATGAAGCATTAATATTTGTCTAAAACACAGTTGTGTTTGCTTGGAAATTTTCAAGTTCAGAAAATCTCTTCTCATGCGTATTCAAAATTCTTTGTTTCGACATAAAAATGCATGTCTGATATTCTAATGGTTGATTATTTTTTTGACCATGATATTCTCTATTATGTCACTTTTACAGCTGTGTTCTTGGAACCCAGGGTTGAGCATAATCCCGATGGTAATTATGGCTTCAGTACGGGGCCCTCTTTGATAACTCCTCCACCATATGAAAAGTTTTCATGGTTCCTTAGTGTTGGTGTATAGTGTGTAGACAAGTTGGGGGTTAGACTTGGTAATGCTTCTTTGCTCACTCATACTTGGTCTCCTCGAATGGTAGGGCTCTTATTTAGCGGGTCCTCAGTATTTACTTCTAGTTCCTTCTTTTACTGCTCCTACTTCTTGTACAGTCTGCATTCTCCTTTCATTGCTTCCCAGTTGTTCATCTTGCATCGACGTTCTATAGCGGAGTCATACGGTTCCAAGCTCAATCAAACCACTTCCCTGATTCTTTGCTTTGCTCCTTAAACCCCGGATGGGGCCTTGTAGTTGCATTTAGCAAGGTCTTGTCCAGTTGCCTTGCCTCCTCTGCCTTCTAACTCTTGAAAGCCCCACAGCAGGATGCATCAATTATACCCTTGGAGGCATAATTCATGGCATGATAGAATATATCCATTTGAGTGGTCAGATCTATTCCATGCATAGGACATCTTTTCAATAGTCTCTTAAATCTTTCCCATGCGTTGAAGAGACTCTCCTCTTCCCCTTGTTTGAAGACAATTATTTCTCCTATTCTATCAACAGTTAGAGTTGGAGGAAAAAATCTACTCATATAGGCCTCCACCAACTCTTCCTAAGTGTTCATTGATCCCATTAGCAATGACTCAAACCATGTTGCTGTCACATCTCTCAGTGAAAAGGGGAAGAGAATTTGCCCGACGATTACTATGGTCTCCCACCACAGTGAGTTTAGCGTGTTGGTCATCCTCATGAATCTCCCCATATGCTCATTGGGATCTTCAGAGGAATGACCAGTGAACTGGTGTTGCTGTACCATGGTAATCAATGTTGGCTTCAGCTCAAAATTGTTGGCTTCTATGGTAGGTTGTCTTACTGCAGAGTACTCCTCTTGGATAATAGGCCTCCAAAAGTCCTCCATAGTATAAGGCCTCTGATTTCTCTCTACTTCTTCTTCTTCTTTTGGAATAGCCTGTAATCTTTCTCTTTGATTTGCCATACTTTTGGATTCTGCAATTGTGATCTTCCTCAGATTTTGTAATGTTCTCTCAATTTTAGTGTCTAGGCGGTGATCACTTCGGTTTTCTATGCATTTAAAATCTTCTTGAAATAAAGAAACACACTAAGATCAAATGAATTGTGAAACAATTATATCTGTTTAAGCTCCTTAGAAACATGTCAATAGCTTCTTGACTCTTTTATATTAAAATTATTTTTGTGATTTTAGAAAAAATAAAATCAAAAGAAAAATGTCCAAATTAGTAAATCCCTTTTTTGGTTAGAATATTGATCTTTAAATTTATCATTTTACGATCCTCGGAAGCGGCGCCAAAAACTTGTTTCCTACCAAGACTATATGATGTGATACATGTACAATCTTGATGCGCCACACAAGAACTTTTCAATCCATGGAAACAATGCCAAAAAAACTTGTCAAGACCATTTTTCATATGTATGAAAAGATGGAATTGTTCTTTGTTGTTAAAATGACTTATTTAAAATTTTTGTGTATGGTCTCGATCACTCCAAGTGCATAGGTCGTACAAGTAATAAAAGTGGATATTTAAGTCCAGATATCGTTCCCCCGAGGAAAGATGATAAATCAAAAGACTAACTACCCCCCAACTACTCAAGATCATTATTATTTGAACTCCACTGTTATGATGATAAGAGGACTAAAAATATAGTCCTAGGCTTAAATCCTTTATATTTAAAAGTAAAGTTTAATAAAATTTGGGGTTGAGAATTCACCAAACCAAACCTGTTTGTAGTCTCGTTCTTGTCATAATAAAATTTATGCCGCGACATAAATTTATTTCAGTGATCTACGTTCTTGTTCTGACGGGGAATGCCTTGTGTTCGCGAACACCAAACACATTTACCCGACTTTTTCATGTCCTTGTCCTTACGCAGGTTTGTCGCGACATAATTTTCCCTTGTCCCGCGACAGAAGCATTTACTTTTGGTCGTAGCTACATCACGATAGATTCTTTGGGTCCTTAACAATTTACGTCTCGACGAAACTCCTTGAAGTCGCGATAGACTTTTCTTTATGATTCTTGCCACATTATTACAGGCTATTTGTCGCGACATAGAATTATATGTTGCAACACAATTTCCTTGGCCATTCTCAGTTCTTCTACAATTTATGTCGCGACCTAATTTTTCTCTGTGACGACATAATTTTATCATTCCATAGTATTTTTTACTTTAAGCTTTTCTACTTTGTCGCGACAGAGTTTTCTTTATCGTGACAAAGTCTTGTTGCCCTTTATTGTGAACTCTGAATTTTATGTTGTAACAAAATTTTCCTTGTTGTGACATAAATCTTTCCTTAAGCTGGTCTTATGCTGAAAACTTTGTCACAACATAAAAACACTTGCCGCAACTGACTTGTGTTATAACCTTGCCATATTCCGTCATGGCAGAGTCGTCTTTTGTCGCGACAGAATTCATCTGCTATCTTCATTCTTTTATGTTGCGACAGAGTAAGGATTGTCGCGACAAAGTTCCACTACCATTTGCCTTGATCAATGTCACGACAAAGTCAAGAGTGTCACGACAGTCTTCTTCACACACTTCTTCAGCAGTGTCGCGACAAAGTTCTATTTCTTCCTTGAGTTCAACCTGGACTTTGTTGCGACATAAATCTGTTGGTTGCGACATAGCTCTGATGGTTTCCTTGAGATTCTATTGCGACATTCAGAAACTATGTCGCGACAGAGAGTTCTGCCTTGGCCACTTTCTTTCTTTTCTTGCTGGAATTATCTTTTTTTCAATAAAAACCTACAAAATACAAAGTTGGTGAATATTCCATAATTTAGCATTAAAATATATCTTAACTGCTAAAAATATGCCAGAAAAATCGATTAAAAATAGATGAGTTTAGGACTCATCAAATTCCCCTAAACTTAATATTTTTCTTGTCCCCAAGCAAAGAAAATAAAATTTTGTTTGTCCTCAAACAATTAAGCTTTTATTATTAAGGACATTTTTCTGTTAAATCCACAATTGGGCAGAAAACATATTTCAGTTGTAAAATTATTTCTAAATATGTTTCCAATCTAGAATCAGGAAGATTTGTTATAGTGAGTTCACTAAGCGACAAATAATTCATATAGTGTAACAATTCAATCCCATTCAACTTTGATTTGAGTGTGTGATGGTCTTCTCTCTTTTTCCTTAGTAAAAATTAGTTAATCTTAGGTTATTTTCGGATAGCAATTTTCTCCTTTATTCTTTAAAGTCTCATATGCTTATTTGTCATATTAATCTCCACTAATGTAAGCATATACCACCTTCAGAATCAATTAGGTCTTTTAGGCTTATAATGTGAGGCTTAGGTAATTGTGTTAATAATAGGATAATTTTGGGCTCAATTTTTACCTAGATTTCACTTGCCACTTGACATACTTGCCTTTATATGCATTGTTGACCTTTTTCATTCATGTCATCTATCTAACCTCCCATTTGGTTTGGTGCATCCTTCTGCATACTTTCTCTGGTGGTGCTTTTCTTGACCACATTCAGATTGTAAACTTTCATCCTTATAATTGAAGCTTTTTCACTTTTCATTTTCCATTAAGGTTTTAGGAATAGTGCAATGTTTTGCCTTTTTAAGCTTTCTACCACCCTTAGGAACTTAGATTCGTGCTCCCATACCGATTGGCATTAGGGTACTAGATGTTCAACACCCCTAAGGACTTATTGTTCCGGGGAGGAAGGAGCTACAAGACCAAACTTTGTTCCATATGACACTTTCTTTACAACTTCTTTTCCTCATTCTTTTTATCTTTTCTCATCTCAATTGATTTTTCTGTCTCAACCCTTCTTATCCTCTTTTCACAATTTGAAACAATATTCTCCCAAACTTGTCCTCTTCTATCCTTGATGTAATGGTCATGTAATCTAGGTAAATAAGGGTTCTTTACTGTAGGATGATGTCTAAGGAATAAGGGTGTAGGCTTTTATTTGTTGGTTTGATGATGAAATTGGATTTTAGCTCAAACAAGGAACTAGTGTGTAGGCTTATGCATATTATAAGGGTAGGCTTTGAAAGGCTCAATCTTTCAAGAATGGCCTATATCATTTTCTGTTAGTGGTATTGCTTAGGATTTTGCCTTAACTAATAATCTAAAAAGTTCTAGGATATTTGGAGATTTAATTGTGATAGATCCCAGAAAATGTCCCTAATCTTAAGCATAATTTGATTCAGAGATACTTTTGATGATCTGATTTATTAAATTCATAATAACTAAGCTTGTTTTACAAAACGAATTACAAATTATTTACAATTTCCATCAATTTGTTACAATCTTCCTTATTCTTGAAGTTCAACATATTCATCAATATCTTCACAACTCTCTTCTTGATTCACATTTCATCCTCACCCAATTCATCTATTCCAAGTCTTGTTTGGTCCACTGGATAATTTTTGCCATGCTATTTGACCCAAATTAAAGAGTTCATTAAATCAATCATTCAATGTAGAGATGTTTAACACAACAACTAATCAATTCCATCAATATTTCAATTTCACCAAACAATTCACAGCTTATTCAACAATTCAAACCAGGAAATCTGGTTTCTCCATTATTCAACAAAACCATTCATTGAAAGTCATCAAATTTCAATTATTTAAAGTAAAAGAAAGAAAAAACAAATAAGACACACAAGAAATGCAAAATGAGAGTGAACACCAATTCTGCAAAGGGAATTTTTTTTTATTTTTTATTTTTATTAAAATTTTCAAGTATGAGATATTAGGTACAGAGAGGGAAAAGGGGAAGGAAGAGCAGGGTGAGCTATTTTCTTAACTCTTTCATGCCTATGGGAGGAATGCAGTTCACTTGGTTCGACTTGGAACCCGGTGCGAAAAGAGTGAGCAAGGAATACGGACTTGTGAGTACTTGGACCTACTACCTTCTTCACTTATGTTGAATGCAGACTACTCCATGGATAGGACCATTTTCTTGATATGATCATTTTGTCTCTGCCCAATAGAGTTCAGGGTTCCCTCAAACTCACCCTGGACAGAGTACATTTTTATTAGGTTGTTGTTGATCATATCAAACACTGATGTGACACTTTCCGCAGATTAGGGTGCCCTCCATTTCCCTTGTCCTTTTCTCTATCAGGAAGTCATTTCTTTCTAATGTTCCTTGTACGAGATACCCCAGCATGTCGCATACACTTAGCAGTTCTTCTCCATGGCATCTTCCATTTCCTTCATGATTTTTATTAGCTCACTATCCCTTCTAAGCTGATATGAGATGAAGGCATCTTCTCTTGCCTTGAGTTCTTCACTAAGTTCTCTTTCTCTTGTTTCCCATATGCTTTTCCACTTTTCATCTCTCTGCTTTAGGGCTTCTTCTAGATTTTGGTCCCTTCTTCTGAGCTTTGCATCTATATATCCATTTCTTAGTTAGAGTTGGATCTGCAGCTATTTGTCCCTCTCTTGCATTTCTTGCCTCATTGTTTTCAGTATATCGATTAATTCAACATTGTTATTTTGATGATTTGAGGCTTCGACTTGCTCACGATGGAAGCATCCTCACATTTGGGGAGAGGTCGAGTGGGCTTACACTTCTCTTTGCCTACATTGTTTGCTCGAGCTTCATTTTCAAGCTGTATTTGATTGATTTCAATAATCTCTTCCTCATCTCTTGCAACTTCTGCCTCTCTTTCCCTGCCTCTGTTCTTAGGCCCCTTGGCAATTCCTCTCTTCCTCTTTCTAGTTTCTTCAGCCCAGTTTGTTCCACCCTGCACTGAATTCGCTCATACTCCTTCTTTTACCACATTCTTGCTGAGTCGTTTAGATCGCTTCTTCCTCCCGTTCAATATACTCCTCCATAATTTCGTTCAGGTTAGGAACAAGGTTCGAAGGCATAGACATTGTCAGAAAAAGGGTTTTTGGGAATCTAGGGTTTTCGAAAGGAGGGGGAGAGATTTGGTGAAGAAAGGTGAGTGGTTTGATGGTTTAATGATGCAAGTGACTTTTCAGGTTTCAAACATGATCTATTTATAGGCTCGCTATTGGTTGTACCTTTAATAAGTATCGTAAAAAACTAGCCTAGGTTTAATCCCTTTTAATTTTATGTGATACCGTTGGTAATATCGCGACATATTTTGAAATTAATTAAAAATAGGTTAGTCCTTTGTTCGCGATGAACTAAGTATCCGCGACATCAAATTGAGTATTCAAGTTTACCAATAATAAAGATAAAACTTCCTTATAATATCACGAATCACAGGTGTTTATGTTGCGAAGCCTGAGAGAAAGTATGTCGCGATAATGTTTTTCTTCCAGAAACACATGTTATTCCTGATTCGCCAGCGACATAGATAAAGTGTCGCTGACAGGACTTTCTACAACTTTCAAAGGCTAAATTAGTCCTTGTTGTTGCGACATAAAGTAATGTTGTGACTGAGTTTGGCAGCCGTATATCGCGATAGAAGCATGTCACGACAGTGGTTATAAAATTTTCCTAGAATTGCACAATTCACATTTTTCAATCAAGCCACATTCAATGCAAGGTTTATTCGCTCATACCAATTAGAACATACTTGTGAAAACTCATCTAATCATCAAAGAACCTCAATTCAAGTATGAACTATCATATTTCATTTCTTCACTCAATACACTTCAACAACATGATATTAAGAGTATTCAAATAATGAGAACAAACAAAGTTACTATTCATTTTCTGCTCCAAATAAAATTACATTCCCCGAGCTTGACTATGCATTATCATTAAGTAGTGAAATGAAATACTCCCCCACGTGGCAATTTTCTGCATATTTCGGTTAGAGGAAGTGTGCTTCTAAGCAGCATTCATTTCTAATTGACTTCCTTTGTCCTAAACAATCAGCAAAAACAACACTTAAAATTTCATATAAAGTGAAACTAAGCTTCAAACACACCATTTAATAAACCCGAATTAACTATGAAAATTAAAATTTGGCAGGTTGCCTCCCATTTGCCCAGTTTAATGTCTCTAGCTAGACATTTGCCGTAGAATGTCTTCAGTTCAACAAAATTCTTCCCTATTTTTCAAATCTGGTTAACTCTTCGTTTATGTTCCCTCCAAGGGAATGCTTCAATCTCTAACCATTCACTTTAAATTCACATCTAGAGTCAGTTTTCAGTGTTACTGCTCCAAAGGGTGTACTTGCTACTATTGTGTAAGGACCACTCCATCTTGACTTTAGTTTTCTTGGAAACAACTTGAGATTGGAATTATATAATAGGACTTGTTCCCCTACTTTAAATTCCTTCCTAAAAATCTTTTGATCATGCCACTTCTTTGTCTTATCTTTGATTATGGCATTATCATAAGCTTCATTCCTCAACTCTTCCAGTTCATTCAATTGGAGTAATCTTTCTTCTTTTGCAGCTTGGAAGTCACAATTCAATTTCTTGATGATCCACATAACTTTGTATTCTAGTTCTAAAGGGAGATGACAAAGTTTTCCAAATACAATTCTGTATAGGGACATTTCAATGGAAGTTTTGTAGGGTTCCTATAAGCCTGATTACATCGTCTAGCTTTATAGACCAGTCTTTTCTACTTGTATTCCTGTTTTCTCCAGAATTTTCTTTATCTCCCTATTAGAAATTTCGACTGCCCATTTGGCGGGGTGATAAGCCAATCCCATCATATGTTTGATTCATATCTACTCATGAGTGTTGCAAAAACTTTATTTGCAAAGTAAGCCTCTCGTCACTAATGATTGTTAAGGTGCTCCCAAAAATGTTTCGAAATATTTCTTTGTATAAGCCAAACCCTTTGTGTTGTCATTTAGGACAGCTATTGCTTCCACCCATTTTGGATACATAATCCATAGCTAGGAGAATGTATAGATTTGCAAATGATAATGGGAAAGGTCCTATGAAGTCTATCCCCCATACATAAAAATCTGCCTCACCGAGTTCACCTTGGCCAGGGGCATTTTATTTCTTCTGCTTATATTGCCCATTCTTTGACAATTATCACAATGTTTTACCCATTCAAAACAGTCTTTGAATAGAGTAGGCTAATAAAAACCTGATTGGAGAATTTTCTGGGTTGTTCTGTCTCCTACAAAGTGTCCTCCATATGGTGATGCATGACATTTCTCCATAATACAACCTTGTTTTGTTTCTGGAACACATCTCCTTATGATCATATATGCTTCTCTTCTAAAAAGTAGTGGGTCATCCTAAATATAAAATCTGCTATCAGTTCTCAATTTTCTTCTTTGCTAGTACCATTAATTTCGGAATAACTTCTTCGACAAAGCTAAGTAATTACAATATCGGCCATACCGGGGTGTTTGGGCGATAACAAAAATGGCACTCATCAGGAAAATTTTCTGCTATTTCAGTTTCCTTTTCCTTTTTAGCAGTCTTTTCCAATCTAGACAAGTGATCAGCTATCACATTGTCACTACCCTTCTTGCCTTTGATCTCCATATCAAACTCTTGCAGTAATAATACCCATCTGATCAGTCTTGGCTTGGCATCTTTCTTTGCCATCAGATATCTAATTTCAGCATGATCAATGTGTATTATAACATGGGACCCCAATATGTAAGGCTTGAATTTTTCACAAGCAAACAGCTGGCACAATATATAGCCTTGAATATCTTTCCAGTTCTTTGTCCCAATGTCTGACTCCCATTCTGAAAATCAACAGCATCCCTTGCATAATTTCGAAATCATTGTTCCAGTCAGGTATCACCATGATGGGAGCTGTCACTAATTTGGATTTAATTTCGTCAAATGCAGATCTGTATGATTCCTTAAAATTAAAATTTGCATTTTTTTCCAACAGTCTACATAATGGTCTGGAGATTTTTGAGAAGTCCTTTATGAATCTTTTATAAAAACCAGCATGTCCTAGGAACTTCTTATCCCCTTGACTGTTGAGGGTGGAAAGAGAGTTTTTATGATTGCAACTTTTTCTTGGTCTACTTCCAATCCAACCGCAGAAATCTTGTGTCCCAAGACAATACCCTATGTTACCATGAAATGACATTTTTTCCAATTTAAGGCCAAATTCTTGTCTTTACACCTCTAAATTACTGTTTCTAAATTTTCCAAACAATTCTCAAAATTGGGTCCATATACTAAGAAGTCATCCATAAAGATTTCCATAGCCTCTTCACTAATTAAAAACATGAACATCAGTATCTTCTGGAAGATGGTGGAGCCATAAATCTGAATTGCGTCCTTCTGAAAGCAAAGGTGCCATAAGGACATGTAAATGTAGTTTTCTCCTGATTCTCTAGGGCTATAGCAATCTAGTTATAACCAGAATATCCATCGAAACTTGATAATGGGGTGTCACTAACTGTCAAACATTTGGTCAATGAAAGGTAGAGGATAATGGTCCTTTCTGGTTGAAGTGTTTAGTTTTCTGTAGTCTATACACACTCTCCATCCTGTCACATTTCTTGTAGGAATCAATTCATTCTTCTCATTTCTAATCACAGTGAATCCTCCCTTCTTGGGAACCACATGAACTAGGCTCACCCAAGGGCTGTATGAGATTGCATATATGAAGCCTGCATTTAGCCATTTCAATACTTCTTTTCGGCTACGCTAACCATTTACTAAATTCAACCTTCTTTGATGTTCTAGAGGTTTTTAACATTACCCTCACAAAGGATCTTGTGCGTCTGAGATAGAAGGCCCGATTCATTTCATATCATCTATAGACCAAGCTATTGCTTCCTTGTATTTTCTGAGAATCTCCAGCAGCTTTTGTTCTTCAAACTCAGTCAATCCAACTGAAATGATGACTGGCTTTGCTTTTTCTGGTTTTAAAAAGCCAACTGGAAATGTTCGAGCGATTCTTTTAGAATCGAGCCTCACGAGCTTGTGTTTACTTTACAATAGCTTTCTCTTCATAACTCTTTGGATTTTTTACTGTATTATTTTCTTCTACAACAGTCTTGCCTCTTTTAATTTAAAATTGGAGTTCGAGAAATTCAACTTCAAAATGCTCAAGATCTTTGGAAATTCATCTCACATTCTCATTCATTTGAACTATGAAAATTACAATCATTTATCGATTAAAATTGATGAGAATTTTGTTTCTAATCTCACAATTACTTAATAATAAGTTACAGGTGTTTGGGGAGCGCAATTGGGAATTGAGAGTTCACCTTGCCATCTTCAACCTTGAGGTAGGTTTTTTCTTTCTTCACATCGATCAAAGCTACTCCTGTTGCTAAGAAAGGCCTTCCTAACAGCAGTGGGACTTTCTTGTCTTCTTCTATATCAATAACTACAAAATCAACTGGGAAAATGAACTTTCCCACTTTGATCAACACATCTTCAAGAATGCCCTCAGTTTGGGCCAAGGTTCTGTCTTCCATCTGCAGGGTCATGGTTGTGGGAGTAAGCTCCCCAAAACTGAGTCTTTTAACGACATATAAAGGCATCAAGTTGATGCTGGCTCTAGAATCGCATAGTGCTTTTCCCATGTCAGAATTCCTAATTTTGCAAGATATAGTGAAGCTACCTGGATCTTGTATTTTCTCTAGTAAAGTGATGAGTCTTAAACTCATCTATTTTTAATCCATTTTTCTAGCATCAGTCTAGAAGTTTATGATTCATTTTAATGCTGAATTATGGAATATTCACCAACTTTTTATTTTCTGCGGGTTTTTGTATGAAAATTCCAGTAGAAACGAAAAATTGGCGAGCGACAAACTATGTCGCGACATAGTATTGGTAATAATAGCGATAGAATTCCAATATAACCAGCAGAAGTATGTCGCAACAAGGATCAAAGGCGTATGAGCGATGAAGAGGCTGTCGTGACCTGATTTGAGATAAGGTATTCAATTTCTTTCACGACAATGGATTTTTATGTCGCGACATAGTTGGAGAAGTTCATGAAGAAGAATGTCGCGATATGCCAAACTATGTCGCGACATTGATCAAGTAAATAGCAGTGAAATTATGTCGTGAGATTTCGAATCTTTGTCGCGATAAAAAGAAATGAAGATATAAGATGAACTCTGTTGCGATAAAAGACAACTCTATCGCGATAGAAAATAGTAGAACAATGAGACAAGTCAAGAAAAAGTTGTCGCGACAGAGAATTTCTATGTCGCGACAAACATTCCAGTGTATGTCAAGACTAAGGAAATTTTATGTCGCGTGAAACTATGTCGCAGCCTTTGACATTGAGGCTAGAGATGGGGGCAAGAAGACTTTAGCCATGAACAAATGAGATTTTATGTCGCAACAAACACAACATGAGGCTGGGGTGAATTTTTTTGTGACAAAGACAAATATTGTCGTGATAGAAAATGGAAGATAAGTGAGAGGAGCCAAGGCAAGTTTGTCGTGACAAGGGATTCAATGTTGCAACAAAAAGTTCAGCCAGCGACAAGGAGTAAAGAAGAGTTTGTCGCGACATGGAAAGAGTATGTCGTGACACAGAGTTTAGTCTCAGCAATACAAGACAACACAACTCTATTGTGACAAAGAAAAAGTCTATCAGGACAACAAATCCATGCTATTGGGAAACTATCATGACAAAAGAAAAAAGTTTAATCATGACATAAATTGAAATAACATGAAAGAATATCGCAACATTATAGAAACATTGACAAAGTTGAAAAGAAGTAGGAGGAGGAAATTTACACATCGAGACAAAAGATAACATGTCGCAACATAAAACAGACAACATCAATAGAACTATGTCGCGACAAAGTCAAATTATGTCACAACAGAATCGAAGAAGATAACATGAAAATATGTCGCGATAGGAAACTGCAGGCCACGACAAGAGTTGGGTGACAAAGATAAGAACTATGTCGTGACAGAACTTTCATTTTCGCGACAAAGAGACCATTTTGGGAAAAAAATTTTGGGATCCACAATTTGTGCCTTGAAGTGTGGCCCATCATTTAAAGCTCTATAAATAGACACATCTAGGGCACTGTGCGCATCTTCTGCAAATCCAGGACTTCTTGGTAGCTGAAGTTTGTTTACAATCTCAGTGAATTTTCTTGATCAGTTAGTCACTGATATATGTGAACCAGTTTTGAAAGATTGAGCTCCCTCTGGGAATGATTCGATGGTGATTGTTATTTTCTTGCACAAAGTGGAAGAACAACTTAGTTATAATTCTTGAGTTTATTTGATTGGTATTATTGTAGACCCACTTGGATTCCAAGTACTAGTATACGTGTACCTAAAACAAAGAAGCGTATTGCTCTCATTTCAAGAGCCCCCTGCGACACGGAGATGGGAGAATCTTGAGGGGAGTGCGGGCTTGATTCCTTATGGGAATGGTAGACTAATACTTTGAAACTAATGAACTCTGGAAGATCACTAACTTATCCAATTTGTGCAGATAGTTGGATGAATTATTAGTTTAATCGCTCAGAGGTTTCTCCTATTTATGATAAAATGATTCTGATAATGTGTTAGCATAGATTTAATCAAGAAGATGGAGAATTTCATCAGTATTGAAGGATGAGGTGCCATTTAAATTAGAGAAGGCTTATAATATTTTGTCTATAGAGGCAAGAATTCTCCAGTCCTAAGTTTTGGGTGTGAAGTACTGAAAAAGAAAAATACCTAGATCTTATAAAGAAGATTATGTCTTACAAGTAATTGATTAAATCCATGAGTTAGAAATGAACATGAATCTCTAATTAGTGAAAGGTATGGTTAAGGGAGAAATTCGAGCTATCTTCTGATACATCCCTTGACAAATTCGACTTTCCAACTTATTGCTTAACTATGATTCAAAATGATCACGAGAAATTGACATTATTCATTGGTCTGGCTTCTTCCCATTGTTGTCTCCTTTCGAGTGAACTCTCAAATCCACTTTTTTAATTTTTTTTTATGTATACAAGTGAAATTATTTTAGTATTATTTTATTAGTTCTCTAATCATTTTAACATTAGAGTTCAAATATTACGGATCTTGAGTAGTTGGGGTAGTTAGTCTTTTGATTTATCATCAATGCTAGTGGGAATGATATCTGGACTTAAAAATTCACTTTTATTACTCGTATGACCTGTGCACTTGCAGTGATTCAGACCAAACACAAATTTTAATGAATCATTTTACAAAAAGGGCAAACACATATTTTCATCATAATTTGGTCAACAAAATTTTGGCGCCGTTACCGGGGATTAGATAATAGTCCTTTGGTAACAGTGTCATAAATTTGTTTATATAATTTAGTCAACGAACAAGTTTTGCCGTTGACGGGGATTAGATAATAGTCTTCTGATAGTAGTGCTAATCAGTTGGTAAAATTTTGTCCATACAAAAATCAACAAACAAGTTTTTGGCGCCATTGCCAGGGATTAGATAATAGTCTTCTGGTAGCAGTGCTAATCACTTGGTAGAATTTGGTCTATACAAAAATCAACAAACAAGTTTTTGGCACCGTTGCCGGGGAATGATTGATGAATTTAAAGATCAATATTCTAATCAAAGAGAGAATTACTAATTTGGACATTTTTCTTTATTTTATCATTAAATAAAAAAATAAAATCATAAAAATAGTTTAATAGCAGTAGCTGAGTAAGCTACTGAAAATATTATATGAGCTTAAACGTATATAATTGTTTCCCACATATTTAATTTGATCTCAACGTGTTTCTATTTCCGGAAGATTTTAATGCATGAAAACAAGCGGATCGCTGAATCTGAGAAATTGAGAGACAGGAATCTAAGGAGAAAGTTACAAGTGTTGAATCTACAAGTATGTCAAATCAAAGAGAAAGATTGCAATTGATTCCGGAAAGCGTATGGATAGACCTGAATGAATGACGATGGAGGACTTTGGAGCTGTTATTTACAAGATAAGAGTATTCTACTATGAGACAACCCACCACTTAGAAAGTCAACAATTTTGAACTTTAATCCAGCCCTTATCACAATGAACAACAACATCGATTCAGGACATCCTGAGTAAATTTGATGAACATATGGGAAGATTTATGAGAATGGCTACCACAGTCAAGCTGAATGGGGTGAGACTAGAAGTGATCAGGCTGAAGCTCTTTCCCTTTTCACTGAGAGATGTGGCAACAACTTGGTTTGAGTCATTACCTGTTATATCAGTGACAAATTGGGAAGAATTGGTGGAGGCCTATATGAGTAGATTTTTCCCTCCAGCCCTAACTTCTAAAATGAGAGGTGAAATCATAGTCTTCAAACAGGGGGAGGATGAAAGTCTCTACAATGCATGGGAAAGATACAAGAGACTACTAAAAAGATGCCCTATGCATGGAATAGATTTGACCACTCATATGGACATTTTCTACAATTCAATGAATTATGCCTCAAAGGGTATAATTAATGCAACCTGCTGTGGGGCTTTTAAAAGAAGAAGTGCGAGGTCGCGGTGATTAGGGAGCCTTGCCAAATGCAACTCTGGCTCCATTTAAAGCAGGGGAGCAGCAACATATTGAAGGGGAGTGGTGTAATTGAGCTTAATCGGATGATTGCCATAGAAGAAAAGTTGGATGCATTAATGATCAAGCTTGGAAACAATGAGAGAAGAATGCACACGACACTTGAAGTGAGGATAGTAGATGAATGAGAGAAAAGAAAGAGTGCTGATGAGGGACTAACCCATGAGGGTTCCTACCAAGTTGAGGAGGCATAGTACCTAAATGCTAATAGGAGCTACACTTTTAAGCCTAACCTCAACTTACCTACTCACTACACACCAGCACTAAGGAACCATGAGAATTTCTCATATGGAGGAGACACGACAAGATTCGAACACGGACAGAATCTAGCAGCGATATCGCGCGTACCTCACGGGTTCCGACATCAGCGGTGGTAGTAGCTAACGGGACCCGGAGAGTAGAAAATCATGTGATGAGAGGAGATCTAATTCCTTTGAGGACCAGATACTTGCTTTCATGGGGGAAAATAAGAGGCTGATGAACATACATGAGTAGAAGTTTGCTGAGCTAGCAGCATTCCAACCAAACACAATTGTGTTTCAGGCCAATACCAACGCCTCTTTGAAGAATCTGCAGACTCAAGTAGGGCAGCTAGCCATATCCATACAGAATCGGTTCAAGGATTCATTCCCAAGTGACACAAGTAAGTCAGAAGTTGCATAGGCGATAACTACGGTGGCAAGGTGGAGGAACTTAGTAGAGTTGAGATCCAGTTTAGAAGAGAAGAGAATTTTCTTGAAATGAAGATGTGCAGTAGCAAATGTCTAGCTAAAGACATTAAACTAAGCAGCTTCTTGGGAGGCAACCCCAGTAGAATTTTAATTTTATAGTTATATTAATTTTGTTAAATTTTGTGTGTTTGAAGTACTAGTTTTAATTTGGTAGAGATTTTATTTTGTAATTTTGTTTATTTTTTAGGACAATGAAGTTATATTAGAGGTAAATTTTATTTGGAAGCATTCTTTCTAAAAAATCACTATGCGGAAGTATTACAAGGGGAGTTATTCTTTTTCCCTAACTTGTTCTTTAATGATAATGCACAATTGAAGTTTGTTTCTGAGAAGAAAATTGTATACAACTTCATTTTTCTCATTGCTTGGATGCATTGTGAATATCTTGATGAATTATATTGGGTGAAGAATGAGATTTGTTGTTCATATTTGAATAGAGATTGTTTGATGATTATATGTGTTTTTACAAGTATGAACTGAGTGGAAGGACTATATTGCATAATGTCATTTGTGTTGAATGGTTGAAAATAGGTAATTGTGCAAATATTGAGGTAGGACATAACTTTGTTGCGATAGAGAAATTTATGTCGCAACACTGTTTGAGTCGCGACATAATTTCTTTAAGTCGTGACACAATATTTAAAGAAGAGCAAAACCACGAAGCAATTTTGTAATCGCAACAATTAATAAACCTGACAAACATTTAGCTATAAATAGAGAAAATTTTGAAAATTGAAAAGCCACCCTTCTCATAAACCATCAACCCACTCGTCTTCGCTATCCGATCTACAACATGCTGACATCATATCTTCTAAAACCTTAGAATCCTAAAACCCTATTATGACCATGTTTGAGCCATCACACCTTGTTCCGAACTTGAACGAAACGATGGAAGCATACAAAGAAATAGAGGAAGAAGCAGTCCAAGCTACTCAAGCAGAAACAGGGCAAGAAGAAGAAAGAGCTGAAGCTAGAGTAGAGTCTGAGCAGTCAGTCGAAGAAACCAAGAAGAAGAGAAAGAGAAGAGTGAAGCGAGACGGAGGAATGAAAAGTAGAACCTTCGTTTTAAAGCCAGAAGCCTTTGTTTATTGAAAGAAAGTCAAAAGTAGGGGTTCATTGTTTAAGAGGGTTTAACAAGCCAATCTCACCCTTCTTGAAATGCTTGAGAAGAATGGCGAATTGCTTGAAGCTAAGGCATACGGCTTTTGCATTGGTGAGGAGTTTTATGCCCAACATGGTGGAAGAAAAGGAAGAAAATTATCGTTAGAGGAAAATGGATAGACTTGACAAAGAAACAATAAATGAAATGTTCAATCGAAGGTGCGAGAAAGATGGAGTCAAAATTAAAGCATTATGAGCGGAATGCGGAGAGATAGTTGACTTACTATCGAGGCGGAGAAAATGAAGTGGAAGCAACGAAAACTCTTACATTTGAATCCATTTGCGGAGGTTTTTTAAGCTAAGAGGCTAAGATATGGATTTTGCATTCGCTCAGTCTACTACCTTCAAAGCACCTCAGCACAATGAGGAGGAATGAAGCAATACTCCTTTATGCATTGCTGAAATGGTACAAAATCAACGTGGGGAAAATAATCGAGAATTCTATCATGAGTTACTCCAGAAGCAAATGCAGGGGTTTGATTCTCGCGGCTATCATCCTGAAGCATTGGGAGTAATTAGAGATTGGGATGTAGAAGAAACATGCCCCAAGGTTTCCCCTCGACATTAAGCTGGAGTAGGCCCCAAAAGCGAAAGGAAAGAAAGAAGCGGGGGAAGAAGAAAGGGGGAATGAAAGGGACAATAAGCCAACACACTGGGAAAGTCCACCCTAAGAGTAGTAAGAGATTCACAAAAGCCTAAGCCCCATTTGGAATGTATCTCCAGACATAAGGGAAGTCCATTAGGAACAAGTTGAAAGTTCAGGGCACTAGGGTAATAACACAAAGCTGTGGAATCTTTGGGAAATCTATGAACGGGAGATCTGAGAGGGACAACCAGCTAAAAATCCAAATTTAGCTCAGGGATGAATATATGGATGCAGAACTCAAAAGAAAGGATCAGAATCTGAAGGAGGCATTGAAACAAAGAGATGAAGAATGGAGAGAAGAATTGGAAAAAAAGGATACATAACGGAGAATAGTGATAAGGGATAGAGAAGTAGCTTTATGGACTAAAACAGGAAAACATGAAGCAGGTTTGTTAAAAATGTTTGGGGATAGAGACAATGCCTTAAAGGCATGCTTGGAATCAAGGGACAAGAATTGGTTGAATAATCTTACTCATTGCAAAGAAAGTTTTCGCCTAATGACTTATGAGCAAGTTAACAACAGGACACTCCTGGAATCATTAGCTAAAAGGCAGCGATAATTGACAGAAAGCAATGATTAGTACTCAAAAAGTGCTATTTTGAACCCTGTTTATGACAGGTTTTGAGCACTTTTTGTGTACTAATCAACGTAATTAACCCAATTTGCACATTAATGTCCCTACTATTCCTGCGATTGCATTTTGTGGCTAATTTTGTAGTTTGCCAAACTATTTATCTTAGAAATTGTTAGTCGATCCAAGCCACGAAAATTCAAGTCAAACTCGGCATTGCGGATCGGAGACCCGGAAGGAAAGAAGATCGGGAAAATACAAAGAAAATGGAGCGTAGCCTGAATTGGGTCACGAAATTGTCTCTGCGCGCCTTATTCACCTCATGCCTTTGTTCTCGTCGGTCATTTATTCCGCATTTTTAATGGCTCTGTTTGTTTGTTACAATTTTATGTTTTTTCCCATTTTATCCCTTATAATAGCTTTTGGTTTTGGTTTTTTTGTAACTTTCCTTGGCTCTGAGCATATATAAGCCTCAGTCAAGCCCTGTAACTATCAATCACTTATCAATCAATAAAAAATTGACGGGAGAAGCTTTTAGCTCTCCGACACCTTCTGCTCTCTTCCGCTTTTCTCTCATTTTCGTTACTTCACGGGTTTGCCAAACACCTCGGATGACAACCGGAGGATGAGCGGCTAAAACCCTTTTTCCTTGGAGTGGGAGGCCATTGGGCAGGGGATCGAAGGCAACTGAGGGTTTTTCTAGTATTTCTCTTCTTGTCTAAATCCTCCTCAAATGTAACTTGAGGTTCTTATTTGAATGTATGTAATTAGATTACATAGTATTAGGATTAGTTGGTGGAGATACAAAGGAGAAAGAAGAGAGGAGGATCCAAGAAAGAAGGCCTTGAAATGTAAATTTGATTTAATTTCATCGGTTGCAATAATCATGCATGTCCCTAGGTTTGACCTAGTCAATTCTATTTTGGCTCATGGAATTGATTTTAGAATATCCATAATCATGCAACATAGTTAGAGTAACTATCTTTATATTTTAATGAGATGAATGGGTAAAGCATGCTAATGAAATGATGAGACTAATCTAAAAAAACCCCTCAATGAAATATATTAAGGCTAACGTCTTCCACTAATATAGCATGAGCCGTAGTTCTTCTGGAGTTGTGGTTGTTAGGTAAACCTAGAGCTAGAAAATGGAACCCGGCCCGTTGGGTTAGCCCGACCAACTTAAAATTAGGGTTGGGTCGGGCTTTAATTTCTGAAAAACCGAGCCAAATTTGGTGAATCCTAATCTCTCTACATTTGGTGATTTTGATTCTATCCATCTTTTCTCTTTTGTCTCTCTTTTATCATTTTCTCCACTTAGTGGTAATTGGTAAACTCGTCGGGGTTTGAGTAGGTGGCAATTTAAATTCGAATTGGCGATAAGATAAAAGGGGAGAGAGAGACAACTACTACTCCACACCCCCCAACAACCTCTGAAAGTGACCTAATTTACCTAAACCTAGAAAAAAAATGACCTAATTTCAATTCTTCCATATCTTCAATTGCCCTTAATGTTAAGTATGAATGTCCTAATTTTATGGAATCAAGGACAATCCACTTCTTTTCTAGGTCACTTTTCCATCCCCAAAAGCTCAAATGTAGCATTGAGGATATCCTCACCCAAAATGGAGGGGTTTATCCAGATAGGTCAGTTAGGATAAGTTTTGTTTTTTTTAAAAAAAAAAAACTTAGGGGATAGTTTCCATTTATGAACATCTTTGTTTGGTAACTAATTTAGGGAGAAAGTGAATGGTGAGATTTCAAGGGAACCAATTGAATTTTGTAGAATTTAGATATGGAAAATATTGAATTGGATATGCTTTTACTTTTTCCTTTTTTTTTTCTTTAACGAATGTGCCTTTAGGTTCCTGTTAAAAAAAATGAATGTGCCTTTAGGAATGGAAAATTATGGTATAGTGCAAGTGGGAGAAATGGGCCTTTAGGAACTTCTAAATCATTTTGATTTTTTCTTGGAATTATTTAGATTAGTAATGATTAATGAATGGGATTTACTGTATTCGAGCTTGCAAATTATTTGATTTCACTTGGGCTCCATTTGTTTTGGTGTGAATCCATTTGGTTTGGTTGGAGTCTTGAGATTTGAAATGAAATTATCTTTTGGAAAATATAATTTTGCTTATTTGATTTGAAGTCCAAATTTGGCATTGTATTAAATTTTAACATTTTTTTTACACATAGAGCTAGGCTGGCCCGCTAGCCTGATATAGAGCTAGGATGGGCCACCAAACTGACAGCCAAGTGTAAATTAGGCCCTGTCCAATCCATTTGGTACCCTGCGAGCACGAAGTACCAGCCATTAAATCCCCACCAAACACCATCCCATTTATTAATGGATATTCTATCGTAAATGGTTTCTTTATTAGTGGGTTGGCCTTAACTTGACTCGTTAGCTTGTTGGGCAAACCCAAGGTTAATGTTCGATAGAGATGCAATTGGGTAAGTGTACATGAGATGTACACACATCAAGAGTTGATAACCCAATGATGGTGCATACATCAACATTTAATAGCATTGGATTCGATAGTTGCATAAGATTGCAATTGGTATGGAAAGGACCTAACCTTTAACCCAAGGTGGCTTGTTGGGTAAACTCAAGGTTATCCTTGGTGATATTGGATATTGACCCACTAGGAGAACTTCCATATAGGTTCTCCTAGATCAATAGTGAGGGCTATTGATTCGTAATAAAATAGTGGGAGCTATAATCATGCATTTTAAAGTACAATATAACATGATCTCTTTTACATCTAGGCTATTAGAATCAAACCATGTCAACAATTATGAACTTGCGATAAGAAATGGATGCCAATATTTTGACCGGGCCTTACTCATGGACTGGCTAAAGAATTTGAGAATAGTTCTCAAAAGGGAAAGGTTAGCTTATATCCTTGTTGAGCCACTCCCTCAATCCTGGCTGCGTGCATGCGAAGCGGTTGGGGCATATCGGAAAGCGCTTGGTTAATAGTGCTGGGACGGGATTGATTATCCTCACCTCCATGTCACCTGAGTTTTAGAAGCAATATAAGACTGTGGATGCATATTCCATAATATGCCATCTAAGGGAGCACTATAATGAGTAGGCAAGAACTGAAAGGTTCAAAGTCTTTGAACTTCTTTTTGGTTCCAAGATGGATGAGGGGACATCCCCAGTACAGCATGCACTGAAGATGTATGAACACATTAAGAGGTTGAAAAAATTGGGTCGGATGGACTTTGAATTAAGTGTAGATTTAATTCTGGCCAGTTTACTCGATAGTTTTGCACAATTTATGTTTGACTATAGGATGAGCTACATTGTGTCCACCATACCTAAGCCGATCAACTTGCTCAAAATAGCCGAGTCTTCTTTGAGAAAGGAGAAAAAGCATGTGATTGCTTATGGATTCTTCTGATTCTAAGAAGAGTTCTAAGAACAAGAAGAGAAGTAAATCACCAAGCAAAAGGGAGAGGTGGCCAAGAAGAAGGCTAAGGAGAAGGCCAAGGAGACTTCCTTAAAGGGTACACTCTTCCATTGTGGCAGAGAAGGCCATTGGAAAAGAAATTGCAAGGCCTACATGGAGTCGAAGACGAAGGTGGCATATGATGCACCATCGTCTTCAGGTATTTATGTCATTGAGGTTAATACTGTTTCTCATGACAACCTTTGGGTATTAGATACCGGTTGTGGCTCACACATATGCAATGATATGCAAGACCGAAGGAATAGTAGGAAGCTCGCAAAGGGAGAGTCCGACCTTCGAGTCGGCAATGGTGCAAGTGTTGCAGTTGTTGCTATTGGGACTTATGTTTTGAACCTCCTTAGTGGACTTTGTTTAAATTTGGATAATTGCTTTTATGTGCCAACTTTGACAAAGAACATTATTTTTGTTTCCTGTTTGAACAAGGAAGGGTTTCATTTAAACTTTTGTGACAATGGTTGTTATATTATGTTAAATGATGTCTTTTATTCTGGTGGTACTTTAAGCAATGGGATTTACATATTGGATATGTCAAATCCAATTTTAAATATCAATGACAATAAAAGACGAAAGGGAGATAACATGAAATCATCGTTCTTATGGCATTGTCATCTTGGCCATATAGGTGAGGCGCATGACTAAGTTACACAAGAATGGTAGCTTAGGGTCATTTTGTTATGAATCATTTGACACATGTGAATCGTGCTTGTTAGGTAAGATGACCAAATTACCCTTTAAAGGAAAGGGTGAACGAGCAGGTGGACCATTAGACCTAATACATACCAATGTATGTGGTCCTATGTCCATGCATGCCAGAGGTGCTTTCATTTACTTCATAACCTTTATCATTGACTTTTCACGATATGGGTACTTGTATCTTACGAGGTACAAATCTGAGGCCTTTGAAAAGTTCAAAGAATGCATAAATGAGGTAGAGAAACAACTTGGGAGAAGTATCAAATCACTTAGATCGGATCGAGGTGGTGAGTACTTGAGCCAAGAGTTCCTGGATTATCTCAAGGATAATGGGATCTTGTCCTAATGGACTCCCCCTCACACCACAGCACAATGGTGTGGTTGAAAGAAGAAATCGAACCTTGTTGGACATGGTGAGATCTATGATGGGCAAGGTGGATCTACCCAAATCCTTCTAGGGTTATGCACTTGAAAATGTTGTTTGCATTTTGAACAGAGTCCCAATCAAGTCTGTTGAAATTACTCCATATGAGATATGACTAACAAGAAACCCTATCTTTCTCACATGAAAGTATGGGGTAGTCCTGCTTATGTGAAGTGGACAGTGTTAGATAAGCTTGAAGCTAAGTTTAACAAGTGTCTATTTGTAGGATACCTTAAAGAAACCATTGGATATCAATTCTACAACAATTTGGAACAAAGGTTGTTTGTTTCAAAGCATGTTGTCTTCTTAGATAGAGTTTCTTCTAAGAGAAGACAGTGGGAGCAAAGTTGAGCTTGGTGAAGTTTAAGATGCTTTTACAGACGCATCTCATTTGACTGAACCTGAAGTTATAATTCATGAAGATGAATTAGTAGTTGACCCTTCTGAAGCACAAGCGCTTCGTATGACAAGTCGGATACGTACTGTTCCAAAGAGATATGGATTTCTCATCAGTGAACAAAAAGACATTGGGCATAGAAGATGATGAGCCTACTACCTACAAAGAATCTCTGAATAGTTCAGAGTTTGACAAATGGCTTATAGCCATGAAGTCAGAGATGGACTCCATGTATACAAACCAAGTGTGGACTTTGGTTGATCCACCTGAAGGGATAAAACTCATAGGGTGCAAATGGATCTTCAAAAAGAAGATAAACATGGAAGGTAATGTGATTACCTATAAAGCTAGGCTTGTGGCTAAAGGTTATCATCAAAGACAAGGAATTGACTACTTTTAGTTCAGTAGCCATGCTTAAATCCATAAGGATTCTCCTAGCCATTACTGCTCATTATGATTATGAGATATGAAAAATGGATGTGAAGATAGCTTTCCTCAATGGAAACCTATATGAGTAAGTGTACATGACACAACCTGAGCTTCATATTTGAAAATGGCAGTAAAGTATGCAAACTTCAAATATCCATTTATGGTTTGAAGCAAGCATCTAGGAGTTGGAATATCTGATTTAATGAGACAATAAAAGAGTTTGGTTTCTCACAAAATTCGGATGAGCTTGAGTGTACAAGAAAGTTAGTGGGAGTGCAGTCGTGTTCCTAGTATTATATGTGGATGACATATCAATTATTGGAAACGACGTCTCAAAGTTACAATCTGTCAATATATTGGTTATCCATGAATTTTCTCCATGACAGACCTTAGAGAATCAACCTAATCATTGGGGATATAGATCTATAGAGATAGATCAACTAGGATACTTGGTCTTTCACAGTCTACATACATAGTTTAGTTGCTAAAGAGGTTTATCATGGTGCATTCCAAGAGAGGATACGTTCTCATGTTTAGTGGGATCACCTTCTCGAAGGCCATGTGTCCAAAGACACAAGATGGGAGGACACGCATGAGTTTGACCTCATATGCTTTGGCTATAGGATCAATCATATACGTTATGTAATGTACTAGACCCGACGTAGCATATGCTTTGAGAGTCACGAGAAGATACCAGTCGCACCCAAGTGAGGGTCACTCGGTGGGTGTCAAGAATATCCTCAAGTACTTAAGAAGGACTAATTCTTGATGGATGGAGATAGGGATCTTATAGTGAGATGCGAACTAAAAATATGATAGAGGTGACTCCAAATCTCAATCAAGATAAATGTTCACAATGAATGGTAGCATAGTCAGTTGGAAGAGTTCCAAACAGGAGTTGACTGTGGATTCTACAACTGAATCAAAGAATATCAATGCTTCTGATGGTAGCTTAGGAAGCGGTTTGGACAAGGTAGTTCATTTATGAACTAGGAGTGGTCCTTAGCATAGTTGATATGATACTTTAGTATTGGGATGACAATGGAGCCATTGTGAAAGCAAAAGGAATCATAGTCTCATCAAAGGTCCAAACTAGTACTCAAGGTTATGCCATTTGATTTGAGAAATCTTTGGTGATCATGATAGTAAGATAGAGATATGCCCACTATTTAGAATATGTTTGATCTCTTGGGTAAGCCACTTTCCCAGAAGAAGTATGATTCACATCTACTTGCCTAAGGTATGAGATACAAAGGCGATGGGCTTTAGTGCAAGTGGGAGTTTTTTAGAGGAGTGCTCTAAAGGCAATCGCCCTTAGCACTTATTGTACATATTACATATTATTTAATATGACAGGCTTCTTCATTAATTTGATATTTACACGTTGAATTGATATAGATCTTTAATCGAATTAATGAAGTCCATGATACATAATATAGCATGATGGAAATCATGATGAGATCATGATAATAAGATTCCTTTCATGTGCAATTATGTTAGTATCTAAATTATCCCTAGTCATGGATCAACAAGACTAGACATTGTTGATCTAGATAGACTAACACATGTCATACTCCTTGATTGGATCAAGCTGTAGATCTTATAAAATGTGATCATCAGTTGATTAGAGTTGACATGTGGATGCTTGCTAAGAGTAGCTAAGTTCATCAGAGACTTGCCATGAGACAATCATATGGATTATCTATTGAGTGTAGATGATTGTCTCATCATAGCAATGATGCAAGTATCCTTAGACTTGAGGTGCTCAAGGATATCTTGAATGTTGATTCTATGCTTTGACTTCATTCCTTGTTGCCTTCTAGATTCAAATTTGTAGCTTTGCATCATAGCAGCTTTGCATGATTCATCAAATTCAAATTTTGCATCTTTTTGCAACAATCTGCATAATGGTCTAGAGATTTTTGAGAAGTCCCTTATGAATCTGTAAAGCCCCAACCTGTCTAAGAAACTTCTTATCCTTTAAGCGTTGTAGGTGACATGAGTTTTTTATGATAGAAACCTTTGCTTGATACTTCTAGCAATTACGAAATCTTGTGCCCCAGACAATACCACTTTGTACCATGAAATGACATTTTCCCAATTCAAGTTTAAATTTTGTCTTGGCACCTCTACAATCTTTTGTTTCAAATTTTCTAAGAGAATTTCTCAAAATGGATCAGTACTGAAGTCATCCATGAAGATTTCCGTAGCCTCTTCCACCAAATCTGAAAACATAGACATCATACATCTTTGAAAGGTGGCAGGAGTATTACATAATCCAAATGACATCCTTTTAAAAGCAAAGGTGTCATAAGGACATGTAAATATAGTCTTCTTCTGATCCATAGGGGCAATGGAAATCTGGTTATATCTAGAATATCCATCAAGAAAACAGTAATGGAGGTGTCTTGCTCACTTGTCCAACATTTGGTCAATGAAAGGTAGAGGATAATGATCCTTTCTTGTAGCAGTATTCAGTTTTTTGTAGTCTATACACACCCTCTATCCTTTCACAGTTCTTGTAGGAATCAATTCATTCTTCTCATTTCTGATCACAGTGAATCCACCCTTTTTGGGAACCACATAGGCTAGGCTCGCGAGGTACATCTGAGATTGCATATTTGGGAAACCTACATTTAGCCATTTAAATTACTTCTTTTGACAAGTTCTTTCATTCTTTAGTTTAGTCTTTTTGATGTTGATAAGTGTTTGCATTATCCTCTAAGAGGATTTTATGCATGCAGATAGAAGGACTTATTCTTTTCAAATCTTCTATTGACCAAAGCAATTGCTTCCTTGTATTTGCTAAGAATCTCCAGCGGTTTCTGTTCTTCAAGCTCAATTAATGTAGCTGATATAATAATAGGTTTTTCTTTTTATGGTTCTAAGAAAGCATACTTCAAATGTTTGGGTAATTCCTTCAAGGTTAACCCTTCTGAACTTGTTTCTGTTTCTTTTGCCTTCTCTTCATTGTTGCATTTTTTTGTGTTGTTCCTATTCACACTTAAGATTGTTTCCTTTAAATCAAAACTGGAATTCAGAAATCCAAAATCAAGATCATCAAGATACTGGAAATTCATCTCATTTTCATTGATTGAATTTTGAAGATTACACCCAAACATCAGCTCAGGACTGATGGGAACTATTGTTTCTACAATCTTACAATCTGTACTTTCACATTCAGATTGTTTCAGGCTTTTGTTCAAGTTAAAGTGTACTACTTCTTCTCCCACCCTAAGAGTGAGTTCTCCTTTTAGCAGCACCTGCTCCCGAAACTAGAATGGCCAAGAAAGGTCTTCTAAGCAGCAGTGGAACTTGTGTATCTTCCTCCATATCCATAACTACAAAATCCATAGGGAAAATGAATTTTCCCACCTTGATGAGTACATCTTCAAGGAATCCTTATGGTTGTGCCATTGTTATGTCTGCCATTTTCAAGGTTATAGCTATGGGAGTAAGCTCCCCCAAACTAACTCTCTTTACCATTGATAATGGCATTAAGTTGATGCTAGCTCTTGAGTCACATAAAGCCTTCTTGAATTCAAAATTCCCAGTAGATACGAGAATGGGTGAAATTGCCAGGATCTGTTTTCTTAAACTCTTTGGATCTTGCCACTTGCATGTATTAAATTCTGTCTTTGTAATTTTCTCTTCTTACTCAAAATGTCCTTGAGAAACTTAGCATAGTTAGGCATCTAAGTCAATGCCTCAACAAAGGGTAAATTAATCTCTATCTTCTTGAAGATATCCAAGAATCTAGACAACTGCTCCTCCATTTTTTCTTTCTGAAGCCTCTAAGGAAATGGAACAGCAGGCATGTAAGCTTGTTTTTCCTCTTTCTTTTTCAATTCTCCTTTCTCTACTTGTTGTCAGTCCACACCTCTTCTTTCTCAGTCTCTTCAGCCAAGTCTGAACTGTTCAACTTGGTCGCTTTTCCAGTTTCTTCTTTCTCTACTTTTTCATTCTTTTTCTTCTCCTCTTCTTTTCTGTTTTCTATCTCTCTACCACTCCTAAGAGTCACCACTATACAATCCTTAGGATTCTTCTTTGTATCACTTGGGAAGGCATCCATGGACTGATTTTGCATTTCTAGGGTCAGTTGCCCTAGTTGTGTCTCCAAAATTTTAAGATAGGCATTTGTGTTGGCCTAAAACACATTTGTGTTTGCCTGAAATGCTGCTACCTCAGCAAATTTCTGCTCATGACTATTCAATAGCCTCTTATTTTCTCCCATGGATGTTAGCATCTGATCCTCAAAGGAAAGAGATCTCCTTTGTCCCTGATTTTCTACTCTCTAACTTCCTACCTGTTGTTGTCCTTGGAACCCATGTGGGCATCTTTGTTGTTGAAAGAGTGCTTGAGTCTTGGACCTTCATTGTAGTCCACCTCCATATGAAAATTCTCATGGTTCTGAGTCTTTGGTGTGTAATGAGTTAGCGGGTTAGAGTTTGGCTTAAAGTTGTAGCTTCTATTAGCATTGAGAAACTGTGCCTCCTCAACTTGATAAGGACCCTCATGGGCTAGTCCCTCATCAGCACTACTCTTTTGCTCATTGCCATCAACTATTCCCACTTCATGTGTTGAGTGCATTCTTCTATCTTGGTTTCCCATCTTGTTCATCAATGCATCAAGTTTTGCTTCTATGGCAGTCATCCTATTCAGCTATATCACCCCACTTCCTTTCAATCTCTTTGCTACTCCACGAGTCTGGATGGAGGGCTTTTATAATTGCATTGGCAAGATCTTCAATCAAGCATTTTACTGTCGGCCTCTTCCTCTTGAATGCTCCACATCAGGCTGCATCAATTATACCTTTGGAGGTGTAGTTCATAGAGTGATAAAAGATGTCCATCTGGGTAGTCAAATCCATTCCATACATTAGGCATCTTTTCAGCAATCTCTTAGATCTTTCCCATGCATTATAGGGACTTTTAATCCTCTCCTTTTAATTCATTCCAAATTTCTGTCACCACTACCACAAAACTATTTAGTCCCCAGCAATGGCGCCATAAACTTGATTAGACCTTTTTCTATATACCACCCAAATTTCTGTCACCACTACCACAGAACTATTCAGTCCCTGGCAATAGCGCCATAAACTTGTTATTTTATGACCAAAATATGTGATCAACCAAAATTTCAACATAGCTACCAATGACCCCATTCGGTTCGACAACGACAAAACTTGTTTGGTGAAGGTATAAAATATGTTATGCATACATATAAAAAAAGCTTTCATTTAAAAATTTTGTTTTGGTCTAGGCTCCAGCACGCAAGTGCACAAGTCATACAAGTAATAAAAGTGGATTTAAGTCCGGATATCATTCCACGAGGATTGATAGAAATCTAAAGACGATTACCCGATACACTAAAGATCCTTATATTTGAACTCCAAAATTTAAAAGTGATTTGTTTTACACTAAAGGGAAGTAAAACTAATTAAAGATTAACTATACATAGAGAATTCAAAATATTTAGGTGGAAAGTTCAGGTAGTCAACCTTTGAGAAATATATCAGTGTACAATTGTAGATTACACATCATTTATAAACATAGTTGACACAGTAGTTTGAAATCAGACTTGTCAAAGATACAGGAGGTAGTATCAAAGTTTTGGATTCCTCCATACCATACCTTTCACTCATTTGAGAATCCATGTTTCTTCCAGATAATTGAGTCTACAATCTATTCTTGTAGATTATAATCTCTTTCTAAGATCTGGTATTTTTTCATAGAGTGTACTTACACGGGCCTTAAGGCGAGATTTTTACCCTCATAGACCAGGAATGATACAAACCTTCTTTAGTCTAATTGTTCTAATCAGCCTAAATATGATGCAATTCTCTATCTCCTTGATTAGATCTCCCAGTAACATGGGATCAAGATTGATGAGGAGAAGCTCTATTAAGATTAAATTGATCATCATCCAACTATTCTCACCATGATGAGTCTGATCTATTTCAGTAATCACCAGAATTTAATTAATTCCACATAATATTGATCTAGCACCATAAGCCCAATGGTACTCCATACTTTGGGAATCTCCATCTCTATAATCTGCTTAGAGGGTCTCCTGCAAGTGAGCAGATCTGGAGTCCTTTTTGAATTTTCTTATTGCACTAATATCGGAACAATTAATTTCAATAACAACACCAATTTCAAGATTTCTAAGCATGAAACTTACTTTCAAGTTGGCTGAGAAAATAATAGGTAACATCGATCACATTTCGGAGGAGATTCGGTATTTCAAAGAAGCTAGTTTACAATCATGATTACTAATTAGTGGAGATGATTTACTAAGATTGCAAGTATTGAAATAAATAGACTAGAGAAAATTTCAAATTTCATTAAAATCATATAGTAATAAAACTAAAATTTTACAATAAACCGACTCAAAATTTCACGCTGAATCCTTACTTTCAATTCCAAGAAAAATGGCGAAAGAAATAAAATAAAACTAAGTGTGGAAAAGAAATAAAAATAAAAGAAAATAATATACAAGGTCTCCGGCTACAGAGGATTCGGAGTTTGTGAAAGGCCCGAGCACGATTAATCCTATGTGCTTCTATTTATAGATTTCAAATGATACTAGGCACTTTTGGGGGCTAAAATTATGGATCCTTAAAAGCGCTCAAGTATGCATGTGACATAAAAGTTATGTCACGACATTTGTTTCGTTGTCCTCCGACATTTTTTTTTGTAGTTTAAGTCATTGTATTTGGCATTCTTTGCGCCTTTTTCTGGAATAATGTCACGACATAGTTTGAAAATGTCACAACATAGTTATGTTGAATTTGTCTTGTAATTGTCGCAACATGAGTATCTTGTGTTGCGACATTTCTTTGGTGCCTTGTAGCTTGAATACTCAAATGGTATGTCGCGACATAAAAGCTTTGTTAAGACAAAGTTTCTTTCTTTCTTGCTGCTCTTGATTGTGTCGCGACATAAAATTTATGTGTTACGATAGAGTTCCTCCGCCAGCTTGTTTCTCTTATGACATAATTTTGAATGTTTTGATGCATTTTGAAATCTTGCGACATAGAGTGCTATTTGCTCGAGGTTGTGTAAGTGTGATCTTTGTTCTCTTCTAGGTGCTTCTCTTTAATTTATGTCGCAACATAATTCTCTGCCGACATTTCTTTTACGTGTTTCTCATCAGCCACGCCATAATAATAAAATTCCATGTCACGACATTGTTCCCTCAGCATTTTTTTGTGGTTGTCGCAACATATAACTTCTCTGTCGCAACATATCCTTCTTGCCTTACTGTGCTGCCTTATGAACTTTATGCCGTGACATTCTTTGAAAATTTCGCGATATATTTTCTGCCTTGATCTTGTCAATTGTTGAAAATGTTTGTCGCAAAATAAGAAACCTTTATCGTGATCAACTTGTCTTGACTTGTTTCATTACTCTGTCATTTTCTGTCGTGACATTGTTTTGTTTTGTCGTGACATTCTTTCTTTCCTTTTTAGCACTTTATGTCACGACATAGGTTTGATTGTCGTGACACTTCTCTACTGCCATTTGCTTGGATCAATGCCGTGACAGAACAAAGAAATGTCGCGACATTCTTCTTCGAGGGCTTCTTAAATGATATCGCGACATAAAAGATCCATGATTCGCGACAAAGTGCATCTTTGATTTCCATTATGTTGCAACATTCATTTATTTGTTGCAACATTTATCATGCAATCCCACTCATATTATGTTGTGACAAAGTTGTGAAATGTCGCGACAATCTTCACTTCTAACTTGAGTTCAACTTATCTTTGTTGCAACATATCATTACTTGTTGCGACCTAGCTCTGTTGGTTATCTTGAGATTATGTCGCGACATTCCAAACTTATGTCGCAACATTTCTACCTTAGCCAATTTTTCTCTTCTTTTCTTATTGGATTTGCTTCTTTTGCATTCAAAACCTACAAAATACAAATTTAGTGAATATTCCATAATTCAGCATTAAGATTAATCATAAACTTCTAAAAATATGCTTGAAAAATGGATTAAAAATAAATGAGTTTAGGACTCATTAGTAGGATATTACATGATTTGTGGCTTTGAGTTAGTGTGTTTGTATATGGAAGTTTACATCATATAGCCAATAGTGTTTTGCAACTAAATTGTATTTCCTAATGGAAGTGAAGGGATATAATCATGTATTATGTAATAAGGTTACCAAAAAAAGTACCTTTAAGATTTAAACTTGTGTAATTAACTACTGAAAAGATAACTTTGATTAAAGAGAATTGAGAAGAAACTCAAAGTACACATAAGAGTTACGTTGATAATCTCAAGCAATATTAGGTATTTGAATTTGGTGATCATGCTATCTTATAAGTTCGTTGTTAAGTTGTGTTGAAATTTGGGAGAAAAATACATTAAAAAATTAGTTAAGGACACGCTTATATTAAGTTTAGAAGACTAAATTTTTGTTAAGGGGGAGGATGTAACATCCCTTTTTTTTTAAAAAAAAAAAGTATAAAAGAAATAATAATTCTTTTAAATTAAATAAGGGTATAAGGGTAACTTTTTTAGGGAACCCTAAGTATAAATAGGAAAAAGGAATATATTATTAATAAAACCTTTTGTGTGTTATCTCCATAGTCTTTCTCTCCTAATCATAGAACCATAGAAAACCTAAATCATTAGACCTAGGGTTTGAAGCATTGATTTCAAGAAAATCTCAAAAAACCTAAGAGGTCAAATCTAGGGTTGAAGAAGAGAGTTCGAAACGTAAGACTTTTATTTAGTTAATTTATATATTTAGTTTCTAAATCCAACAATTTATTTATTTTTCCTTGATTTTGAATAGAACCTTGAAGAAACATGATTTAGTTTGAAATTGAATAGGTTATATATATATATATATATATATATATATATATATATATATATATATATATATATATATATATATATATATATATATATATATATAATTTTTAGTTCCATTAGATGATTCTGAATAGTTTAGATGGCTCGTTTTTTTCTTTTCAAAATTTCAAAATAAATCATAATTTTATTTATTTAGTTTTTAGGACAAAAGATTTTTAGAGTAGTGACTATAAGTTTGTTCTTAAATAGAAATATGAAATATCTAAGAATTAAAAAAAAAAGTTTTGAAATTTGTGTATAGAGAAAATGTTTGAAGAAAAAAAATTTCTAAATAGGTAGATTGCATCAAGATCTTAGATTGAAAATTGAAAAGAAATAAATAAATAAAAAGTCTTTAAAGATAAAGCGATGATTGGCAAAAAAAAAAAAAAAAAAAAAAAAAAGGAATTGTGGAGAGAGTGACATCTTATGTGTGTTTTAGGTGTAGTTTGAAAAGTCAAAAGTATGGTTGTTGGGTTTAAAAGAAAAAGAAAAAATGAATAATTGTATGATGATGTCATAGGTGTGTGGTAAGGGGGTTGAAAGTCAAAAGAGAATATTGTCATAATTTGATAGATGTAAGTGAAAATACAAAAAAGGGTTTGTAATAAAAGAAAAAACCCAAATATGATATAATATAAAAGACAAAAATGAGCTTATAGTGAAAAACCAAAGAGATATATGATTATGCTTAATATCATTTAATAAGAAAAAATTAGGGATAAAAACCTTCATAAATTAGGTCTTGAAAACCTAGGTTTATAATGCCTAGATTTCCAAGTCATGATGAATGCTTGGAAAAAAAAAAAAAGTTTTAGATATTCAAAATGAGTTTTAGAAAAAAAAAAAACAAATATTTGAGGATAATTTTTGAAAATAATAATAATAATACACAAATATAATATTTGAAAAAAACAAAAGTTTTATAAATATATGTATTTGATACAAATATTTTATGGCATATATATATATATATTGGTAATTAGATATTTTATTAAAATTTGAGAATTTATTTAGGTAGGGAATGTGATTAGAGTAATTTTGACAATTATAAGATACAAGATACGTTAATAATAATTGTTGTCAAGTGTGCTAATTGTTAGGATATAAGATTGGGATGACTGTTGGATAATAATATAATTTAAAAAATATTATTAATAATATTTCTTTATAGCAAAAAATTTAATTCTGATTAAGAGTCCAAAAAAATACATAAATAAATTATTGAAATAAGATCCAAAAGGAATATGAGTTTTATAAAAATTTGAAAAACTACCTAATTTAAATAGTTATCATTTGAAAATTTGTCAATATGTTTAAGGTGAACAATAAAATCATGTTGATGGAATAAACTTTATAAATCATAGATTTTATAAAATATTTAGAAACCCATTAACTTTTATTATTATGGATTAGAAATTTAAAAATAATATCATTGCTAAGAGCCTAAGAATATCAAATTAGGAAAGTTTTAGGAATAAATAAGTAATGATGATAGTTTCTTCCTTATTATTTTAGGAGAAATATTTCCTTGAGGTGAAATTCTTCGGATTAGGTCTTTCAAAGCTTTTGAGTACTCTTTTCACGTAAGGGATATTAATACAATTTTTGCTAAAGAAAATCTTTTAAATGTTTTTGCGTGAAGATTATTTATATAGTTTTTTCGAAAAATATATTTATTTGCCTTTTATGTAATTTGAATGAGGAAAATTTTTACTTTTTTATTATATTTGATTATCCATAGATCAAACAATGATTTTGTGAAACCCCGGAAAATCCAGATTTATGAGGGAGCATAAAACGGTAATTTCGGTTGAAAATCACGAATTTTAGATCTGGGATAATGAAGCGAACCAGTTGGAATACGTCTCGAAATTTAGCCACCATGTGATTTCAAGGCGGTCGAATTCGCGTTTTTCGAGCGCGGGTAGTCTTCGGACACTTGGAATAAAATGAGTGGATTCGATGCACGTGTCAAGTGTAAATTTGAGTCAAACGGTAATTTTCAAATGGATGCGTGAGAGACGTATGTGAAATATTGATTGTGTGAGAATCGAAGTAGATGGATAAGTGGATAAGTGTAATCCACAAGATGTGATAGTAGGGTGACATGTGTGAGAGAGTACTCTCCCATTGGCCGCCATCTTCTCCTATTTGGTTTAGGGGAGGAAGAAGGAGGAGAAGAAAAGGAAGGGAAAGTGAGGGAGGATTTTTAGGTGAGAAGCTCTCATATACAAGATTTTACCTGCAGTGATCGGTCCGTGATTGATTTGGTATTTGTAGGGTCTGGAATCAACAAATTTGTATCCTAGGTGTCTTTGCTTTGTAGTGAGGCCCCTCTTTGCGGGTATAAGCGATCCCCAGGTCGAGAAACCAACGGGATGGGTTTCTTAGTGAAATGAGAAGTGCAATTGAGTTGAAAATGGTGAATTCAATTTGGGAGTTTTTAGTAAAGCGGTGAGAGTTGAGTGATTTATGGAAATTTGAAAATAAAATGAAGTAAAATATGAAAAAGAACTCCTTGGAAGCATCAGACTGCGGGGTTGAGTTCACAAGGTAAATGAGAGTCCTCGGGTGCCTCTCTGGGTGGGGAGGATGACATATAGTAAAATTTCGAATCGGATCTTCATTTGGCTATCTAAAAATGAACCACAATAATTTTCCTTTGAAATATGGCATTTAATGAGCATAAATATAGGACAATAAAGCATATCCCCTAAATCTATCCTATAGTAACTAATAGAAGGCAACTAATGAATCTCAGTGGATCTAATAATAAGCATCCACTGAACCCTAAAACCTTGCCAAATACAGGTTAGTCAAGGTACATTTAAGAGATTTTAACTGCCGGTGAGATGGAAACATAAATGCCCATAAATGCTTGCATTAAACACATGGCAGATCATTTACCTAAAGCCCTAGCCCAATGGCCCTCCTCTTCAAGGAGCCAGTTTAGCCAACCATCCTTGAGTTGTCATCCTCAAGGGTGTTTGGCGCTTGAACAAAAGAAAAGGAAAGAAAATGAAGAAGAAAAGAAAAGCGGAGAGACTTCGGTGTATTTCCAGCTGGCCACAAAAAGTCAAAGTTCAAAAGTTCCAATTCTCTAAAACATGGGACATATATAGAGTTTTCTTAGGGTAAATAAGTATGCCCTCAAAAAGCATTAGACAAAAGGAGTAAAAATGGAAAAAAAAAGAGAAAGAAAATCAAAAGTAGGAGAGGATCTCGCGCCAAGTTAGTGCAAAGTGGCACGGTGAAATTAGCACCAGTGCAAAATTAGCACAGTGCCAGCCTCTGCCGCATTAAACTTGCACCCTGTGCAAGAGTGGCACCGGTGCCAAAATTAATGCCAAAATTGGCACGGTGCCAAAGTGGCACGTGCGATTTTGCCAATTTTCACATAATGCGATTTTTGCGCAATTTCTTGCTCTTCTTCTTTCATTCCTCTTACCTCCCTATTCTTCTTCGATTCCTCTTAACTCCTGTTCTTCTAAGTTGCAATATGGCTTTGAACTCGGCTTGGATTCATTGTGTTCAGCTCACATCCTCGATCCAGTCCGAAGATGGGAGAAGTGTGTTTGGCATGCAAAACTGCAAAACACCCTCTGAAAATCTTTAGTAGTAACACAATAGGGACATCAAATATACCGAATTGGGTTATTTGGAATGATTAGTACCTAAAAATTGCTATTACCACGATGAATAGGCCTCGAAAAGAGCACTTCACAGCACTAATCACACCCCCAACCACATTGCTAGTCCTTAGCGAAACCTACAACGAGAAAAAGAAAGTATGTATGAGACGAAAAGTGTAGGTATAGGTAATGCTCTGGCTTCGATTGTCAAGGTTGGAGCCACGCATTAAAATCAGTTTAGTTTGCATGCCATACGAGGATCAATTCTTTGACGATGTTCACCCCAAAGGAGATCAACCTGAAGCTTCCACGAGTGCTAAGTGTATAGGGGATCGGGTTATCGATAACTAGCTATTGCTATACACCCACGACCCGGCCTCTTTGCTAATGCCTTAGAAGGGTGACCCGATCAAAATAAGTCGATTCCACTCTTATTTCATATCTTTTCTAAAGTAATGTAGGATGCAATGCGAGTCAGCCTCACAGTCCATATAGAGGATCCACCAATGACCCAACCAACTAAGGTTTAGGGCATAAAGCCCAGAAAGGATCTCGACCACAAACTCTACGGGCTTCACCCGGACTACGAATGATTTTGAATTTCCAGCACCTACAACTACGCTAAACTCCACCCCATCCACCCATGTGGCGAGCACTAAATCGGTGGCTCCCGACCAGTTGGTTCAGGGCACGAGGCTTTAAAGGCTTTCGCCATATACCCCTCGGACCGTGCTCGGGTTTCAGGGCCGAGCGTCGCGGCTTTAACAAACTCTTTTCTTTTTCTTTTTCTTTTTCTTTTTCTTTTCCTTTTGAGACATATTGGTCTTCTTTTATAGAACCACAACTGTGCAATTGGTCCTAAACTAAAATGGATTTGCTAAGTAAAAGGGTGTCAAGCGGCTCTTTAGCTATTAATGAAAGCGATGTGCTTTGTGTGTGGGTAGCTCTCGGTGGAAGAGAAAGGCGAAGACCGAGGGGACTTCAAATGACCAACAATTAGATAAGTATGGAACTAGGCTAACAAAACACGATAACATGCAATGCACCAATTTTTCAACTTTTGGAAGAGACAAAACCACAAAAATATGGGGGCAAAAATGGTTACAAAAGTTCAGAAAAATGTAGTTGTATGGTATATTTCTATGTCAATATATTTCACAAAATTATCAAAGCTTTTGAAAATTATGTGGTACCTCCAATAGAAGATAAACGAAGCAGTTCGAACCAGGAGGGAATGGCATGGATTTGAGCAATTGATTACTTTTTGCCTTGCGCCTTTGCAATGCGGGAGGAAAATGAGATCTCCACCACCTTTGCAACTCTGCAACATTTCAAAACGAAAATTGTGATAAGATAAAAGCTTGTAAATCTGAAAATATTTGAAAAGGAAATAGAGTAAAAATGAGTATCACCACTAAAGCCCAAATTAAGACTTAAATAATACCAAAGTAAAAATTTCAACAAAATTTGGGGTGGTCTCCGGGTTCTTGCGAACCACTCCCGGTTGTGTAGCCATTGGATCTCGGGAGGGTCCGGAGGAAGCTCCTCCGCGCATGCGGTGGTGTGTCGCGTAGGTGCCTTCATCTTTCGACTCCCTTGTTTTGGGCAATCCCGGTCTCTACAGTGGCGGTGGGCTGGCTATTCACAGGGGAGGAATGGGTAGTTCTTCATTAACTGCTTCATTGTTCTCCATCAATTCTTCCTGCTGTTTGTTAGTATCATGCCTTCTGCCCAGTGTACCACTCGAGGCGAACTTCATGGTTGCTCCTCATCCTCAACTGGTTTTTGCTTGCTGCCTAGGTGGAAAATATTAAGCTCCAGTGTCATGTTGCCAAATGTGAGCTGCATGACCCCATTCCGGAAATTGATAATGGCATTTGATGTGGCCATAAATGGCCTTCCCAATATAATGGGCATTTGATTTGTGCCCCCTGCCACCGGTTCTATGTCGAGAACCACGAAATCCACCGGATAGTAGAACTTATCTACTTTTACCAACACATCCTCCACTATCCCTTTTGGTATTTTCCACGCTGAGCGATCTGTTCGGCTAAGGATAGGGTGATGTTGGTTGGTTCCGGCTCTCCCGAACCTAGGCGCGCATACAGCTTTGGAGTATGGCGGTAGGTTGTCTTAGCACCAGTCTAACGATTGCTTTGTCAATGCGGGTTCCTCGATATTAGCGAGATAGTTGGGGTCCACTGGATCCTTGTATTTCACCATTGTCTTGCATTGGATGATGGAGGCTAACTTGTTCGAGTTAAGATACCTTTTTGTCAATGCCGCCCCTTTTTGATTGTCTGAGAGATCTTTCAAAAACTTTGCATAGGCGAGGACTTGTTTAGTGAAGTGTCAAGGGGTATGTTGACCTTCGCTTTGCCTTAGGACTTCTAGGATGCACACTTTCTTCAGGATCACCCTTCTTCTTGCTTCTTAGGCGCAGGAAATGGGTGGCATGCGGTGCTTCATTGAGTCCTCCTTCACAAAAATGTGTTAGCTCCAATTCTTCGCACCACGGTTTCCTCGGCGAAATTTAGGGCATTGGGTGATCAACTTTCTTTTCCACTTCTTAAGGTAATGCGACTTTGACTTCATCCATTTTTGGGGAGGTTCCTTTGGAATAGCTAGTTCTTGGACTCCCTTGGATTTGGCGGGTGGGCGAGAGAGGGAACCTCCACCTCTTAACACTTCATTTACCATTCTTGTTATGGATTTTGCAAAATTTGTCAATTCTTGATTCAAGGTTACTTTGAAGCCCATCTATTCTACTTGTTCAAGGAGCTTTCTACATTTTCAATTTTTTGTTCAACTGAGCATTGATGCCTTTTGCTCCTCACAAAATTTCCCACCACCTTGCTCGATTCAAAATGGCTTGCTCCAACGGGAGAGGAGGTGGGTGCTTCTTTGATCTTGTGAAGTGGTGGTAGAATCACGCTCTGCATGCTCTGGGGAGTACATATCTACACGAGAGTTGAGGTTTCCGGGAAGGTTATGAGTGACCTCTCCGAGTTAGGGTTGCCTTAAGTGTTGCATATGAAATTTGTTTGCGACTTGTTTTGGCCACCACATTTGCATCCTCGGAATGGGGTTTGGACATGGATTTCTCTGGGTGCTCGATGGAATTTGGCGGTTAGAAGCGATTTTGACACAGTGCACTGGCTTTCGATCCTTGCACACTTTCCTCCTTGGACCCTTTTTCTTTCTAATTCCTCCAATCTTCTAGCCAAGGTAGATACCTTAGCTTTCAACTCCATATCTTCGGAGAGGGTATACATGCCTCCTCTTTGGTTCGGTGGCAGATAAATACTGCAGCTTCTCTTGGGTTTGGCTCATCCGACCCTTGGAAGTCTCGACCTGGTGAGAAGTCCATTGCCTCATCAGGATTTTTACTCAAGGAATCTCCTCCACACATAGTTTCCAATAATTGTTTCATGGAAGGACATTCCATCACAAAATGGTTCACCGACATCCATATCAAACCCATGGTGTGGGCATGCAACGATAAGTCTCCATAAATCTCTCGGCCTTGGTAGAACCTCTCACCATCATGAAATTTGCAAATGTATAAATTGCCTCTTCAAGTTATTTGTCTTGTGAACACTGCTTGAAGAATTTTTTAGAAACTCTGCCTGCAGCTCTCCCCAATTCCTTATGGTTCTTAGCCTTAATGCATTTAGCCAAATTTTTGCCTTGTCCTTTAGGGTCGATTGGAAGGCTTTCAGCAGGAGCTCCGTGTCCATTTTGCTGCTTTGAAAGTGGTGCATACTTCTCAAACTCCCTTATGTGATTTATAAGGGTTTTCATTCTCCATGCCATGGAATGTTGGGAGTAGAGGCTGGTAAGGCTTCCTTGCCACCTCCTCCAGCGAGAGATTATGCATGTTGGCACTCACCACAGGTGGGTGTATGTGATCCCTCATGGATCGATAAGCATTGGGACCCCTGTGGACCCCTTGTTGGCTATCTTTGCTCCTCGGTGGAGGGGATCCATTTTGAGCCTTTGTGAGGATCAATTTCGAAGCCACATTCTGTGCGTGATCACCCTCTCGAGCCTGCGGTGTTCCTATCCCCTTTGCATAAAGCTGCTCACGCACACTTCACAATCCAAGCGGGGAAAACAACGAAACCGGAAACTAACAAAGGTTAAAGTTAGCTAAAATTAAAGCAAAGAAAAGCCAGATATCTTTGGAAAATTTTAAAATCCCCTGTAGTATTTGCAAAGTGGAAAAATGATAAAATCAAAGGAATGAGATTTTGCAAAACTTGTGATATGAATCACAGTTGACGACTTCTTATCACCATTTAGACACCGTCCGTGGCGGCATTTGATTCGTGCCTTGTTAGGGATGCGGAATCAACAAAATTTGTATCTGGGTGTCCCCCTGCGCCGTAGCGAGGCTGCTGCGGTATAGCGATCAAGGTCGAACACAGGGGATGGGTTTTCTTCGTGAAATGAAGTGCGGGTTGAGTTAGTAATTGAATTCAATTTGGATTTTGGGTTTTGTAAAAACGGTGAGAGTTGGTGATTTATAGACTAAAAATAAAATTAAGTAAAATATGAAAAGAACTCCCTTGAAGCAGCCAGACTCTTGGGGTTGAGTTCACAAGGTAAATGAGAGGTCCTCGGGTCCTTTTCCTCGCGTTGGGGAGGATGACATATAGTCATTTCCCGAACCGGATCTTATTGGCTATCTAAACTGAACCCTAATAATTTTTCCTTTTGAAATATTGCATTTTAATGAGCATAAATGCTCTAGGACAATAAAGCATATCCATAAATCTATCCTATAGTAACTAATAGAGAAGGCAACTAATGAATCAGTGGATCTAATAATAAGCATCCCATTTGAACCTAAGCTTGCCAAATACAGGTTAGTCAAGGTACATTTAAGAGATTTTAACTTAAAGTGAGAGATGGAAACATAAATACCCATAAATGCTTGCATTAAACACATGAAAACCGTCATTTTACCTGAAACCCTAGCCCCGATGGCCTCCTCTTCAAGGAGCGATTTAACCGCTATCCCTTGAGTTGTCATCCTCGAAGTGTTTGGCAACAGAAAGCAAAAGAAAAGGAAAAATGAAGCAAAAAAGAAAGAGGAGAACTTGGTGCTTATATTTCCATTAAACCAAAATTCCAAAGTTCAAAAGTTCCAATTCTCCAAAACATGGGAGCTTATATAAGAGTTTTTCTTAGGGTAAATACCATTATGCCCTCAAAAGCATTAGACAAAAAGGGTAAAAATGGAAAAAAAAAAAAGAGAAAGAAAATCAAAAGTAGGAGAGAGGATCTCACATGAAGTTGGTGCAAAATTAGCTGTCTGAACCTCTGCCGCGACCAAACTTGCACCACACCAATGCCAAAATTGGCACGGTGCGAAATTAATGCAAAAATTAGCACAGTGCCAAGTGGCACGATTACTAAATTGCCAATTTTCACATAATAATATGCGGATTTTGGCACCAATTTTACTGCTCTTCTTCTTTCATTTCTCTTCAGCTCCTATTATTCTTCAGTTCCTCTTCTGCTCCTGTTCTTCTAAGTTGCAATATGGCTTTGAACTCGGCTTGGATTCATGTTCAGCTCAGTCCTCAGTCCGGTCCGAAGATGGAGAAGTGTTTGGCCTGCAAAACTACCAAAACACCTACAAAATGTTATTAGTAACACAATAAGACATCAATATACCAATTGGAGTTATTTGGAATGATTAGTATCTAAAGTGCCTAAAACCTCGATGAATAGGCCTCGAAAAAGCACTTTTTAAGCCTTGTCTAAACTCAGCGGGCAAGAAGCAAAGTTGGTCCCCCCCTTTGCAAAATTGCAGCGTGGATCTGGGGATTTGTGGAGTTTTAGGCAAGCTCGAGGGAGGTAAGAGTTTTCTCCTACTTGCTTTATTCTTTAGCTAAGAGCCATTTGAATGGTTTGGATGGTGTATGAGGTAGTGAGTGGGTTGTTTGGCTTCAGATCCCGAAACTTGGGACTAAATGCAAATCGGGACCCGCTTTGGACAGTCACGAATTGATTGCGCGAATTTGGAAATGGTCCTTGTGTGCTATATATTTGTAATATTATTACTTGATATTGAATAACATGCAAATTGTGTGTAGGAGGTATAACCATCCATGAAGTGATTATGTTGCATGTAGTTATAAATATTAATGTGACATGAAATAAATGCATTGGCATCATGCATTTGTATGCACAAGAACATCGCATGACATTGGGTGTGAGTGCATAGTTTGGGTCGATTATATGTTAGTGTCGACTTTGGTAAATCGGCACCATGTTTGGTGTCGATGAATTGTTGTGGGGACATGGTAAGATCGACATTGGTTGGTGTCGATGGTGGGCTTAGTGGCATGGGACATCGTCTAAAATGAGCGCATGATTTTAAAGAAATCGGAAAATGTCCAGTGTTAAAATAAAAGTTTTATTGGGAATTGTCCACTATTCGGAGGTTGTCCAGTGCTCGGAGGTTGTCCGATTAGCGGATGTCGGTGCTTTCGGAGAATTCGTCGATGCTCGGAGGTTGTCTACGCTCGGGTGTCGTATTGGAGATTTCCCATGGTTGGAGTATGTCCTAGGGTTTCGGAGGGTGTCCAAAGGATTTTAAATGTAAAAGAAATATTTTTGTTTTGAAAATAATTTTCATACATGGCAAGTTGCGTGTGTGAGGGAGTCGGTGAGGACTCGTGGCATTGTCAGGGCATGTAAACATTCAAGTAGGATCATGTATTTGCTTGAATTTGTTTGGTTGCCATCACATGTGTACGCAGGTGGGAGTAACCCGTTGTAAGAGCAGAGAAAATTCAATTTTTAAAAGGGTAAAACGGTAATTCGGTTAAGCGAAAATTCTCTAGATCTCCGGATGGCCAAAGCAGTTGCGCGTTAAATTCGTCTCGCGAAATCTAGTGACCCAGAAAAGTTTCGTCAAATTATGAGATAGTCGGAATATTTTACGATTTTCTGGGTGATAAGTCGTCAATGACCGAGGGGCGAGATTTGCCACGAAAAATCGAAAGTCAGGAAATGGCTTGGGCTAAGTTCATTTAAAATAAAGTGAACTGAAAAGAAATAAAATTTTTCGGGACAGAAACGGATCCGAATGAAACAATATGAATCAAATATCCAAGATAATAATAATAATAATAATAATATTATTATAATCATAATAAAATGAAAAAAATCAATAAAAAAAGAAGTATAAAAGCCAAAGTGGGAGGAGACGAAGAGAAAGAGGCGTCACGTCTGGAGGAGATTTTTAGTTTTTTTTATTTCTTCTCTTTGTTTCTTTCTCAAATCTCACAATCGGACCGCGGAGTTTCGATTTGGGGCCCGAAGGCAAAAGTGATCCTACGTGTGAGAGCTACGCGTGGGCACAAAAAGTTGGGTTCGACAAACTCAAGTGAAGTATGGGTTTATCCTACTTGAAGTTACACTTTGTTTAAGTGTTTTGTAATGTTTCGGTTGGTTTGAGGCCTTGAACGACCGTTTGATCGGTCCCAAAACTTAGGACCGAATTGTAGGAATTTTTGGAGCTCATTTGGACAGTCCGTAACTATGTAGGGGCTGTTTGGGGTGTTTGTTTCATATTTTATGAAATAAATTGTGTTTTGGTGAGTAGGAGACCGGAAATGGGTATGGAATTTGGTTCCACCAAGAGGAACCGACGTTTGGTGAGTGGTGGCCACGGGCGATAACTTGTTATGTTTTGGAATTTGTTAAAAATAGTCCCGAGTTTGTGGGAATAGTGACACATGAATAGTGACATGTGAATAGTACATGAATAGTGTTCATGAAATATTTTCGTGAGAAATTGTGTTTGGATGAGTAATTCAAATTGAATTGCTCGTGTTTGTTAATTATTGCGAGAAGGCTAATTTTTTGTATAATGGATTGAATTGTGAAATGTGGCTGGCTTGAGTTGTATAGGAATTAGTAGGTTAATGCATGAACTTTGTTTATTAACATGATGTCACAATTATATGGAATATAATTGTGTGTAGGCCATTGGAAATGGAATAGTGATTTGCTCAAGTGAGCTAATTTGGGTGATGTTTGATCCAGATTGAATTACATGTGTGTAATTGTAATTGATTGAGAATATGCATATTTTATATATTGTATAAATGGTTTTGGAAATGGCATAATGCATTTTCATATGCACTGGGTAACTTAGAGATTATGTGTTAGTGCATGACCTTAGATTTTTGGAAAAGCGAACATGGTTGCGAAAGGCATTTTACTCGGGTATGAGTCTCAGCGTCTGAATGACGGGTATTCCAGCGGGTTGTGAACAGTCAACGGACACCCCGTGTTTGGGGTGTCACACATGTAGAGGTCGACTGCGGGCATTGCTCGCTGTCAAGGAAAAATTATTTCAAGTCACGAAGATGCACCGGGGATGGGGCGCTCCAGGGGCCTTAGGCGAAGAAATAGCCTAATATGGCCTTATTAGCATGTATTTTTGTAAGGTGCGGGCAAAGACCCAGTTTTGGATAATTTGTAATCAAAACAAATTGTAATTAAATTCTTTTTGTATAAAATATACATTTTGGTGAGTATGGATGTATGGGCTCGACGTGGCCATTTTACTCACGTATGGGTCTCATGATATGAGACACACAAGTTTTCCGTAGGTTGACCGTGATCAATGAGACCCTCGGGATTTAGGGCGTCACAGATTTTGTATGAAGGTATCTTTAAGAATTGTATTGTTTATGACAGAAAATGTGTATATATGATGTTTTGTGATTTGAAATATATATATTTTTAATGAAATATTTGACTTTGGTTAGTTCGGCCCTAATAATGGAAATAATAGTTGACACTATTCGGCCCTTATCAACGAGAATAATAGTTGACCTTTACATTCCTTATAGCGTCCGATACGCCACCAATACTTTTACTTTTATGATATATTCAAATACCAATACAAATACAAATACAACATTTTTATAACAATTTAACTATAGCTTTGATAAAACAAAATATACACTCCTTAATTTAAATAAGGCCCATAACTGTTCTTGAATAACACATTTATACAAATTGGCATTCAATGCCTTTTCAAATAAAATTACAAAATATTTATGGAGTTCACCTTGGTTGTCCACAATATGTAAAATACATTTCCATACTTTCAAAAAGATATATAAAAAAAAAATGTGATCTTCTTATGAAGACTTTTTTACATCTTTAGGTTAATGTAAAATAATTTACAAAATAGCATGAATGAAAAATGATATGCATGAGACGGAGCATTTACTTATAATCTCTCCGCTTGACGCACTCCGTCCCACGATCTTCTCGGTCCTGCCACTTTCTACTCGATACCTGCGTGATGATAAAAACAACGCGCTAAGCATTTTCATGCTTAGTGATTCTATATAATACTTTCTTCCATTTCAGTTTAAATCAACTCATGCATTTTTTTAAAAAATTGCCCCTTTTAACTTTTTTGAATGATCAATGAAATACAATACATATTCATTTATATACATTTATTTTGGCGCTTATTGATCATTCCAAATATGCACTCATGCATAACTCATTCAAACAAATCACATTTCACAATTTTCTTCATTTTGCTCCCTGTTTAATTTAACTCTACGCTGGGTGCACAGATAACGAATCACCGGCAAGGTCCCGCTGAGCTGCAGGTCGGTATAAAAAGGTTTTATAACACAGTACAGTCCTATTGGGCTCGACTCAGTTATTAAAAATCAATTCAGCGACCACCGATACCGTCCTGCCAATTATAAATCGAGTGACACACGCCCGCATAGTACTCGCTAATTGACCTTTATCGTGAGAGATCATGTCGCAGCAGGCGCCGGAATCAACAAAATTTATAAACCTAAACTTCCTACTGCCATAGCAATGCTACTGTAGTATAGTGGCCTAGGTCTCGAACAATGTGGACGAGCTTTCTTCGCATCAAATGACTTGGTGCTGAAGCCAAGATGGTGGATTTGCTTGATTTTAAGGTATGATAAAAATAGTGGGTATTATTTGGAAAACCTGGAGTTAAATAAAATAAATGTAAAAGAAGTCTCCTCAAGTGTCGCTAATGGATTTGGGTTCTAAAGGTCACTATGGGTTCTGGTCAATTTTCCTCAAGGCTAGAGATGACCCATAATACTCGAACCGGATCTTCACGCTTATAAAACTGAACCCTAAACAACTATCCTTTGAAAAAATGACATCCACCGGCCATTAGTGCTCTTTGCGTTAAACACAAAGTCACCTTGACTCACCTTACAATGGATCATAAATGATAACTAACAAACATCAATGGATCTAACATGAAGCATCCAATACGCCCAAAAGCTTACCAAGTAATAACCATTCAAGGTGACTCAAAAGGGATCAAAACCTAAAGTTAAAAGGAGACACAGTAATAACAGTGGATACTTGCGTGAAAAACATGGAACCTCCAATTGCCTTCAGATCCTGCACCCAACAGCCTTCTTCTTCAAGGAGGAATGGTTTCTAGCTGCTTATCCTCCAAGTTGTCATCCTCGGAGGGTGTTTGGCTAGTGAGAAAAGGAGAGAAAGCGAGGGAAAATGAGAGAAAATGAAAGAGTCAAAGAGCTGAAAGCTTCCCACCCAAAATTTTTTATTAATGATCAAGCTCCCCTTTACAGTGTCTTGCCTAGGGTATTTTATAGACAATACCTAGTACAAAATTACCAAAAGATCAAAACAAGCACCCACATAATGAAAATCGGGAGACAAACAAAAGGGACAAAAAGTCAAATGTTTGCAAGCAGATGAACAAAGGTCACAAGGAAGGTAATTTCAGAGGTTGCGAAATTTCGTACCCCGCTCCATTTCTTCTGCTTTCGCTTCTTTCTTTCGGGTTTATGATTTGCAGCTATGAGTTGAACTTGGATCCTCCATGGTTGAGCTGAATCCCTATCTACGGTATAAAAAGCCTGCAAAAACAACAAAACTTGCCACAAAATTTGATTAGTAGCTTTGTTAGGTCCTTAACATGCCAATTGGGTTAATTTGGTTGATTAGTACACAAAAAGTGCTCAAAACCTACAATAAATAGGGCTCAAAATAGCACTTTTTGGTCACTAATCACTCCCCCCAACCGACACATTGCTAGTCCCTTAGTAATGAAAGAAAGCAAGAAAAAGCATACAAAACAATATCAAAACCATGTTCACAAAAATGGAATTTTCAAAAAGTATGTGAGTGAGTAATGCCTAACCCTTAGCAAGAATCACCAAAACCTTGCCCAATAACCATCTCGAGAGAGTGAAGGCCATACAAAATTAAGTATCAAAAGAGTTTCCTTCCTGGTGAATCAACCTTGAACTTCCACCAAAACCTAAGTGTTTGTTTGATCAACTTTCAACAATAAACTGCCAAACTGCGCTTTCCCCCCCAACCAAGATATTGCCACCACCTAGGGCACTAACCAACCTAAATAGATTAGGACCCACTCTTATTCCACAATTCTTTTTGTGTTGTAGGGGTGCAATGCTAAGGAATCGACCTCACCAAAGTCCATGTAACGGGGATCCATCGATGACTCCCAACCAATTAAGGCTTAGGGCATCAAGCCATAAGGATCTTTCGACCACAAACTCTTCAGGTTTCACCCCGGACTTTGAACAATTTCGAGACTCCAGAACCTACAACTCGCTCAACCTCACCCATCCACCCATGTACTACAATTAAGTCTGGGTGGTCTCTAACCACCGCTTAGTGGCACTGTAGTTTTGAACTTTCGCCATACCCTCTTGACCGTGCTTGGGATTCAAGGCAAAGCTGCCAGAATTTTTCTCTTCTTTCTTTTCTTTTCTTTTTCTCTTTTCTTTTTCTTTTTTCTTTTATCTTATTTTTTATTTTGGAAGACTCCATTAGCCTTCTTTCACGGGGTCCTTAACCCATTAAAGGTAGTAAATGAAACTAGGATAGGCTTTTGCAAGATTTGTATAAGTTAGGTAGTTTTTCTGTGTTACCGTTGAAACCTTATGTGCACAAAGTGTGTGATTAGCTAGAGGTAAAGAAAAAGGTCTAGCAACAAGAATTCTACCGATCATCCCACTAATTAGGCATGGAACTTAATCTAACAACAATAGCATTGGAAAAGTTTCAATTTTTCACACCGGCAGCTAGGCAAAACACAAAAATACGGGCAATTTTTTGAAACTCAGTGCAAGTCAGAGCAAGATGTATATAAAAATAAATGGCTATATTACTTTTCAAAACAACTAACAATTACAACAAAGATAAATGGAAGAAGCCACCAAACAACACAAAATGGGCTTGCTCAAAATAGTAACAAAAGCATAAATGTAAAAACCACTTCCTTCGCTAATTCTCCCCCCAACCAAATGTCACATCAGTCTCTAACGGGGCCTTGATTGGAAAGTTACAGAAGGAAGTGATACCTCCTTAATGAGATGTACCCGTTGTTGGATAGGATACTTTGCAAGCTTTCCGCCGAGACCTTATTCACTCCGATCGGGCTTCAAATGAACAAGTTGGAAGAAGAAAAGAGAGAAAATAAGTGACCAATTGGAGAATTTTGAAAATTTCGCCTACATAAAAATTTAAAAAGTGTTCTTTCTGACTATATTTAGATTCTACACTCTCTAAGCTTTCCAACGGTACTAAGAACACCTAAAACGGAGTTCAGATGAGAAAGTTATGGGCGAAACAAAATGGGAGTGTAGCAGGCTGTGAAATTTTCGCAGCCTACGAAAATTTACAACCTGTGAAATTTTTGCAGGTTGCAAAATTTTGCAACACTGCGAAATTTTTGGGCTTTTCCTTTTGCTCCAGCATCTCCCCTGCTTCAAAATTTTGTCATAAACTGCAAAAATAAACACATAAAAAATTTAAAAAATTGCAAAAAAAATGAAAAATCAGCTAAAAACAAAGATTAACTTAAAATTAGAGATAATCTAAAGAGAAAAACTAAATAAATCAAAATAAAGTAAAAACCAAATAAATCTAAACAAAAGTGGGGCAGGTGTCGCTTCCTTTGGAGGCCGCAATCTGGTGGAGCTTGTAGAAATGCTGAGGTCCAGGTGCTCCACATCTGAACCAGCACTCGAACCATCCTCTGTGCCATGCAGTATGAGCATCTTCCAAAGTCTTTGATGTAGTGGCACAAGTTTGAACAGTGGCCACTAACTTCCTGAAGTTTTGCACAAGCAGTGCAGATGGACTAGCCTTAGCTTTAGCAGCAGGTGCTTCAAGTATAGATTGTGCTGCAGGTGTAGGCTAGATATATACTTGGCCAGTAGAGGGCAGGTGTAAATTATGCTGGTTTCTTCTTTCTTCTCCCAAGGGTAAAAAATAGCACCAGTGTTTGAGGATTCAAAAATTTCTATCAGCCCTTCTTGTAGCTGCTGTAGACACTGCTCCTCCACCATGGTGTCACCGGCACTCTTCCCAGGCCTCCCTCGATGAACGTGGTCGACTGGGTGAGCCTTGAAATGGAGTTATGCAGGATGTCAATTTTCTGATCAATGTCACTTTGAAGCACATCTAATTTTTGGTTTAGAGAGCTTTCCACAATATCAATTCTTTGTCTTAATTTGGAATTGATTGTCTTCTGCTCTTCCACAAAGTCACCCACTAGCTTGGTGAGGTCTGTAATGGCTTGCCTAACCTGAGAGGCCGACCGTGGTGGCCGGTAATGGTGATGAATAAGCATAATTGTGGATATGATGAGGTATTGTTTAGTTCTAAATTCCCATGAGAGGTTTAGGTTCATCTAACTAGGTTGTAAACATTTTACATGGGTGCAAAATTTGTCGAGGCACTCAAGCATGAGGGAACACTCATCCGTGGAGGGTTTCCTATAGTCCTCGCGGACCCATATGCTGATCGCTTCCACGGGGTCGCCGACTCTTTCTTGGGGAGGAGGTTCCGTTTGGTTCACATTTAAGATCACTGCAGCTTCTGGGTCCTGTAGGAGACTGACCTTGGCTAACCTGCCTCCAGAATTCCTTACCCATTGGAACATGTGCTCTTGCTGGAAAACAGGGCAACACCAAACAAAAAAAGAAAAACAATTCTACCTAAAAGGGGTAGTGTTAGCTAAAAAAAAAAACAAATTGTGAAACAAAATTAACAAACTAACCGAAAAATACTACACAAAAAAATAAAGGAAAATTCAACAATACTTGTGATGAGGATCACAATTGTTCATCAGGTCATCATTTGCACTTAGGCACCATCCCCAAGAACGCACGCCTAGTTTGATCTGCGGTCACAAGACGTGTATGCCGAATCAAAAATTTATAAACCTAAACCTCCTATTGTCAGAGCAATGCTAATGCAAAGATAGTGGCTCTAGGGCCGAACACAGGATGGCTCTTTCTTCGCACAAAATGACTTAAAAGGAAGGCCAAGATGGTGAATTTGGTTTGATTTTAAGGTGGTGATAAAACAAAGGAGAGTGTATTGTCTGGAAACTGGAAAGTTAAATAAAATTAAAATGTAAAAGAAGTCTCCTCAAGGTCGCTATTGATCAGTTCTAAAGGTCACTAAGGGGTTCTCGGGTCCATTTTCCTCGCTTTGGGGAGGATGACCTATAGTCATTTCCCGAACCGGATCTTCATGTGGCTATAAAAACTGAACCCTAAATAACTATCCTTTGAAAAATGATATCCACTAGCCATTGCTCACGTTAAAAACACAAAGTCACCGACTACCTTACAATGGATCATAATGATAACTAACAAACATCAATGGATCTAACATTAAGCATCCACTGATCCCAAAAGCTTACCAAGTAATAACCATTCAAGGTGACTCAAAAGGGATCAAAACCTAAAGTTAAAAGGAGACAGAGTAACGGTAGTGGATACCTGCGTGAAAAACATGGAACCTCCAGTTGCCTTCAAATCTTGCACCCAACAGCCTTCTTTTTCAAGGAGGAATGGTTTCTAGCTGCTCATCCTCCAAGTTGTCATCCTCGGAGGGTGTTTGGCTAGTGAGAAAAAATGAGAGAAAGTGAGGGAAAATGAGAGAAGGCCGAGAAAGAATGAAGAGCTAAAGCTTCCCGCCCAAAATTTTTTATTAATGATCAAGCTCCTTTACTTGTCACTCGGGTCTTTTATAGACAATGGCCGCATTACAAAATTACTAAAAGATCAAAACAAGCACTATTACAATCGGGCAAATTGGGGAGACAAACAAAAAAGTGAGCAAAAAAAGTCAAATGTCAAAAGGATGAACAAGGCACAGTGGAAGGCAATTCTCAGAGTCTCGCGAAAAATTCAGAGGTTACAAAATTTCAGCCCCGTCAATTTCTTCTTCTTTGCTTTCCGCTTCTCTTTCTTCCCTGGCTGATTTGCAGCCTATGAGTTGAACTTGGACCTCCCATATTGAGCTGTAACCCTATCTAAGGTATAAAAGCCTCGCAAACAACAAAACTTGCCACAAAATTTGGATTAAGAGTTTGCTAGGTCCTAATATTAATTGGGTTAATTCGCTGATTAGTACACAAAAAGTGCTCAAAACTTACAATAAATAGGGCTCAAAATAGCACTTTTGGGCACTAATCAGTATACCAATCTATCCTTAACTCGAATTTTAACGATTAACATTCTATTAAGGGCATTCAAATCATTTATAACAAAATACAATATAATATATACATCTTTATACAAATAATTCATTTTTCAACACTCATGCAATTTCTCATATGCAAATCATTTCACAATTATTTGCCTCAAATCAATTAAAACACTTCAATTTGCAGTTTATTAAAAATCATTTCAATAATAGAATAATGATCGTAAGACTTGAAATCAGAAGAGATTGAGTGGAGAACAAACTCCAAAATGGAAACAAAAGACAGAGTCGAAGAACAAATCAACAAGCTTGTATACTTTGATTCCAATTCTCGGAATCCCGTTCATGGGTCAATCTTTCTCGTCACCAACCCCTAATCCATCAAAAATATGTCACTATCAAAGAACAACCAAAGAAAAAATCAATTGTGCATTCTAGGATTTTTGGTTAGCGTTGATGTCTACCCAATACACCTTCACTTGCAAAATTTTATGGGGACACATGAGCCATTACTCATGCTTACTTCAATAAAATTATAGCTCTATGAGTCTATATTTAGTAGGAATTGGAATCATCTCATTTGGATCACCCAAACTCAAGTTACGACATTTTAATGTCAAACTGGTTGGTATGCCCAACTCACTTGGTTACCTACTGTTATTCTTGATTTCAGGGGTCTTAACTCCATAAATTGGTAATGGTTCCTTCTACTCATTTGAAGCTATGGTTCTAAGGTTTCTTCTCCAATTGCAATCATCGATTTTAGATGACCAAAACTCAAGTTATTGCATTTTACATCCATACTATAATTTTGAAAGCAGAATCAGATTGTTCTTGAACATAGCTAAACTTTGACAGATTTCTGGTCACTATGGTGTTACAAATTGTTGGAATCCAGAGATAAGAAAATGCAACGGAAATAAAAAATTTTTTAACGCTAAACTGCATCAGGATCCAAGCGGTTTGATGAAACTAAACATTGAATCAAGGAAATCCGATGAAACTAAACAATGAATCAAGGAAATCCAGATCTTACCTCTTGTACACCGAATCCTTTTCAACTAGTGCAGATTTGCTTGATCACACAGACGCTGAAACACAAACAGAACTCCTTCGGGAAAAGATATAGTAAACCAGCCAAGATCGATGTGCAAAGTGTGCAAACGCCTTCTAAAGTATCCACACGAATCCAACTAATGGATGGGATGGATAAAGAAGAATCTATGATAGGTCTTTGTCCTGACAAAACCAAAGACACCTTAGTGTCTTCCAAAACTCTAAAATACCTCCTTCTTAAAACGCCCACTTCAAAAGAACCACCCCTTTTAGATGATAAACCTCTACCTATATCAAGCCTCTAAACCCTCTTATTAAAACGAATTTAAACCAAATTCCATTAACTATTAATGGGTTTGGGCTTGGGCTTAATCATGGGCTAAAGAGAGAGCCTTTCTAACATCCCATTATAGCTCATTCTTATAGGTGACTCCCATAGTTCACTAATGTCAGTACTGGGCCTAAATCATATTCTATTTCCCACAAGTTATAATTGCTCTCTAGCAAGACATTATAATCCAATTAAATCAAGTGAATTCGATGACTAAAACCTTACCATAAGCGATATTAGTCCTTTGTCACATGATGTCTCGATTAAGCACAAAGCATGGATGAAGTCATACTTATACAACTTAATCAACAAGCTGATTCCTCAAGTATCGACTAAACAAATGATAAATGATAATCTATCAATCTCATTCGAAAGACGGCCATGTATTTCTACCTCACTTATCAAGAGGCCAATAGACATCTCACTCAATTAAGAGCGGGACAAATTCCCACTATCACTCACATTCCTCCACATGATTTACTACATGCCCAACCATAGCTTGTATTACCATCCTGTTAAAGACGCCATCAGCCACGCCAAGAGACGTGCTCCCATGAAAATCCATGGTGAATTCAGGTCGAAGGACTCAAATACCACTACTGTAATGAGAATTACTGATGACATAAACCATGTAGTATTTCTCATAGTGGGTCAGTCTAATAACATGAACTTAACATGTATTTATGTTCTAAGTAACATCTTATGTTCATGACCAGCAAAACGTGGTCTTTTCTCAGAAAACATAATAGTCTTACTTCATTATTATTCCCACAATAATGATCGATTATGGACTATTTAGAATAGTGTTCTATGCCTTAAGGCTTTTACTATCAAGTCACATACTTGATGACACAAAGCGGAGCCAATATCTATATACGATTTTATCAAGTTAAACCACAATTAAATAACAAGATAAAATGATAAATGCCTCATGTATATAAACATATAATGACAATGTATATGCCACTGGGCTAGAGCATATCACTAACATAAATTGCATATACTTCCTTCAAGTAAATTATTCTCCTAGAAGTCTAGTTTACCCAGGATTTTGAATCACTCAATTTGGATGAGTGAAACTCAACTTATGGTCAAACCACCACAACCACACCCAAAACAGAGCATACTCTTTAGCTACCTGAAACTTTCCTTTAAGCCCATATTTGGGAGCCTTAGAGCTATAATTTGCTCCTGGTACCTTCCATACATTTGTAGCTTTAGTTCTTATGGTTCTTTACCAATTAAAATCACTCAATTTTGATGATTATAACTTATCTTATAGCCAAGACCAAAACAAGGGTTTTGAAAATTTTTGACAACTCCTTTGAAATATCATCATTTCCTTTACACAGAAATTCCTCAAAACCAATCCAAACCAATCAAAACAATGAAACAACCTCAAACTAAACTAAAACCATCCAATAACACTTTACACAAAGCTAGGGTTTTTCTCCAAACCCAAACACAAGAAAAGAGGAGGTTAAGGTTTTGTTTCTTAACTTTAAATCTCTTCCTTTCTCTTCTTTCTTCTTCCTTCTTCTTCTTGATCACTTAAACTCTTGATCTCATGGAGCAAATTCACAACTTCCTTCTCTTTCTTCTCTTAAACGTGACGCCCAAATGGGCATTCCATAGACCATTTTGGTCTTAAACTCTAATCTAACTTTAAGGCCATGTTCGCTTATCATTAAATGGGCCTTTTCATTTTTCATTTTAAAGCCTCATTTCAATTCTCCGTTTTTTTACTCTATTTCATTTCACTTCATTTTAAAGTTTACACACTCATTTTTTACTTCCTAGCCCTCATTTCTGACATTTTTACCAAATTTATTTTGGCTTTACAAATTCCTTCGGGTTTTTATCATTTTTTGTTTTTAGTCGTTTAAAGTCTGAAAAAATATAATTTAATTTATTTTACACCCTGAACATGTTATAAAACTGTTAGGGTATTTTTAGGGCATTACAATTCTCCCCTCCTTAAAATAATTTCGTCCTCGAAATTACCTTCATCGAACAATTGTAGGTATTGTTGCTGCATAACTTCTTCGCTTCCCATTTGGCTCTCTATCTTGTTTCAGCATCTGATCAATGGATTCGCTTTTTCCACAATCCTTAATTCTTGAGCCAAGATCTCATAGGCTCTTTCTCTTCGTACGTCACCCTGGGCCTGGGGTTTTCAATTGTCTCTAAAGAGACTACATGCGATGGGTCTGACATGTACCTCCTCAACATTGACACATGAAAAACATTATGAATCTTTTCCAACTCTGGAGGTAAAGCTAATCTGTATGCCACTGGACCCACTTTCTCTATCACCTCATATGGCTCAATGAACCTAGGGCTCAGCTTACCCTTTTTCCAAAACCTCATTACCTTCTTCCAAGGCGATACTTTCAAAAAACCTTTTTCACCGATCTCATATCGAATATCCTTTCTTCTCATATCGGCGTAGGATTTTTGTCTATCCGTGGCCACTTTCAATCTTTCTTTAATCACTTTCACTTTTTCCTCAGTTTCTTGAATCAAATCGGGGCCAATTATCTTCTTATCACTTAACTTGGTCCAACACAATGGTGTTATGCATTTTCTTCCGTATAGAGCCTCGTAAGGCGTCATTCCAATACTCTACTGGCAACTATTATTATACACAAATTCAATTAGAGGAATGTGTCTATCCCAACTACCCTCATAGTCGATCACACAACTTCTTAGCATATCTTCCAACACTTGGATCACTTTTTCCGATTGTCCATCCGTCTGCGGGTGGAACGTTGTGCTGAAATTCAGTCGAGTGCTTAAAGCCTCTTACAATTTTCCCCAAAATCTCGAGGTAAACCTCGTATCTCTATCTGAAATGATAGATATTGGAATCCCATGCAATCGAACTATTTCCTTTATGTAAATCTCTGCCAACTTGTTAAGTGAATAGCCGGTTCTCACTGATAGGAAGTGAACTGTCTTCATCAATCGCCTTACTACGACCCAAACTGAATCATGCTTTCTTCCTGTCAACGATAACTCGACCACAAAATCCATTGTGATTCGGTCCCATTTCCATTCGGGTATCCTGATAGGTTGTAACAATCCCAAAGGAACTCGATGTTCTACCTTAATTTTTGACACACCATACACTTGGTCACAAATTCCGATTCATCTCTTTTCATTCCGGACCACCAATATGAAGTCTTTAAATCCTGATACATCTTTATGCTACCGGGATGCATAGCAAAATATCCACTATGTGCCTCTTCGAGAATGGATTTTTTTAACTCATCACCATTGAGTACACAAACCTGATCTCTATAAGACACAAATCCATCGTCGTTCAATATAAATTCGGTTTTGTTTTTCCTCTCTACTATGATTTACAATTGTGGAAATTTTCTCATCATTCTTTTGTGCCTCTAGCACTCGATTTAACAAATCCAGTTTTGCTATCAATTCTACTACTATTTCACCACCGTCTGACAATGACAAATGAGCATTCAACGCTCGAAGCGTTTGTACTAACTTTCTACTCAGAGCATCTGCTACTACATTGGCCTCCCGACGATAATCGAATACACAATCATAATCCTGATCAATTCCATCCATCTACGTTGTCTCTGGAAGTGTTTCTCTTTGTGAGGGAAAATACTTAAGATTTTGTGATCGGTAGATGAAACATTTCATCCATAAAGATAGTGTTCCATATTTTCAATGAACACAATGGAGGCCACTCCAAATCATGCATGTGTTCTTTCATGCGCCCAACTCCTTCTGAAGCGCAAGCTACCACTTTACCCCTCTTGCATAAGGACACATCCAAGTCCATTTAATGAAGCATCACTAAAATCACGGGCTCTTATCAAGCATCTACCGAACAAGAACCTAAGGCTTCTGCTAAGAATGCTTTCAACTTTTCAAAGCTAACTTGACACTTTTCACTCCACTCAAATCTCACATTATTTTGGAGCAATCTCATCATAGGGGCCGTAATCATCGAAAACCCCTTAACGAACCTTTTGTAGTAACCTGCCAATCCATGGAAACTACGCACTTCCGTGACATATCTCGATGGTTTCCATTTAATAATCACCTCTATCTTTTGATCTCACTCAATTCTTCTTCCGATACAACAGTCCAAGAAAAGACACTTCTCCCAACCAAAATTCACATTTTCTCAGTTTTGCATATAATTGTTCCTTTCTCAAGGTTTCTAGCACTACCCGAAGGTGCGTATCATGATCTTCCCGATCCTTTGAATACACAAGGATGTCATCTATAAACACCACTACAAACTGATCTACATACGGTCGGAAAACACGATTCATTAAGTCCATGAAAGCAGCCAGTGCATTTGTCAACCTAAACGGCATTACAAGGAACTCATAATGTCCATGCCGCGTTCTGAACGCCGTCTTATGCACATCTGCATCCTTAATCCTCAATTGATGATACCCAGATCGTAGGTGATGAGTCTAAAAACTCATTTGATTTTTAATCCATTTTTCTGAATTTATTACAAGTTAATTGTTGATTCATATACAGAAACCTGGGTAATTTGCTCAAATATAATTTTGCAGAAAAGTACGCCAGGCTTAAAAATCACAAAGAAAAACTGAAGAGATCACCCTTAAGGCAGAAATGAAGTCGCAAATCGAAAATCGAGTCACAGAAGCTCATTTGTTCAAGATTTCAAGTCACGACATCACTAAGATCAGTCTTGAGAATAAGACCTTAGCAAGAGAAGTCGTGGACTTGAAGTTGAGCTTAAGTGCATCGTAATTACTTAAAGCAACAAGTGAAAGAGGTTGCGACAAAGGAAGTGTGGTTGAGACTAAAGGAAATATTCAAAGTAAAATCTTCGATCACGACACCACTCTGATGTCACGATGCCAATTAAATATAACTGAGGTCGCCACGTCAATCTGAGGTCGCGACGTGGATCCGTCAATGAAGCAAAAAGGAAGGTCTTTGCAAGAAAATGAAGTTGCAATTAGTTTTTAAATGAAGGGCTCCATTTGAGGTCGCGACGTGCCGTTGAGATCGTAACATGAAAACGGGAACTAGAGTCTCAACATAAAGATTGAAGTTGCAACCAAATTAAGAGTTGAATAACAAAAGGGAGGTAGCAACCTCGGCTAAGCCAAATGTAAGTCCTTCAAGAAAACCGGGCGTCATGACCATTTATTAATCGCGACCACAAACGATGTCGCTACCACTCATTCAGTCGTGGACCTCAAGAAGAAATGAGCGTGAAGAAATCCGCGCTCGCAACTACTTTTGGAGCAATTGGACTACATGACTCAGAAAAGAGCAAACATGAGGTCGCGACATCACCTTGAGGTCGCGACCTGGAATAGAGGTTGGAAGGAGGAAACTGGTTGCAACAAAGAATTGAGGTTGTGACCAGAAGAAGGGAATGAACATCAAAAGAGGTCGCGACCAGAAAAAGGAAGTCATAACCTAGAACTTAGGTAGTTGAAATAGAAATATAGTCGCAACTTAAAACTGAAGTCGAGACGCAAACGCATATGAAGAGAAGTCCCGACTAACTGGGGCGGTCATGACTCGTAATGGTAGTTGTACAGCACAACGAGGTCGCGACGCGGAAACCTGGTCGTGACATCAACTCTTGAGAAACACTGAGCCAACAAGGTCACACCATTAAATGATGTCGCGACTATTAATCCAAGTACCGCAAGGAATCTCGTCACAATAGGAAGTAACAAGGTCGCAACTAACAAGAGCAAACAAGTGGAAATCCTGTGTCACACACTACTTAAGGTCGCACCCAGACAAAGAACTAGGCTTCTTTCTTTTTGGGAATTCCAATCGAGGTTTTTGCATTAGGCCCAATTTCGACTATAAATAGACGTTGTTAGAATAGTAAAGTAGCTCTCGCTCTCTGTCAACCGGTAAAAGTGGGAACGGAGAGGAACCTGTGAAGCAGCATAGTTCAGAGTGTGAATTTTTTAGTTTTTATTATTATTATTTTTATTTATTCTTGAATTCTTTCTTTCCTGGATTCAATATGAACTGCAGAAACCAGCGGAGCTGGTATTTCTATTTATATTTTCTTAAAATTACTACCGAAAATTTATGAAATCTAGACAAATTTATGGAATTCATTTCTTCCTCAATTCTCCATTTGCGATTATAGTGGATGTATGTGGACTGTACTCCATTTCTTTAATCGTAATAAAAAGAATTGGAACGCAGCCTCCGGATTCGAATTAGAGTTAGTTACAGCCCTTTTCCAGAAAAATCTAGAGAAAATTATCTGGGTTGGGACTACTACTGCGGCTCGCTTTTGAGTCGATAAGTTCCCCCATAGTACCGAATACCCGCTTAAGGAGTGTATCTTGCTCGACAGATGCCTCGTGACACAGTAGATGGAGATTCTCGAGAGCCGAGAGCATTCTTCATGGGTATGTTAGCTACCACATGAATCATTGAAATTAAAGTTCATTTTGATAAATACCCTATTCGCTCATAATTGAAGTTGGAGGGGAGCATTTAACAATATAAATAATCAGAGAGTTCACCTTAATCTAAAGAAAAGTTCCTAACCCTGTGTTAGCTGAGATCTAATCAAGGGAAAGGATGAACCAATAGATCTGAAGGATGAGCACCCAATTAAGTGGTAGAACTTTTGCAAAAATCCTGAGAAGGAAAGCAAAAAAGATCCTAAGAATATCAAGAAATGCGAAGTATTGGGAGAAAGCAAAATACCTAGATCCTTTCGCAAGAAAAAACATAAAACAAGCAAGTAATTGGTTCGATCTTGACTTCTCGAGAGAAGCATGAGCTTCTAACTGCTGAATGTGGAGAAATCCAATCAGAACATTTAGGCAATCTGGACAAATCCTGCATCCATCAATACAATAGAGCAATGTATTTTGCAGAATTGATTGTTTCATTGTAATTCACTGACATAGTTTTCTGCTTTCTCACTGTGTGGAATGATTAGATCCAAGATTTTTTAATTCCTATACTTATTTTTTGTTATTTTCAGCTATTCCCAATTTCTAGTTTTGTAATAACAGTGGTTTTCTCCCTGATCCTCGTAGTGCAATTGAAATTTGTTATATCTAGAGAATCATCAAGAAAATGTATGAGTGTCCCGCCAACCTATCCAAAGATTCCGATCAATGAAAGGCGGGAAAATAATCCTTCCCTTGGCTGCAAAGATTTAATTTTCGTAGTCAATACACACCCTCCATCCCTGGCCACGCTTCCTGTGGTGGAATAAGCTCATTCTTTTCATTTCTCGATCACAAAGAATCTGACCCTTCCTTTTCTTAGGGAACTACATGCATCAGCTCACCCAAGAACTATCCGACATAGCATATATAAAAACCTCATTTAACCATTTCATAACTTCTTTCTACAACTTTTCATCATTGTGGTTCAACATCCTTTGATGCTCAATAGAAGTTTTTACATTATCATTCAGCAATATTTTGTGCATACAAATGGAGGGACTGATACCTTTCAAATCCTCAATTGACCAAGCAATAGCTTCCTTATACTTTCTCATAATTTCTAGCAGCCTTCGTTCGATTCGCTAATGCAGCCGATATGATAACTAGTTTTTCTCTTTCTAGTTCTAAGAATTCATATTTCAAATGATCAAGCAATTCTTCATTTATTAACCCTTCTTCAATTAGTTTCCTCGTCAAGAGTTTCAGTCCCTAGCCGATACATCATCTCGATCGTGTTCATTCATGCTTGGATCAAGTTTCTTTGCTACAAATTTAGCAATATTTCACAATCAATACTCAAGATACTGAAAATTCATCTCAATTTCATTGATAGAATGTTGAAGCAGTATAGTCGCACCCAACCAAATTAATGGCAGCGCTGGCTTTTTTTCTACAAATCTATACAACTTCCTCGTATCTACATCATGGTGTTCCATACCCTATTAGCGATTAAAGTGCAATCGGCTTCATTCCCACCCTTAGTGTCGGTCACCTTTCTCGCACATCTATCAAGGCAACCCACTGCTGAAGGAAAAGGTCTTCCAGCGTGCCAGCAGGAACTGGGTGTCTTCCTCCATTCTGGCAATAACAAATTCCACAGTGGAAGATGAATTTTCCCACCTTGACAAGGCATCTTCAAGAAACACCTTCCTCGTTGTGCTATCGACCGTCACCCATTTGTAATGTGTGATTGTTGTCGGGTAAGTTCCCCAAACTCGCCTTTGCACCACTGATAGAGTGTATCAAATTTAAGTACTGAAGAACAATCACATATGGGTCTTCTGAATCTCATATTTCCCATGGAGAAGGGGGGATGGTGAAACCGCCTGGTCCTTCATTTTCGCTCTGAGCTTTTGTCGGATAACCGCACCGTTGTAGCAAACAAGCTCATTATTCCTTCTCGCCTATTTTCCTTTTCTGTTCAAAGATTCCTTCGTGAAATTTTGCATAGTTAGGCATTTGCTTCGATTTACCTTGCAAATGGGATATTATTTCATCTTCTTGCATGCCCAAGAATCTAGAAAATCGCTTCTTCCCTTGCCTCTCTCGGCCTCCTGGGAAATGGCAAAATCAGGTGTATGTTTCGGTACTCTCTCCTTCATGCTTCGCCACTACTTCCTTCAAGCCGCTCAGTCCTCAGATTCTCTTTGCTTCAGATTCTTTTCAGCGTAGCCTTCTCTCCCCTTCCTTTCCGCTTTCTTCTTGTTATGCATCAATCTCTTTCTTTCCATTCGCTTGTCGTTGTTTCCTAATTTCTTTCCCACTTAACCGAACCGCCATGCGCCATTTGATTCTTTGAGTGTCACTAGGGAATGTACCTTTGCTCTGATTTGGCATATTAAGGGCCAAATCATTCCTACTTAGCCCACTTCCAAGTTCTTCAATGAGGTACTTATATTCTTGGCAAAATACTGGGAGTATCGACTTTAAAAGCTTCCAAGTCAGGTGAGATGGGCTTCTACCATGGAAGTGTATAAGCCTCTTGTTATCCCCCATGAACTGCAGCATTTGTTCCTTCAAATGGTTGAGTCCTCCCATGCCAGATAGTCATTCCCGCTCACCCCTCGATGTTGATGCCTGAAACCTCTTTATGGTTGTCGATATCCCTATCGAGGATCTCCGCCCGATGCCTCGGGCCTTGTAATACCCCCTCCCCACCATATGAGAAATTCTCATGGTTCCGCTGTTGGACCGTAACGGCGGCCAGATTTGGCTTGAAATGATAACTTCTTGGTTCATTCACGTACTTAACCTCCTCAACCTCATAAGCGTCTCTTCCTGGTATTTAACACTTTTTCTTTGCTTCACCTGCCTCCCATCTCGTGGAGCAAGGTGAAATTTTCTTTCCCCGTTTTGTCCAACCTGCATATTGGTACCACTTTTTCCTCCATAGCTATCATTTTACTCAGCTCCATGACCCCTTTCCTTGTTATTACCCCTTGAAACTCAAATGGAGCTTCACTGTACTCAGGGTCTTCTATCAGCATCCTTAGCTTCTTCAAGATTGAATGTCCCATACATCAATGACATGGATGGTTGTCCGATGCCTCAGATACACCATTTGTGCAATGATGCAATTATGACATCCATATAAGTCTAAATTCAATTCACATAAAGGTCCTTCTCATCAAAGGTCTTTAATCCTCCTTAGCTAGAATATGAGTCTCATCTTCCCTGTTTCAGAACACTCATGATTCCCTCTTCCCTCCCAGAAAGAGATAAAATGAAAGATCCCTGCTTCAAAGAAACTTCGGCATCACTCCCCAGTAATCTGAACTCGTGAACTGGTGGTAATGACCAGCCACATGCTGGTACTCTGCAGGTCAGGAAGATGTGCTTTTGGTCGTAATCCTCCACACAATATCTAACTGATCCGTATGCCTAAGTCATCCCCAGCAAACCTCATCTAGTGCCTGCAGGGAGGGCTCTCATGGTAATGCCAAAGGAACTGATGTCACAAAAACAACACACAAAGATGCTAGCTCTCAGCAGTTTAAAACATCCGCTGAGAATGTCATTACACAATCCTTCCAATATAGTTCCTGCAAAACTCACAAAAAGCCGCACAGGCCCCTCCCATCACTGCCTTCTTTTATCCTCTGTCCTACTTCAAACTGGTCCCTCATAGCTGGCGTTTTCTACTTTTTAGTCTTTCTAAGTTTGAGTGTTCTTTCAATCATGGTTCATTGCAATGTGTCCGAATCCTCGCTCTCGTGCATTAAAGGCTTCCGAAATTGAAACACACTCGTATTAATAGATTAGTAGAACTAAAAAAAAATTATTTTCAATATGGCTTCTTTGTTAAAGATCAGTGGTTGGTATGAGCCACGCTGTGAAGTTATTTTTGTTCTTTTCTTTTATAAAATGTCTTTAAATTCAGCATTTCTTTTTGTTAGAATATTGATCTATTTAATTTTTCAATCCCCTAAGAACGCAAAGTTATAAATTTTTAGCCAAGTTTTTTCTATATAGAGCTAAATTCTTCAAATTCACATAGTTGCAGCAGCCTGCTGGTTTTTCAGCACTCCATAAATACTTGATATAAATTGCTTTCTGATTAAATAGATCTTCTCTGATTGTTTAGGGATTTGCAAGGTTTATCCATGACACTCAAAGAGTGCGCACAGTCATGCAAGTAGTGTACCGGTCAAGTCTGCACAGTTCCTACAGAGATTGCAGCATCACCACTACAATTACCGAGTCTTATGCTATTTACCAAAGAGTACGATACGAAAAGTTCGACATCTGCAGCATAGATCCTGGCAGACTATTAGCTAAAAAATTGAACAATATGGAGTCACCGTATAAAGAGCAAATACCGATCTACTCGAAGCCAGAGGTAAACGAATTATCATGAATTACAATGAAATAGACAAATCCAGATCCATCAATACAATAGAGCAATGTATTTTCGTGTAGGAATTGACTGTTTCATTGTAATTCATCATAGTTTTCAAGTTTCTCAATGTGGAAATCGATTAGATCCAAAAGATTTTGCTCTTTATACTTTTACTTTGGTTATTTTCATGTTATTCAATTTCTACTTTTAGATAATAGTTCAGACTTATTATTCTTTCTAGATCAAACTTTCATTATCATTCTCTCTTTTTAGTCCAAATAGCATAGAACTTCAAAGAGTTAGGTAATTGATTTTTTTTAATTCTTGCCAATCTCTATGGGAATGATACATTCGGACTTACATCTCGCATTTTACTAATTAGATGACCAAGTAATTCTGCAAGGTCATGACTAAAACCCAATTTCCAAAATCCTAAACAATCAAGAAGATCTATTTAATCAAGCCAATTTATCTAAAGTGACATGGGTGCAAGAGAATTGTAAGGCTCTTGTAACTATGTGAATTTGAGGGGTTTTTAGTCTATATAGAAAAAGGCAAACACCATTCTATACCTAAATTGGACGCCGGCTGGCACTTAACAACATCGATCATTAACTCAATCTCTCTAAGGAGGCAATCCTAGCAATCTCTCCGTAAACACATCCGATAATCACAACCGTAGGGATGTCCAATGATAAACTAGGGCTCCACCTTTTTCAGATTCATCACATATGCCAAGTAGGCTTCATAACCCTTTCGAACCATTGTTCTAGCAAGAGCGGTGGATACACTACATTAGAGAGGTGTCTCGAATTCTCTCGCCGATAAAAGTCACTTCCTTGCCACTCAGTGTCCTTAAGGTCACTCTCTTCATTCCACAATCAAATACCACTTGGTGTCGGGACAACCAATCCATTCCCAATATCACATCAAACTCTCTGAATGATAACTCGATCAAGTCTCCAGGAAACGCATACCATCGCATTTTGATGGGGTAGTCTCTATAAACTCTATTCATAATGACACTATGCCCAAGTGGATTTGTCACCAAGATATCATACTCGCTTCATACCAGCAAATCACCCAAACTCCTAATGGCACAAATGTAAGAAACGTTGAACTCCGATCTGGTCAATGGCTGCATTACGTTTCAAGATATAGAAATTACTAAACTATCGTGATCCTGGCATCTTTCTTCCATTACCTTTCTATCGTGATATGCCCTCGGTCAGAGAATCTAAGCATCCCTGGTTTACCCATAGTCTATGTTGCTTGTCTTGGTGCACTCGGTGATGCAACACTCAATTGTCCTTGTTGCTCTTCTTGAAATACTAAAACCCAGACTCCCCAAATCGAGTGATGGAAAAGAATGCAGCTCTAGACAATCTCTACTTTATGCTCATTATCCACACAAAACCAAACAAGTACCCAAGCAATTTCAACACTTTCCTTTAGGTTCCTACAAATGTGTGCAATAAGGAGTAGAGCTGGGTCCTCTTGGGAGATCCCTTCGGAAAATGAACCCTGATGCAAGGCTAATAGAATAGTCTTACTACCGGTAGTCTAAGTTGGTCCTTGAGTTGTAGGCTAATTAGAACCCTATGGTCCTCTGAACTTTACTCCTATGTCACAGAGCCTTGACCTGGAATGGATTTTTCACCCTGCCTTCTTTCTTTCTTCATATTCCTCTTCACTCTTTCAATGGGAGCAATATGTCACACTTTATGAAACCATCTCTTGCAAAATCCCCGTGATGGCCCGAATATGGTCAATGGCGCCACTTTCAAATCATGCATTTCTCTTCCTGTCACTAGCATTCCGGAGCAATGCTTGGCTCTAACCGAAAATTTTCTCTAATACTCAGTCACACTCATCTATCTTTGTTTCAAATTATGAAACTCTCGTCTCATATTGCTCAGATAAATATGACCCACATATTGCTTCTTGAAATCTGCCAGGAAGAACTCTCATGTAACACTCTCTAGTGGTGTGGTCCTGGTCACAGAAACCCACCATTGGTAAGCCTCATCCTATAGTAAAGACGTTGCACACTCTAAATTCTCCTCTAGCTGCAGTAAATTACCTTTCAAGCATTCTTCAGTTTTTCTCGAGCTTGAATTCTCCAAAGTAATGGAAGGCTTATCATCTTCTTCCCAAGAAAATCTGCTGGCCTGATATTTTTCCGCCTTCATGGTTAATCGCTGAGGAAGAACTACAGCTGGTTGTGCTGCTCTCGTAGCTCAAGTCAGAAGTCCTAGAAAATTCCTTAATTTTTGAAAAATGATAAAATGGTAATTTTGGTCAAACCTAATTTTCAGATTCGATTATAAAACCGACTTCAACGCTAACGCCTCGCGAAATCTAGCAATCACGCCAAATTTCATCGACCTGGCATGCCGAATTTCACGTTTTCGAGGCACCCGTGAGGGTGCGAAGACACTGCAACACGGCAGCGGCTCAAGAGGTGCCACGTGTCATGTTCAAAAGATTTGAGTCAACATCACCAACGTGACCACGACACGCCAAGAACACGACGCGAACCACCATTGATACGGACAGAATTAATCCAAAGAACCACAAAAAGGACAAGGGTGCGAGGGACAAGTCTCCTATCCAACTGATATCAACCATCGATAAGTCATGGCTGGTGCTACTGGTATATAGCATGAAAGAGGAAATATATGCTAAGAGAGTCGATATATGAGACTCACCCTCCCAAATCCCATCAAGCCCCGAAATTCCAAGACAAGAGGCAAAGTTGATCCCTAACTTAAAATTCACGCTATAAAACATTTTTTGTGGAGTTTCAACAAACTCTTTGAAAGGGTAGGGTTTTTCCTACTTGTTTTTTTCGCTAAGAGCCATTTTGATGGATAATAGATGTCTGGAGGCCCTGATGGTCGTGTTTTTAGTTCCAAAAGATTTACCGGAGTGAAGAAATCCTAAAGTGTTGGATAGTCTCAAACTAATGGTGGACTGTGAGGTGCCGTCAGTGTTACTATGTTTGAAGCATGATGTTGTGCAAGTTGTTTGTGCGATGTTTCTCAAAGTAATTCCAAGATGGACGTTTGATTGTATATTAGCCCATGAGCTAATTTTATGTTACATGTATGAAGTGAATAACATGTTGATCAGGTATAAATTCTTTTTATTATAGTGCACGCTTGATATATTAACACGAATTATTGTGAAATGGCATATTGCATTTCACAAGTAACTGGGCAATTCCAGGATAGGTATGCAAGTGCATGACATGAAAAACATGGTTATCAAATGCAATTGATAGAAGATTTTCCCAAGAATTGCATCGAGTTGTCCCAACGCTTCATCTCTTGAGTGACCTCCATGGACTGCTTTTGAGAGTTATCCAAACAATTCACCCCCGAGGCCGGTCCATTGAATTTATCTGGAATTGTATTATGTTCAAGAAAAACCTTTTAAACAAAGTTGTTTTCCACACCTGGACTTAGCATACACGGAGGGAGTTAGTGAGGCCCTAGATGTGAGGGAAATGGGTGAGCCAGTTTTCTATTCACATATATTATCGACAGGAACCCATGCTTTAATTTAATGTGGTGTGCCATTGCATGAGCACTTAGGTGGGGAGTAACCCTCGTAGGAGATTATTACTACTGGGCATTGCTCACCCCGTCGTAGGATCCCCCTTTCAGGTACAAGGAGTATTCAGGGAGACGATGCCCACTAGAGGCCACTTTTGAGGAGAAAGCCGACATATGGCTTTGATATATATTTTGTAAAACATGTATTAGAATTCTTAATCTTGACATATGTTTTGAATAAGAGTGAAATTAACTCTTGAAACTATTGTAATATAGTTGATTTTTTTTTTTTTTTGGAGAGTAAGGATGTATGGGCCCGACGTGGCCATTTTACTCATGTATGGGTTTCATGATATAAGACACACAGGTTTCCGCAGGTTGACAGTGGTCAACGGGACCCCCGGGTTTTAGGGCATCACATAAGCTATATGCTGGAGGATATCCATAGCACCTCCTACTGCTTGACCTTGCTCATGAATCGATGGAGCATGGGACGCTTGCCCACCTTCCATTTCAATAGGCTATTTAGGCGACTGAGTCACCTCTTAACGCTATGGGGTCCTCAAATCCATCCATGCTTACCTATTAAGACCAACAGCATAATCGTTAAGCTGCCGCGTAATATCCAATCGATTGGAACATAAATGCAAATGGAATTTAAAATTTTATCCCTTAACCCACCAAGGATCACATATGCTTATAAAACCGGCAGCGGCAAACGAAACTTACTCTTGTAGATCGATTCGTCAAGCCTTCAAAAAGTCTGCAGTGTGTCTCTATTATTCCTGATCTTCAAAGGTGCTGCCTTTATGAAAAGCGACCACCCTCTACAAGTATCCACACACAAACAACTAATGAACGATCTTGTTGACCAGTTCAGTTCGTCTTCTCAAAACGAAATTAGGTTTTTCTTTCTTTCTCTCCGCTTTGGTTGTTCTCAGAGTAAAAGACTCAAATTACTACAAAATATATATAAGTCTCTCACATATATATATATATATATATATATATATATATATATATATATATATATATATATATATATATATATATATATATATATATATGTTTCTCCCATAGGTTTTAGTCAAAAACTAATTTATTTGTGATATTTAAAACTCTTTTAAATAATAACAATTTAAATTCAAATCCTTATCAGATAAGGAAACGAATTTATAATATTATATATTTAACTATAACCGTTATGTAATAAATGAATTTATTACAGAGAGTGAAAAACCATAATCGTTATTATTTGTTCTTAATGTGCGACCCTATAGGTTCAATTAACATCACAGGCCTAAATCACATTTTGATCCTACAAGTCATAAGTGGCCTCTAGCAAGACATTATGACTCACCGTTAAAGCTCGAAAAGCTCAAGGATCCCGAGACAACCTTAATATAGCTTAATGACATAATCCTTTGTCTCATGATATCTTGATAGAATATAAGGCATGGACAAAAAGTCAACCTTATATCGCTCTATCTTTGATTACTCGAAACCTAATTAGATCGACTAAAACAAAATGACATTGATCTCCATCATTCATTTGAGCACGGCTATGCATTTCTTAGTCTCAATTGGTTTCAGGGACCTAGAGATATCTCTCTTATAATAAGAGGGATACTTCATCTTAATCGCTCATGTCTCACTACATAATTTTTATTATGTCTTAAGTATAACCTTTATAGTCATCCGATTAAAGACAACGTTGATTATATCAAACACAATATTCCTTATGTTGAGAACTATAGCGATCTCATGTCAAAGGATTTAATGACACAACTATTAGAGATTAACTTATGACTTTGATCCATGTATTAATCTCAAGACGGTTCTGTCCAATATTTGTTCTCAACAAATAGATATACCCTGATTAGATTACTACACATATTCATACCATGAATATCAATCAAACTTTATACTATCTTAATTCATTGTTATTCCCATAACAAGAACCGATTAGGACATTTAGAATAATTAATAAATATTATTCAAGGACATTATATATAATAAACACACCATCATAATAATTAATTCTCATAAATAGTCAAAATACCATGTCCATATGATAGGCCTAGAGCACTATTACTAACAATCTCCCCCTTGCGCTAAGCCCATTCATCAATGTATCTAATACCTATGAACCTAGCATGACGATTATGCTTTGCTTCTTGTGGTCTCATCTGTCTGATCTGAATCTGTATACGGAACTATGTCCCAACATCCCCAACATCCTCAAATGATATCATTGTCTGAACAGAACAAACAAAGATCAAAACCTCAGCATCCCGCCGTCCATTTACAACCGATCATCTTCCAATCCGTGCCATACACCAAGAACATATCTTTCACCTTCTCGAAGCACTCTTAAGAATGTTCTTGATACCGGCCCGGGGCCATTTCTCACCGGACTGACCGTATCTACCAAGTATGCTTAAAGCATAAGATACACCGTCTAGTGCACAACATGGCATACATGATAGATCCTATTGCCGAGGCATAAGGAATCTTACTCATCCGCCCGCCATCCTTAGTGTTAGGACACGAGATTTGCAAGAGTAATACCATGAGAGCATGGGCAAGTATCCCTCTTGAATCTTGCATATTGAACCTATTTTTCGCATTTTGTCTATGTGAAGAAATTTCTGACTTGCACTCAATCACCCTTAGATCTATCTCTATAGATCTTTATCCCCAGGATATAGGCAAATTCACCTAAGTCTTTCATTGAGAAACACTTCCTAACCAAGACTCTGACATTCCTCGCAAGGTAAGGATATCATTCCCAATGAGAAAAATGTCATCAACATATAAGACCAAAAATACAATTGCGCTCCTACCAATTTTCTTATAAACACAGAAGGTTCATCTTCATTTTTGACAACCAACCCTTGACTCCATTCATCAAAACGAAGATTCCAACTCCTGGTGAGCCCGGTTTTCAAACCATAAATTGATCTTTGAAGCCGTATACTACTGAATTCTTAGGTTGTACAAAACCTCAAAGCTGTGTCTTCATGTTCACATCCTCAAGTAAGTTTCTACAAGAAACGCAGCTTTAACATCCATTTGCCAAATCTCAATCATGATATGCAAGAATGGCAATAAGAATTCATAGACTACATAGCCACAGTGAAAAAAGTTTCATCATAGTCTATACCATGAGTTTGTTTGAAACCTTTTGCAACTAGCCTTGCTTATAAGTATGCACTTTGCCATCCATGTCGGGCTTTATTTTTAAAAAACCATTTGCACCCAACGGTCTCAGACCTTCGTGTGTGTCAATCAAGGTCCATACCCGACATCATACATGAATTGAATTTCAGGACTTCAGTGCCTAACCATTTCTCAGTCCGATCCAACATAGCCTCTTTGATACAGGTAGTGGTTCATTTTGATCCACTACACAATACATCATGGTTATCATCACAAGAAATCCATATCTCTGCCATGACGTATCCCATCGTATCTACTTAAATTTTGTGCTATAGAGGTGTGTCAACAATAGTTTGTTGACTATGAGTATCCACAGCGCTCAATGTTATCTTGTGGTTCTCGAACTTCTTCGAAGTTGTACCTTACTCCCACCGGGTTCCCTTTAGAAATAAATTCCCTTCTAGAAAGACACTATTCGAGGGCTCACTCTCGTTCTCTATGGATCAGAAAGCAGATCCCTTAGTCTCTTTAGATACCCCACAAAAGACATTATCAGATTTGGGCTCCGTACCATTTGAAACTTGACGCTTTACATAAGTTCACAACCCCAAATCTTAAGAAATGACAACCGGGCCTTTACAAATTCACATCTTATATGGTGTCTTTTCAACCGCTGACGGAACTCGCATTTAAGGTAGAACGCAATTGTTTCAAGTGCATAACCCCATAAGGTAAATGGAAAGGATCTGACTTACTCATAGATCGAACCATATCTAATAAAGTTCGATTCCTCCTCTCAGACACACCATTCCATTATGGTGTTCCAGGGGGAGTTAATTGTGAAATGATTCCACAAGTTCTAAGATGGTCATCAAATTCTTGGCTCAAATATTCGCCACCTCGATCAGATCGAAGTGCCTTGATTGTCTTGCCAAGTTGGTTTTGTACTTCATTTTGAAAAGATTTGAACATTTCAAATGATTCAAATTTATGCCTCATCAAGTAGATATAACCATATCTCGCTGAAGCCACGCAAATGTAATGAAGTACCTTGTAACCTCCCAGCATCCGAACTTCTAATGCGGTCCTATATACATCCGTATGTATGAGATCACTCCATTGACCCTTCATCGTGTCTGCAAAGGGATCCTTTTGTCATCTTACCCAATAGACAAGATTCACATGTATCATATGATTCAAAAATCAAATGAATTCAAAAGTCCAACTTGATGGAGTTCTCAGATGCTTTCATTTGCGCGACTAAGGAGACAATATTAAAGATAGGTTGAATTTAAATCATTACTAAATTCTTAGTAGGTATGTTATAGACATGAGAATTGTTGATATTGAGTTGGTTCATAACATAAAGACTATCCTCAGAATAGGCATTTGCATAGAACATGTCTTTATGAAAATGAGCAATTATTAATTCTTAATAATAAAAGAAAAACCATCATTATCCAAACAAGAAATTGAAATAATATTCCTACACATTGTAGGAACATAATAGCAATTGTCCAAAACTAACAAAAGCCCACTGGGCAAAGTAAGTTCATAACTTCCTACAGCCAAAGCAGCAACTTTTGCTCCATTGCCTACTCAGATCACCCTCGCCCTTCTTCGCTTGTTTACCTCAGCCCCCCGCACATTTGTACAAATGTGAGATCCAATCCAAGATCTAATACCTGAACTAGAAGGAGAAAATTAATCAGATAACATAAATACCCGAAGAACTAGTCTCACCTCGCCTTCTTTCTGGGGATCCTCTAAATAAGGTTTTGTAGTTTCTCTTCCAATGACCAGTTCATCAAAGAGAAACAAACACCCTCCTTTTTTGGGGCTTTAGCCTTAGGTTTAGGGGCTCCTGGTCTGGTCGAGCATCGGGACTTTCCTTTCGCCCTTGCCCTTGCCCTTGTTCTTGAAGCCCTTCCATTTTGAACCATCGAACATGCACAGTTTGATTTAATATTATGCTCTCACGGCTTTAAGCATCGTATGCGCCGTAGGATAGATTTGTCCATTTTCATTCATGTTATAGTTCATGACAAACCGGCCATAACTATCAGAAGTGAATTCGTGATCAAATCACTGCCAACTCGCTCAATGGAAATCCAAGCCTACAAGGTGCTCAATATAGCCTTTCATTGTTAGAACATGAGCACTCCAATCAAGACCTCGTAGCCATCTTGCAAGAACGCAAAGGCCTTGGTAGTCTCATACCTTTTTTGCCTTGCTTGTTGCTGGAACATTTCCTTAAGATTGAAGATCATATCATAAGCTTCCATATTTTCCAGATCCTTCCTAAGTTCGGGAACTCATGGTAAAGAAGCATCAAGCATGCAACATCAATGGGAACAGCTTATGATGCTTCCTCATAAGGATTCTTTTCAAATTCCAGTATATCACTGTACTCCTTCGTGAGAGGTTCATCCGTGACATAAAGCTTCTCTTGTTTGAGAAACAACCTCAAATTTCAAACCACAAAAGAAGTTTGTCCCAAGAAGTTTATCCTTCTCAAAGACTGGATCGCAAAGGACATAGTAGAATCAGTTGTTGTTATTGTTGGCCATCTACAATGAATGCAAAGTTCGATAAGTATTTTGATTATAGCACTCACTAAATTAACAACCCCCTAAGAATAACAATCATATTAATCTAGTGAGCTACATCCATATTTTAATCAACTTTAAGTCAGCTTGGCATGTGACACTCAAATTAAGTTATTTAGGTAGGTAACTCCTTACCAATAACATCTCATGCAACTCTTAGATATTTATGGGATTTTGACATCATATGTCCCAAAGATGTTTAAATCCCATCTAATGCCATTAGGGCCCAAAACCGCTTGATAACCTAAATAAAGTTAAACCATTTTAAACATATGGGTAGCACCGCATTACTCATCTTGTCTCCTCACTAATGTACCTAATGTACTTCTACTTTGGTAGAACCTACATTAAGGTGATAAAAGGTTTGACAAGTGTTTAAATATGGTGGCATGTTAACTTTTAAATTTTATGAGGGATCTTGATTGATTTTAATTTTCAATTAATAGATCTCATCATACATCTAGTATCACATACTCATGTAACATCATACATAGCATCTCATACATGCATATAATAAACGTGTCACAGTATGACCTTAATCTAGATTGATCTCCATAAGCCAATATGAAGATCAACAGTCATTCCTAGGTAGTAATAAGTAGCTCCATGATGTCGATTTGACCACCAACTTGCGCATAGACACCTAGCTCCTCCATCATCATGGTTGGATTGCATGACTTCAAATAGCTTGCATTGTCTCTTGTTTTATTACAACAATTAAATAAATACTACTAATAGTAAAATAAAATTACAATAAAACAAAAACGGCATGCAAGCCGTATTTAATAATTACAACCCTTGTAAAAACAATAATAATAACCTGTCAATCACATTGGTCAAAAAGGCCATACTGTGCACCATGTGAAGCAACACAACATGCAAAATATATCATGTTATCATATAACATAAACAATTTGCATTAAAAGAAATAAATTATATTAGGCGTGTGTTTAAAACCAATTAAATTCATAAGGTGCTACGCAGAGTCAAGCATTACGTTCCAATAGCCGGGTTAAACTAATTAAATTAAGGGTCGGGCAACGCCCCTAGAAAAAAATTTTCCTTTTTAAACATTAGAGTTTCTCGCCTCAAAAATTAAATTTTCATTGATCTCATCAATAAATTTTGAATGTCGAAGTCATCAAAATCACATTAAAACAACATATTATGTAATCTCATTACACATAGGGCTTATTTTCGCACCACCATAAACAATCATTGATAAATCAGAATTGATATATGAATTCAGTCCATGTATTAATCTGATTAAGACAAAGCCATAATCATATAACATGCTATTAAACAATATCCCATTCGGATTCTTAATCATATTAACAAACCCTTTTAGGTTTCGGATTCAATCAATTAATACCTTAACAAAACCTATTAAGTATGTCGTTCGCACAAACCATAATATCACATATATTCAAAAACGCAAATCATGCCAGAATCATATACATCACATACATACGATCAAACATGGCATTATCTATTTTTATGAAAACACAAGTGGCTCTGATACCACTGTTGGGTTACGGCAGAATATCCAATCTGATTGGAACATAAATGCAGCGGAATTTAAAATTTTTATCCCTTAACCCACTAAGATTCACTTATGCTTCATAAAACCGAAGGAAGGTAAACGAAACTTACCTCTTGTAGATCGATTCGCTGCTTCCTCAAAGTTCCGCGTGCCTTGGTTATTCGATCTTCAAAGGTGCTGGCCTTTATGAAAGCAACCACCCTTACAAGTATCCATTACTACCTAACAACTAATGAACGATCTTGTTGGAATGCTAGTTCAGTTCGTCTCTTTCTTAAACGAAATTAGGGTTTTTATTTTCTTTCTCTCTCGTTCTTTGGTTGTTCTCGTGAGTAAAAGACGACTACTACAAAAATATATATGTTCCTACATATATATATATATATATATATATATATATATATATAAGTTTGCTAGGGTTTTAGTCAAAAACTAATTTATTGTATATATTAGAAACTTCTTTAAATAATAACAATTTAAATTCAAATCCTTATCGATCGTGAAACGAATTTATATTATTATATATTTAACTATAACTGCTATGTAATAAACGAATTTATTACAGAGTGAAAAACCATAATCGCATATTTGTTCTTAATGTGTGACTTCTAAGGTTCACTCAACATTGGCAATAGGCCTAAATCACATTTTGATCCTACAAGTCATAAGCGGCCTCTAGCAAGACATTATGACTACCCAAGTTAAATGAAAAGCTCATGATCCAAGACAACCTTAATATAGCTAATGACATAATCCTTTTAAACTCATGATATCTTTGATAGAATATAAGGTATGGACAAAGTCAACCTTTATATCGTTTCTATCTTTGATTACTCAAAACCCAATTAGACTCCATTTAAACAAAATGACATTGATCTCCATCAATTCATTTGAGCACACCATGCATTTCTCAGCCAATTGTCGAGGGACCTAGAGATATCTCTCTTATACTTAAGAGGGACAAATTCCATCTTAATCGCTCATATCTCACTACATAATTCTTATTATGTTCAAGTATAACCTTTATAGTCATCCGATTAAAAACAACGTTTGATTATATCAAAACACAATATTCCTTATGTTGAGAACTATAGCGATCTCAAGTCAAAGGATTTAATGACACAACTATTAGAGATTAACTATGACTTGACTCCATGTATTAATCTCAAGATTCGGTCCGTCTAATATTTGTTCTCAAATAAATAGATATAAATTTGATTTGTATTCATACACATATTCATACCATGAATATCAATCAAACTTTTATACTAATCTTAATTCATTGTTATTCCCATAACAATAACCGATTAGGACATTTAGAATAATTAATAATATTATTCAAGGACATTATATATAATAAACATGCAAATCATCATAATAATAAATTCTCATAAATAGTCAAAATACCATGTCCATACAATAGGCCTAGAGCACTATTACTAACAGATACGCATCAAAGTCACGTCAGCCTTTATATGCAAATGCAATGCATGTCATAAACAAATTCAAAATCATTTTGTAGAACCGCCTAAACCTAGGCTCTGATACGACTAAAAATGTAGCGTCCAATGCGCCACCAATACTTTTACTTTTATGATATATTCAAATACCAATACAAATACAAATAAGACCTTTTTATAACAATTTAACTATAGCTTTGATAAAACAAAATATACATTCCTTAATTTAAATAGAATTCATAATCGTTTTCAATAACGTATTTATACAAATCAAGCATTTCATGCCTTTTCAAATAATAATTACAAAATATTTATGGAGTTCAATTTTGTCATTCACAATATGTAAAATACATTTCCATACTTTCAAAAAGCTATATAAAAAAATGTGATCTTTCTTATGAAGAATTTTACATCTTTGAGTTCATTGGTAAAATAATTACAAAATATCATGAATGAAATGATACAGTATGATTGATGATTTACTTATACCCGCTCCGTTTGAGGGTGACTCGTGCTCGACGCATCTTCTAGCCCCGCCACTTTCTACTCCGATACCGCGATGATAAACGCGCTAAGCATTTTCATGCTTAGTAGTTCTATATAATACTCTCTTCCATTTTAGTTTAAATCAACTCATGCATTTTTCTAAAATAATGCCCCTTTTAACTTTTTTGAATGATCAATGAAATACAATACATATATTCATTTCACATATATTCATTTACAGTTTATTGATCATTCCAAATATACACTTTCATATGCAATAAATCATTCAAAACACAAATCATGCATTTCACAATTTTCTTTCATTTTGCTTTAAGCAAAATTTAACCTATGCTTTCTTACGTGATAACGAATCATCGATTACCTGCCTACTGGTCATGACTGGTTATTAAAAATCAATTCATAAACACTACCAATACCTGGGCTACGGATCGAGGACACATCATTACATTCAAAGCATAAAGATCGCTTAATTTGACCCTTATCGGTAAACCAATCTATCCTAAACTCAAATTTTAACGGTTAACATTCTATTAAGGGCATTCAAATCATTCATAGCAACATACAATATAATATATACATCTTTATACAAATAATTCATTTTTCAATACTCATTCAATTTTTCATATGCAAATCATTTCATAATTATTTGCCTCAAATCAATTAAAACACTTCAATATGCAGTTTACTGAAAATCATTTCAATAATAGAATAATGATCGTAAGACTTGAAATCATAAGAGATTGAGTGGAGAACAAACTCTAAAATGGAAATAAAAGACAGAGTCGAAGAATAAACCAAAAAGCTTGTTGTACTTTGATTCCAATTCTTGGAATCCCGCTTTTGGGTCAAGCTTCCTCATCACCAACCCCTAATCCATAAAAAATATGTCACTATCAAAGAACAACCCAAGAAAAAAAATCAATTGTGTATTCTAGGATTTTTGGTTAGGGTTGATGTCTACCTAATACACCTTCACTTGCAAAAATTTTTGAGGACACATGATCCATTTCTCATGCTTACTTCAATAAAATTATATCTCTATGAGTCTATTATTAGTTGGAATTGGAATCATCTCATTTTGATCACCCAAACTCAAGTTACGACATTTTAATGACAAAATGGTCGGTATGCCCAGCTCACTCTGTTACCTACTATTATTCTCGATTTTAGGGGTCCTAACTCCATATATTGGTAATGGTTCCTCTACTCATTTTAATATATGGTTCTAAGGTTTCTTCTCCAATTGGAATCATCCAATTTGGATTACCAAAGCTCAAGTTATTGCATTTTACATCTAGACTACTCTAATTTGCAAAGCAGAATCAGATTGTTCTTTCACATAGCTCCACTTTGACATATTTCTGGGCACTTTGGGTTACACATTGCATACACTTCCTTCAAGTAAATTATTCCCATAGAATTCTAGTTTACCCATAATTTTGAATCACTCAATTTGGATGAGTGAAACTCAACTTATGTCCAAAACACCACAACCACACCCAAAACAAATGATACCCGTTAACTACCCAAAACTTACCTTTAAGCCCATATTCGGGAGCCTTAGAGCTACAATTTGCTCCTGGTACCTTCTATACATTTGTAGCTCTAGCTCTTATGGTTCTTTACCAATTGGAATCACTCAATTTTGATGATTATAACTTAACTTATAGCCAAGACAAAAACAGGGGTTTTGAAAATTTTTGACAACAACTCCTTTGAAACTTCATCATTTCCTTTACACAAAAATTCCTCAAAACCAATCCAAACCAATCAAAAAATTGCAAAAAAACCTCAAACTGAACTAAAACCATCCAAGAACACTTTACACAAAGCTAGGGTTTTTCTCCAAACCCAAACACAAGAAAAGAGGGGGTTAGGGTTTTGTTTCTTAACTTTAAATCTCTTCATTTCTCTTCTTTCTTCTTCCTTATTCTTCTTGATCACTTACACTCTTGATCTCATGGAGCAAATTCACAATCCCTCTCTTCTTCTCTTTTCTTCTTCAAAACGCGAATGCCCAAATGGGCATTCCATGTACTCATTTTGGTCTTAAATCCCCATTTAACTTTAAGGCCATGTTCGCTTATCATTAAATGGGCCTTATCTCATTTTTCTCATTTTAAAGCCTCATTTCACCTCCATTTTCACTTCATTTTCATTTTAAAGTTTACACTCCTCATTTATGACCCTTAGGTCCTCATTTGACAATTTTACCAAATTTATTTGGCTCTTGTAAAATTTTCGGGTTTTTATCATTTTTCGTTTTTAGCCATTTAAACTCCGAAAAAATATAATTTAATTTATTTTACAACTTGAACATGCTATAAAATTGTTAGGGTATTACATTCCTTGGTGGCGAATGTAATTGATTTGAACCCCAACCTCTAGGGGTTTCGGTTAGAGGTTACTAGTATTTAGTAGTGTTTGGTTTCGTCCACATTAAAATGAACAATTTGCGGCTAGCTACCCATTTGAAAGTCCCACATGGTTGTACACCATTTGAAAAGTCCCACATGGTTGGATACCATTTGATATTTGTTGACCAGAGAAAAAATGTATTTGATTTTGAGATTTATATGAAAATGTTCTATTTGAATTTGATATGAAATCGATTTAAAATGGATTTGAGAATGCTTTGATATAAATTTTTTAATGTTCTACCACATTTGAATACAAAGGTTTTGTGAAAAGAAAAATATCTCCTATTTGTTATATGATTGAAAACCTTTTGATCCATGAAACTGTATTAGTATTTCTTATTGAGCTTAAAACTCACTTTCATTCGTTGACATCTTTTCAGATACCTTTAGTTCATTAGGATTTGATTAGAATTTTGTGTTGGGTCATGTTGAACTAATAAGTTTATGTTTATGTGGAATGTTTGGTTTTGGAAGTTAATTGAAAATAATAACCTCGATTTAGGACTTGAATAATAACCTTCATTTTGATATCAGTTCAAAGTTGGATTTAGGATATTCTAAATATTGTTATATTCTAAACAGCTTTATTTGAGATTCGATTTGAGTTTTGGAGATTTAGAAATAATTTTTTTGCAGGCACGCAATTTTGAATTTGGAGAATTGATGAATTTAGAAAGTTGCGCAATTACTCTGCAATTACTCTGAACATGTATTTGGTAATTAGACAAAATCCAGTTACAAGATGAAGGTTTACGTCGTTTTGCACTTTGAGCCTTTGGGCTTTAGATGTGAAATGACATTCATGCTTTTGGATCGGGTTTTGGGCCGTGACAATATTATTGAAAAACCAATTTTAGAAACATAAATGAGACTTGTTATCATATTATTGAAAAACCAATTTTAGAAATAGTAAAGAGCTCGCACGTATTTTTGTTTATTTTCAAAAAAGAAATCAAATAAAAAATGAAAACCCTAAATATGATTCTTAATTAAATAAAAAACAAGTTTAGGGAATCGAGTATAGATTCGAGGGTGTCAAGGAACTTAACATATGCTACGTGAAAAACCATTATAGATCCCCATTTGAGGATATTCTTGTTTTTTCCTCTTTTTGGTCTTAGAGAGTGTTTTTTTATTGAAAGCAAAGTGTAGGTTAGGGAGGTGACCAAATGGAGGGTGAAGATGGCCTTAAAAGAATTGTCTTAAGGTATAAAAGGCAAAAGAAGCCTCTCTTGGAAATGAGGTTATCCCTAATAGGAGGGAGAGAAGGTCACCCAAAAATAGGAGATAGAGAGAGAGAAGAGGGAGAGAGAGTCTTGGAAAGGAAGAAATGGGGAAATTATAGAAGAGAAGAAAAATGAGACTTGAAAGCTTGAAATGAAGAGAAATTGAGGGAAATAAGGTAAGTTTTTGTCATTTCCATTATTATTTATTTTTTTCATAGTTTTTTTATATACATTTTGAGCATATTTCCATTTTATTTTGGTAAATTAGCTTTGTTTGCCTTTTTATTTATGTTTTTATGTCATAATTTGTGTTTTATATGTCATTTTCAACCTCTTTAATAATTTTTCAGCCACTTTTCGGCCAAAATTCTCAAATTCCGGCCACCCATCACCCTTAGGAGAACCTAACTCATTAATTGATTAGTTAACCTTTAAATTAGCTTAAACCTAACCCAACCCAACCCATTAGTTTATTAGTTTAACCAATTCACTTAAGCCCAAACAAAGCCTCAACCCACTAACTTTTGAGCTCACAATTGGACTCAATCCATTCACGTAAGCCCAAGTCTCACATACACACTCCCATGCACCCTCACACACACTATCACTTCTCACTCACCCACACACACTCTCATGTACCCTCACACACACTATCACTCTCACTCACCAACACATATATTAACTCATAATTAATCACTTTTTAAAATTTTTTTGGATAATGTCACTTTTTTTTTTCTATTGTAAATAAGAAATAAAATAAAATAATCTTAGATACTTGAACTTCTAACCTTCAATTTGAGAGTAAGCCCACCACTATGCTAGTTTCTTTCTAATGTTTTATTTATTTATTTTCCAAATTTCTTGAACCAAAATAAAATTTTTTAATTTTTTTCTAAATAAAAAGTAATTCTTTCCAAAATTCCCAATTTCCATAATTCCTAATTTCAAAATTCAAGTGCACTAATTTCAAATTCCAAGTTCCCCAATTTCAAGTTTCCAATTTCAAAATTATAAATTACCCCAATATCAAATTTTCAAATCCCCAATTTCAAGATTCAAGTGCACTAATTTCAAATTTCCAAATTCCAAATCTTCAAATCCAATCTAAAAATCCTTAATTTCCAAAATTTCAATTTCTAACTTCTCATTTTTAAAATTTCAATTTTAAATTAGTTTTTAAAAATTTCAATTACATGATTAATTCTATAATTCCAATAAAATGGAATCTTGTGGAGTTAATTTGTGTAAAAGATAAATGGACTTGGGTGGAGCCCAACATTCTATGTATTCTTTGAATAAATAATTTGACATCTAATCTATGACTCAATTTCTAATTGATTGTAAATATTTTGTATTTTATTATTGTACTAACATGTTTCTAATTGATAATGTTTCAGATATACCGCCTAGGTACACATTTTTCTCATCTAACTTTGCTTATTTATTTATTTATTTATTTATGTATGTCTGGTGTGTTATTGTATTGTTAATGTTTTCCTTTGGTATTTGTTGATCGATTAGCCAAGAGTCACATTTTCCTTGGTTTGTTTAATAGAGACCACCCAACTTTAGGGGCTCAGAGGGGTGTTATGGCTTGCATCGTACCTTCACAATAAGTAACCTGACCCTGGACCAAGACTCGGTTTTTCCCAGACCTGCTTTTTCCATCATGAGTCACATTTATGGTTTTTCTTTTTTATTTTGTTTTCACTTTTAAAATAAAACAAAAATAAGTAGTGACTCTAAACCATTTTTAAATGGTTTTTCAAAAAATAAAAACGTGTATCATCTTTTTAGTGGAAATGCATAATAGCTAAAAATACGGGGTCCACAACCATATTACTCATTTAAACCCTTAAAATCAGGTTTCCACAAATCAAAGTTAAAGTAAATATGACAATTAACTAGCGAATCCAAAAATCTCAAATAATGTTGCCATGAAATAAAAGTGAAATTCGAGCATACTTGACTAGTTAACAACAAAGTGTTTACATAAAGGAAAAGGTTAATACAATAATGAGTACATATACATTGGTCTCAAGTATAGATCACAATGACCAAGAAAGAGAGCATTCAAGCATTGGTCAGAGGTACATCAAAATCAAAGAAAATCAATAAAGAAGATTGTCACCTATGAGCTCCAACCAAAGCTCACTTATTCATTCACAAATTAATTCAAAAATATTCAATCTTAATGGAATTATGAAACTTTTGAAGTTTTGTTGAGGTGATTTTTGAATTTCACACGAACATACAAAATACAAGCGTGCGGGCATGCCAAGAAATTTAAGTGTTTCCAAATTGAAATGGCTCGTAACATCAAACTTCTAATCAGACTATGTAAGCTCCCTGGTTCCCTTAACAATTCCTTAGAATAAAAGTAGAAAATACCATATGAATGGAAATATTGCAAGAATTAAATGCTAAAATGTTAGATTTCCCTTAGAATGAATGAAATAACACAGTGCTGAAAGTTGACATACTTGAATGAAACTTGGAAATAGAATGCTAGAATTACTAAAGTAAGCATTGGATTTCACTATGAAAATAATATTGTGCTGAAAATTTGATATAAACTTGAATAGAACTCAGAAATAGAATGCTGGAATTGCTAGAAAAAATATTGGATTTCACTATGAAGGAATGAAATAACAGTGTGCTGAAAATTGGCAGAATAAAACTAGGAAATGGAATGTTAAAACTGATGAAAGCTAATTGAAAGCTAGGATTTGCTGAAGTAGATTGACATTGAGTTGATTGATTTGTTGATTTGTTGGTTGATTGGTTGATTGGTTTGTTGTTTGTTGCCTCCGCTCCTTTTATAGACGCCGTGACTTTTTGCCCAAGTCTCCACTTTCTCCACTCTCTCCACTTCTTGAAGATACTGCCCACTTCTTCCATTAAGTAAGTTTGTTCCTCTAGAATTTCATCCACCTCTCCATTAGGGAGGCTTGTTCCTTAAGAATTTCTTCCATGTCTCCATTAGGGAGTCTTGTTCCTCAAGGAAATTTTACGTCTACAAATAACTGCCCTACCTCTCTATCAATTCTGATAAATCTTTGTTTGACTCCAAAAATTGTAAAATTTTTAGAAATACCCCTGGACTTTTCTATGGGCTTGTACAAATGGATATGGGCCCCTTTATATCTAGACTTTTATCCTTGAGCTTGGGCTTTAGGCCTAACTCATTACTAGATCAGGCTAAATTTCAATTTAAGTTCAAACAATTGCCCCTTGCATACATTATGGGCCGAGGGCCATATTTTATGTATTAAAACCCCAAAAATATTTTCTTTTGGGCTTATTTCCAATCATGAGACCCAAAATTCAACTTTCGACCCATGATGTGGAGTTCCAACAGCAAGAACGAGCCAAGTCAGATCAAATGAGAAGGCCACTATTGATTCCCCAAGAGAACGTTCCCTCCATCCTTAAGTTCAAACCTCCAACTTTCGTTCTTCCTCCACTAAAGAATATTGTACCCCTAGAGAATAATCATCCGACTTCTTCTCCAGCAACCTAGGAACATTTTCTTTATTTCCTAGAAAGAATCTATTTTCACTTTCCAAAATTAACCCTTTTGTTTTGGAGAAAGAAAAAGGAACCCCTCCCCCTTCATCTTCATCCTTCTTCTTTCACGTTGTCACCACCACCAAAGCTGTCGTCGTCGACGACGCTGCTGATAGGTGTGAATCATGCTAGCATTTATAACGTGTTTTCCATGTGTTTAGGTAACATAAATTCTAGATTCACACCCATATTCTTAAAGATTACACTAATACCCCATTTGCTTATGTTTTATAGGATTAGAAGGAAAATCAAGCAAAGTGATGGAAGAAATCAAGTGAAGAAGAAGTTGTTGATTTGCAGCAGGTTGCTTGTCGCGATGAAGCGTAGCTTTGTAGCGAAAACGATGTTTACCAAGGCGAAGAGAAAGCTTCGCTGCTGCGAAGCTGAAGAATGCGAATAAGGAGCCTTGGGTTCGCCAAGGTGAAGGAGTTCGTAGCTGTGAAGCAAACCCCTTGCTACAGTGAAGGGGGAAGAACCTGCAACCAAACTCTCAAGTTCACTAAGGCGAAGCCAGCCTTCACCAAGGCCAAGGGAGATTATGCAGAAAGATAACACGTGGCTTCGCTACGGTGAAGAACATCAGGTTAGAGCAGCAAACTTCTCATTTTTAGCCCATCATTGACCCATTTTCCATTGTCTATAAATATATGTATTTAGACTTGTTTAGGGTTCGATGTTTTAGGGAGAGCACCCTTCTTAGGGTTTCTCCTCTCTTCTTCTTGATTCACTTTAGGGTTTTTAGATTTTCTTGAGTTTCACCTTGTTTTTATAGCTGATTTTGAAGAACTAGCTACTAAAGGAGCTCTTGTAACTGTAGAGCAGAGTTTGAGATGAATTTCATCTCTCGTTTGTTTTGTATCACTAAACTTTACTTCTTTATTAATCTTTCATTATTATGTTTATGTTAAACATGGTTTTGTTGGATTTCTTGGTTGTAATGAGTGGTTAAACTCTCTTCTAGGGTTGATTATTGAAGTTGATGCTTGATTTATATATCTTTTAGAATGGTTTTGTGAATTCATGCTTGTGTGGATGTTAGTTGGTGTAGTTCTTAGGATTATTATGGTTTTAACTAATTAATCCATACTCAGAGTTGGGTCTTCGATCCCCATAATAGGGCATCCTTGGTGAAGCTTAGAGTACGCCCAAAAATCTAATCCCGAGTCTCTTAAGGTATGAATTAGTTAATTGAAATACTAATTAACCTAATCAAAGAAGTCTAGGGAATTGGGAATGCCTAATACTAGATGGATTTCATTAGGAGTAGCACCATCTCAGCATTATGTGAGGATCGTACGGACCGAGAGGTGATCAATCCAAGCATAGTCCAGGTAGTCCTGTCGTATGGACTGAGAGGTGACGAATAGGCTTCCTAAGGAAAGCACTACCTTATAAAAGTACCAGACTTAATGACTTAGATGGACCGAAAGGAGAATAGGGAGTGGGTATGAGAAATTGAGGGGAAACACGAAAGTGTATACCTAATACCGGTTTCCTTGGACAAACACAAATATATTTTTATTAAAACAACACTTCATGAATATAAATCATAATTGCATCAATGGATATAATCAGCCCTAGTATCCTTTCTTACAGCTTTTATTTAAAATCAACCCATTTATTTGTGAATCTTATAAAATCAATTTTATATTTGTTTTATTTTTAGTTTAGTTTAGGAAACCCCTTTTTCACCCAACCCTTGAGTCGCTCAAATAGCGAACGACTTCAATAGCCGGGGTACTCAATCCTCCCTAAACCACCTTCCTCAGGATCAATATCCGACTTGTTAGTCTATCAGACATTTGTGCGACCCATGAGGCCATGGAAATATTGCTACGCTGCTCGACGCATAAGAAGGTCAGACATTTCTAATCAAGCCGTTGCCTGAATCAGAGTTGCAATAGTCGATCATCGTCATCGTGTTGTTGCTATCAAAGAGCCCGCCATCGCCGTAGAAGAAACTGTTGTTGTGATTGCTGCTATTACTGATGGGAATCAATGCTCCAACAATCGAGCAACTACTGCCTTCTTCGATAAAAATTGACTCTCTATCGATCATGCTTCTATTGTCGTCTCTGATAGGAATCGACACCCTGTCGATCGCACCATCTCCGACTCCATTCCCGTCGTCGATCATTGTTGCTATGAGGCTTGATATTCATCGTTATCCCCGTCGAAAAAACCCCAAGTTTCGATCTTTTGGTTGCCGAACTCAAACACCGTTGTACTTGCCAGCAATGTTGAGTCTTCTACCTCCGACATTGTCGCGCCTTCCGTCATCGCCGTTGCTCATTCCAAAGAATCACCACCGCCATTGCCGTTACGATTAGAATCTGCAGGTAATCCATCAGCCTTATACCTTTCCCAACAAGTATTTTTTATGCCTCTTTTTCAAATTCTTTAAGAACATTCCTTCAAAACTTTCCTGATTGTAGATTTTTAAAAATATTCTCGAAAAAATTTTGAGCCATGTTGTTCGGCTATTTCGAACATTTTATGAGGTGCAAATTTTGAAAATAATCGTGGGTTTACCTTTGAAAAAAATATTTTGAAGTTGTTTGGCCCTTTCAAACATTTTTTTGAGGTGCATATTTTGAAAATAATCATGAATGCACTTTCAACAAAAATACTCTGAAGCTGTTTGGCTATTTTGAAATTTTTCTTAAGTGCATATTTCAAAATAAACATGAATGCACTTTCGAAAAAAATTCTTCTACAGTCATTCGGCTATTTCAAAATTTTTCTTTATACTAAAAATCATTTTGAATTCACTTGAAAAAATTCTGTGAAGTTGCTTGGCTACTTTGAAATTTTTCTTAAGTGCATATTAAATTATTTTCAACAACCTCAAGTTGAGTGATCCTTCACCCGAACTTAAGCTTTTTCTTTGCTAGATTGTAGGTCGTGCCTTGCCAAAGAATTTCAATTTGTCTACCGATAAAAACGACTTAAAGGTAGCTCTCTGCCATATAGACTTTTGTCCTATTGGACATTCCTTGATTTTACAACCTGAGATTTAACCTTTGTCGTGACTGTAACTTTCTTGGATTTGTTTCCTTAGGAGCTTCTTGTGTTAGTTCTACAACTTCCAACTCAGTCTCATCCTTATCACGATAATCCAATCTTGTGCTCATTCTTCCTTGATCTGTGTTGACTTTGACATCATTTTTTACTCTACAATACTGTTATCCCTCCTTTGCCTAGGCCAGAGTTTGCACATTTTCTTGTAGAAGCATCTTCCTCTCCACCTAGTTTCCCTTTTCCATTGAGATTAGCAACTAAACTACTTCTTGGGAAGAAGTTACAACCTATGGTAAACCCGGCCAAATCCAATCCAAGGGCTTTGGATGGATGGGTTACATGGGTTACTAGGCTGTCTCCACATTTTAGAAGACTTTGGATAGCATTAGGGACTGAGCAATTCATTCATCTTACCATTGTACACTTCACTTTACGTGGAATTGATGAGTGTTGCACTGAAATTCTAGTCCAAGAGTATTAACTCTTTCCTACTCCCTTTTGGTCCCATTTCCATCACATTGAGAGATATTACTATTCTCGGGGCCTACCTATCCGAGGTGGTGATGCGTTGTGTGTGCTTGATGTTCAAGATTTTTCCCTCCTGGCTATAGAGGTTTCCTCTACCACTCAAACTTCGTACTCTGCCACTATGTGAAAATGGCATGATGTTGTTAGGATTCTATCTACTGTTGAGTATGTCAAGTTCTTGTGGGTCCTCTTATGCCGATATGTATTTTTTCTACAACTTGGAAAACTAGCCATGGAGTATTTACCCTTAGCGAAGACTCTTACTCTAGGTCTTAGGCATTTTACTCTTGGCCTTAGTTTATCAAGCCATGAGTAAATATGTTTTTGATGAGTCATACCATAGAGTTGGTGGTGCCTTATGGTTTGTATAGATGTGGTTATTTGCATATTTTTCGGAGCTTTCAGATAGGGAACCTAGCTCTTACAAGACTTTGGGACTTCATGTCATGCATTCTCTAGAATGTAGATATACATATCACGATGAGCTTATGTCATTTTCTTTGGGTTTAGTGAATCGTTTTTATTACAATTTGGCTTGCACCAGGTGAGTTCTGCTTCTGTGTTTGAAACAGATCAGAGGTGCAGAAACTGGCTTCTACTCAACGCGCGGCAGCTGGACGGATTACGAGGGTCATATTCTGGCCTGCTAGATTTTCAGCTTCCAATGAAGTAAAATAACTGGAAGGGTTTTAAATACGCCTTTTTCATTTATTCTAACATATCATAAAAATATCGAAGCTGAGTCTTCTGATATACCACCATCCACTGTTTGAAGCTTGCCGGTTGGTTCCATTGATTTATCCTAGCTTTACCTCATTTGCCTTTTGTTCAGCCAAATTTTGAGTTCATAAAGGAACTGGTTAAGGAATATCAAACTGTTAGGCTATTTGCGTGTTATATAAAAGTTTGGTAGAGTAACCTAAACCTGAAGTGTGTGGGTGCGCAAAAATTCTGACACAGTGGTTTCAAGATTAGACTGTGAATATACAGGACCCATGGGAAGAGGAGATAGGCTTCAGAGATGTGGGAGGTCTAGATGCTTTTCAGGCACTGTAGAAGAGTTTTTACACACACACCACAGCACATTTTGAGAGGAACAACTGATTGGGATTGATGATTAACTAAAAATAAAAACTAAACTAAGCACACTAGAACTTGTTCTTCAAAAGTCGACTTAGGAAGTAGTGGATTGAATTGGAGGAAAAGAGCTTTGGGATTAGCTGCTAGGTGGGTTGTTTCCAGGTGAGTTGGTTTTTATCAAGGCACACACCATCATTCATTAAGTTCTTTAATTCTAATTGGAGTATTCTTTCAGGTAGCTTTGCCAAGGAACTCCAGTGTGGGTTCATCTTTTAAAGTGTCTCAGTTTTACTAACTTCTTGCTCAATCACACATTATCATTTCGGTCTTAAATCTAGGTCAACAATCATTAACATTCTAGATCAGTCCTTGGAAAATTCTATTGATCACCTCTCTCGTCCATGCAATGGAATTGCCGAGTTATGCTATATCAGTCTTATCTTCAGTTCATGAGATCCATTCACATAAAGGTTAAATAGTGCTCTTATTATAAATCAATCTCAATGTATGACGATTCTCAGTTCACTCAGACTATTTGATTAAGTCAAATTTGATATTATCAATTGTAAGATATTAGGGAATGAAAATCAAGTCTGAGGTATGTAGCTGTCGCTCTCCCAGACATGTTTCTCTAGGTTCTCAACCTCTTCACCTAACATCTTTGCTTTTTGGTCGAAAAAGATCTAAAAACACTGGAGAGTTCAAAATGATTGCGTCATGAGCTTGCTCTGGCATGGATGTATTGAAAAATCATTCAAAGGCATAAAACCAAGCAACAACCTGACCCTATAAGAGAATTTATACTCAGTCTTTGCTTAAACCTAACAAAACTATGCTTAGACCAAACATAATGTTGAAAGATTAGAGAGAAAGTTTAGGAATACAAAAAAATATAGTATAAAATCATCAACTCTTCTTATTATAAAGATCTCTAGCCAATGGATCTTACAATTTTAACTCAAAAATGAGCTAAAATTAAAGTAAGTCTGCTACAAGAATGGACCTGGGAAAATACAAGTGGAAAATGTTCATTTTCCAAGTCCTCTCCATGTATGTTACAAGTATGGTATTTTGTAATCCATAGGAATGGGATCGTGATTGGGCTCAAAAAATGGAAGTGGTACAACCATCCACCTGGGCTGCATTTCTTCGCTTTGTGAGAAATGGTGTGGCTAGTTTCTCCCATGATCTTCCTTAAGTAGCTGGAATGAGGCGCTAACATAAACCACAGAGAACCGAGAAGCTTAGGTTACGAGGTTCTTCAGCTAATACGGCGACTCTTGACGAGGTTTGCTTCATGTGCGGAACTCATGGTCATGTAAAGGTTGACCTCTTGTGGCCCAATGAACTCAAAACTCTTATCTTAGATTCTTGACTTCAAATAAGCAAGAAAACTTTCATCTTATGTGGTAAAGCAACATCCTTATCTGAAAATATTTCGCTACTCAGACAATGCTTCAGACTACAAGTGGTCCTTCTTGTTTTTGTTTTTACCCTTTTCTTTGCTTGATTTTCTTTCAATGCCTGTAGAACATCAACAATTGAGGGATTAGTGTAATATTTAAGAATTCAGGTGTGAATCTAGCATTTAGGTTACATAGACACTTGAAAAACACACTAAAAATTCTAGTATAATTCACACCTATCAAAAACCCCCAAACTTAACATTTTGCTTGTCCTCAAGCAAAGACAACGACTCATTTTCCAAAATTATTAAAAAGAAAACATGGATCATATCAAAGAAGATGTAATGCTTTTTACCAATGATGTTTTTTGCCACTCAGAAATTGTTGAATGCATCCGCATGAATCTAATGTTTCCACAAAGATAATAATTGTTCACTCAAGAAAAGCTGAAAAGTTGACCATATAATACAAATAGCACGCCTAGATCAAGAAAACTCTTAAATTGGGTGTAGTGATCTTTACTCATTGTTCTGATACGAATTTGGAAGATAAGAGGTGGGAGGAATGCATGATCGGATCTCTGGGGTCATTAAGGTTTTTCTGCTGAATGAGGGTGACCCCAGAGACAACAGAGCTTAGCTTGGCTTATTCTCCACTAATGTAGACATTACATACTATCAAGATGAAATAGGTCTTTTCAAGTTTGTAGTGTGTGGCTAGGCTGAGAGGGTAGTTAAATAAGTCATTTATGTTCAGGTTTTACCTAAAACACTCCAGCACTTTCTCCTTTTATTCTCATGCTCCATCCTCTGAAATTTGACTGTCTCTAATTGAGTCATTAAAACTCAGCCTAATTAGCATTAGTGTGCTTTCCATATCGATTCACCCCCAAACTTATTTGTTTCTATCTCTCTTCAAAATCACCAAGACTTTTTGCTTTTTCTAAACATCAAGGTACAGAGTAGTATAAACATCATGTAGCGAGTTTTAGGTCAATAACTCCTAAACCAGTTAGCCTTCGGGTATTTGGTGTTACACACACACACAAGCACCCCCTCGGACTTGATAGCTCAAGGTAAGAAAGGCTACGATTGGTTAGCTCCCCCCTTGAGTTATTTTCTTTTTTGCATTTTTTCAAACTATTTTTCTTTTCTTTCTCTTTTCAATACCCATTCCTCCCGACAATTTTGTAGTCTAGAGCTGCATTCAATTCAGACTTCTCTTCTAACTACATGTCATTCTCATGCTTTGTGCTCTATAAGCAACATGTTAAAGGTAAAATATGGGTTCTTGACTTAAGGGTAAAACAAAGGGATATGGGTGTTCATTCTTGATTTTCAAGATAGAACAAGGCTATTGCAGCTTAAAGTGGGTGACTATGGGCTAATGCATAACCGGGTAGGCCAACCAATTCCAAGGATGGCCTTTATTATTTCCCAAAAGATGTGATGCCTAGGATTTCACCTCAAATGATAATTGAGAAAGTTCTCAAATCTAGACGTTATGATTTCCTTCTAATTTTTCTTGAAACCAAGCATAATTGGTCAACAAGGGTACATAGAGACAGTGGCTGATTTGGTGCTGAATATAACTGAGAATTATTTTAATACATGATCGTAGCGACTTTTTAAAAACGACCCTTATCTCTCGGCCATTCGTGTGAAGTGACGCAAAATTGTGAAGATGTCATCATTCTAGGCATTCCCAAATATCTCAACGGCAAGCTCATAAACAGAAACAAAGCGCTTTGAGGTTTTCTAAAAAGAATTCTTGAAGAGTTTTCTGAGTGCACCATTTAACAGTGACTTTTGATTCTAGGATGTGGATTCTGCTGGGATCAGGTTTAAGATAGCCTGCGGCAATTCAACAAAAATAAGAATATGCGGTAGGGATTAAATATCTTAATCATCAATTAAACCACGAGTGTGTCAATCCACTACATAATGCATATAAAAACTAACTATGGCTTTAAACAAAATAAAAACCAAAATATTCTAAAAACTGATCAAAAACACCTACAATAGCATAAGAATAACAGAAAAATGATGTTCAAACAGACTGAAGTATCAAGTATCCAAAAGCGGCCTTCAAAAGCAAATCCCAAAAATAAAATATCCAAAAATAAATCCAAAATAAAATATCCAAAAATAAATCCAAGTGAATCAAGTCGCACCAATAAAGTAAGAGTCAATAAAATACTGAAAAACACCACAAACTTAGAATTAGCACTATCCTCGGTGCAATATAAAATAAAGGAGTAAAAAAAACTCCCCTCAAACATCGAGATGCTCCTCATCGATAATCAATTCATCAGTGAGGTCAATCAACAGTCTCTAGTATGACTGGAGGCCATGCAGGGAACTCGAACGAAGAAGGAGGCTATGGAGGTACTACTAATGAGGATGTTGGACCATGATATAAAATAGCATCGAGGGCCGCAAGTTGTGTGATCTGCTCCTGCTGCGATCTTTTCCTTCTATCATGTGTTGTTGAGATGGGGCCGGCTTTGTTCTGCGGGTATAGGTCATATGCCTTGAACTGCTAGATTTGCCGGTTTAATGGATCCAAAGGTCCTGGTGCCTCGTCAGTGTCTTCTTCTTCGTTAAAATCTTCTTTTATTTGATCTCCCGCTGCTTCTCCTTGTCCTACTTCATCGTCCTCCATATCATCGAAGGACCCATTCTTTGTCTTAGGTAGCGACACTAGCGATGCGTGAGGTTGGCACAACTCTTGCTCCCAGTTCAGACATGCACTTCAGCTAGCGGCCTGATTAGGTGTCCCAAAGGAAGAGGATGGATGAGGACTCGATGCTGTGTTGCTGTGCGTTAGTTGCAGTGTCACCGCTCCATGTTTCATGCCATGCCCATCAAACTTTTTAGCACCACTGAGTGCCGTATTCATAAGTGATGAAGATCGTCTTCGTCTGTTGTGATGCTGGAAAAATGAAAACGCCAGTACTTCAAATAAGTATACAACCAGGGACCGGTTTGAGAGGCGACTGTCAAGAAAATGGTCACCGCCAAGATGACCGGATGGGTCTGTGGTTTCTGCATGCTGCCTCTTCACATATGGGACTGCGCTGTCAGTGGCGTCATAGTGACCGATCCTGTGAAGACCGCGTGAACATGTCATTGTAAATGTGCGACCAGGTGTCTTTGCTGTTTGTAAGCTCTGACATTTGAAGTCCCTCACTTCCTCAGAAACGCATAAACTATGGAATCCATCGGAATGCGAAGTAGATTAGAATGGAATTCTCTAACAAACTGGAGCTATCCCTGGTGGTGGATGCTCACATAGCTTAGTCCAGCCCTTCTCTTGTAACATAAAGTCGGGAAATGCTAGTTGGTTTGAGGAAGTGCACCTCTTGTGGATGAAAGTTACATTTGAGCAATGACTCATGGTATAGCTTTTCTGCCTCAAATGTGATAAATTCCTCGGGGTTTTCAGGAAAAGAAGGCACGCATGAACTTAAGCTGGTTCTCCTCCTCTTTGCGAAGCCCGAGATTTGAAGATCCACACGAGGGGGGCTTCACCGCAGCGAAGAGACGCCGTCCCGGTGAACGATGGGATCTTAAAGGTTGGTGTTGTTTATCGTGGCGAAGGGTGTAGCGATGGCAAGCCGAAAGTTCTGCAAGGTGATAATAGCTACCGATTCCGTGAGAGAAGGGTTTTCTTTGCGTGGCGGTCGAGGATATCAAAAATTTGGGCCAGCTGTTCTTTCTTTGGTAGGAAGGAATTTCTTCATGATATTGAAGGAGTTCTTCTTAAGCGTTGTGAACTATGAGAAGGTGTCGAAGAAGCGCAGCTAATAGATGAAGGGTTGCAGCGGCTTGGCAGAAGAATGAAAAGCCTGGTCATGAGTGGACTTAAGCTGTTGTGGTTTTAAGAATACGAGAACCTCGATAAAATTGTTTTAACACTCAAACTTTTGTTCCCAATTTATCAAGAAAACACAATTCTTATAAATCAGAGTGCTGGATTATGTGAAATATAAACTTGAAAAACACCATGTTTTACACAAATTTTTAGTCCACTCCCAAAAAGTGAAGGTTCTGAAGATAAGTCAATAACTACATCTTTGCGATGCGTGGCACGGATGGAAGAAAAGCTTTTGGGTGTGCATACAGAACACTTGATATTGCGCATCTGAATAAGAACTAAGATCACAGAATAATGAGGATTTGACCAAGAAAAGTAGAATAAAAGTAAAAAAGGAATAGGGTTCTTTCAAAGTTGGGTTGCTTACTCTGATGGCGCTATCGTTATAGTTATCAGACCCAAACTCAAGACTGTCTGCTCACCACTCTTTAGTTGTCTGAAGAGCACGGATATTATGTGGCAATGTAATTCACTTTCTCTGTATCAATTTGTTGTCCAAAATAATGCTTTAACCTTTGGCCATTGACTTTAAACTCCTACCCATCTTATGATTGTACTCCTATTGCACCATATGGGGTTAAAATGCCTTGTGACAAGCAGGACCATCTTAGCCTCGGCTTGCTTTCGAGAATAGCTTTAGTCGAGTGAAAATCAAGGCTTTATCCCCTCCTTCAGATTCTTTCCTCGTGAATGTTTGTCATGCCATTTTATTGTTTTCTCCTTATAGATCTTTGCATTCTCATATGAGTCATTTTGTAATTCCTCAAGTTCACTTAGTTGAAGAAATCTTTTCTCACCAGCTTCTTTGAGATTGAAGTTGAGGTTTCTTTTTGCCCACATTGCACGGTGTTCTAACTCCACTAGTAAATGGCAAGGTTTTCCATAGATCAAACGAAAGGGAGACATGCCAATGGGATTTTTGAAGGCATTCCTATATGCTCATAAAGCATCATCCAACTTCTTCGACCAATCCTTCCTAGACGAACTCACCGTCTTTTCCAATATTCCCTTGATTTCTTTGTTTGAAATTTCTGCTTGCCAATTGAACTGTGGGTGATATGGGAGACTCTTTACCTGCCTCACATTATACTTTCCAAGCAATGAAGCGAAAATTCTGTTACAAAAAATGGCTCCCTTCATCACTGAGAATACATTGAGGAGTGCCAAACCGAGTGAAAATGTTTTTACGGACGAATTGCATAACTGTTTTAGCATCATTTTTTTGTGTAGCAATCTCCTCTACCCACTTTGACACATAATCCACAACAAGAAGGATGTACATGTTTCCAAATGAAGGAGGGAATGGTCCTATTAAATCGATCCCCCATACGTCAAAAATTTCCACTTCATGAGTGTTGTTTAAAGGCCTTTCATTTCTTCTTGAAATGGTGCCCACCCTCCGACATCTATCACAATTTTGAACTCATCTATGAGAATCCTTGAATAGGCTGGGCCAGAAAAATCCAGATTGAAACACTTTTTGAGCTGTTCTCTGACTACCAAAGTGTCCTCCATATGGGGAAGAGTGGCAATTAGATATGATCTCATGATATTCCTCTTATGGCACACACCTCTTATTACTTGATTTGAACATCTCTTGAAGAGAAATGGGTCGTTCCATTGATAGAACTTGACATCATACAGGAACTTCTTCTTCTGTTGTGAATTAAGCCCGGGCGATAACACATTACAAGCCAAGTAGTTCACAAAATCTGCATACCAGGGCAACTGCGTTTCCATAATCAGCAATTGTTCATCCTAGAAGGATTCCTCTATTTCCATGAAGTCCTCAATTCCCTTATTGGATTCCAAACAAGATAAGTGGTCTGCAACCACATTTTCACTTCCTTTCTTGTCTTTGATTTCCATGTTGAATTCTTCAAGCATTAAAACCCAACGAATCTGTCTCGGTTTGGCATCCATTTTCATCATGAGATATCTAATTGCTGCATGGTCTGTATAGAGAGTCACTTTGGAGCCAAGTTTGTAAGGTCTATGATGAGTCTAAAACTCATCTATTTTTAAGTCCATTTTTCAAGAATATTTTAGATTTAAAAGTTCAATTTAGTGCAAAATTATGGAGCTTTCACCCAAAATTGTTGTTTTGCATAAATTTAAAGGAAATAAGTAGAATTCAGCAAAAAATGAGTAGAAGTCATCATGGTACAAAGAAAACTCCAATGTCACAACACTACTTGGGCAGATTTCCAGTGTCATGACATTATGTGGAAAAAGTCTTGAATCTATGGCAATGTCACAACATCAGCTGGAGAAGGGAAAGAAAATACAGAAATGTCACGACATCATAAAAAAATCCAGTAGTCAAATTATGTTCGCCATCCAATGTCGCGACATCACAACAACATGGCTGCGACACCAACTGAGGAAGGGAAGGACTACATCGTTCAAATGTCGCAACATCAAAACAATGTCGCGACATTTAGCAAAGCTTGAATACTAGAAACCATCACAGCCAATGTCGCGACATAGGATAGGCAATGTCACGACAGTCAATCAAGGAAGCCTGAATGGTGAGACAAGTCAAATGTCGCGACACAAAATAAATGTCGCGACATCAACTAAAAATGCTGGCAAAGGACTTCAAAGCAACCATATCAAATGTTGTGACATTAGAGTAGAAATGTCACAACATCAGCTTAATGGATCAGAACTACAGAGGCAATGTCGCAACATCAACAAGTGACCAACATGTCAATGTCAATACATCGCCCAAGCAGTTTTAGTTAGTGAGATCACCCAATGTCAGGATCGCACAAATGTCGCGACATTATGTGAAGACACTAGGAAAGGACTGTAGAACAACAAGATATAATGTCACGACATCACAACAGTGTCGCGACATCAACCTGAGATGATCACAAAGAATTGAAATGACCAATGTCGCGACATCAGTTCCAGCAATGTCGCAACACCAATTAAATGTCGCAACACAAGAATGGCAGTGTCGCGACATCGGAATTAATCTACAACAATGTATTCCCATGTCGCGACATCATCACAACATGGACTCAACACTGGAAAATGAGAAGTGTCAAACAGATTTTTATAATGTCGCGACATCAGTTGCAACCCACGACATCGACAACTACGATGTTGCAACATCATCACGACATCACCATACAGCAGCATCTAGGGCAGCAATTTTGGGCTTTTTCGAAGTGCGTGATTCTCGCCTTGTTTTTAGGGCCCAAGACCTCAACCTATAAATAGAAGCTGGGGAGTAAGGCGCAGCCTCAAGTTTAATTTTCATCAAGTCTCTCAGGTTGGGAAAGTCGAAGTTCATTGTATATATATATATATATATATATATTTTTTTTTTTTTTTTTTTTTTCTTTTTTTTATTTTTATTTGTTTCAGATTCACTGCTTAGATTGGGAGCAAAGGATCTTAACCGGAATTCCTGCCAGTGTCTGTAAATCGGGTTTCATTTCCACCTAAACTTAGATGAAATGTGGAATTTATTCTAGAACTCATTTTTCTTCAGTTTTGATTACAATCTAAATGAATTTGTTTAATCACTAGTCATTATGTTTTGTGATCCAGATTTGAAAGGGTAAGCTCCTTTTGGGAAGAATATTTTGTTGGGATTATTTTTCAAGAGTTAATGTTGTTTTGGTTGAGAAAATTGAAGTGATTTAACTAGTATTACTCCTACATTGAGTTATTCTTAATATCAGTGTTTGGTATCCAAAAAGAGTTGTATCATTGTTCTGATTTCCAGGAATCCATCTGAGTGACACAGAGATGTGACTACTTGAGGATAATGAGCATTAGCTTGTGGATACTTTTACACTAATATTATATGAACTAATGGATTGTTAGGATTACCTTGATATATCACTAGTGATGATCTAACCTCTGCTTTGAAGGTTCTCTCCTGGGTGGCAAAAGGAATGTGTGCCCGAGGCATAAGATCCACTTACTGGTCTAGCAACTTAATCCTAAGAGGTTTCACCTCAATTGAGAGGAATAACTTCAACCCAGTGTTAGCTAAGAATCTAATCAAGGGAAGAAGAAATTATTGTCTAATTGATGGTTGAGAAATCTTTTATTTTGGAGAGTGCTTGCAATTTCCTGTCCATGGGAGCAGCGCTTACCCTAAGAAATGACCGTGGAAGTACCGAGAAGGAAAATACCAAATCTTAAAAAGCCTATAAATAACTTCCGCACCCATTGTCTAGAGATAGAAATGTGGTAATCTGAATAGTGAAATGTATAGAGCTAGGAGAGATCCATTTCTATACTAATCTATTCTTGGACAACACCAATGTTCACATCCATTACATTATCTTAACTGGAACTTGCAAAGAGATAACCACAACATTGTTTTTCTTCCCATATGTTTCAGTTCATATTCCCTCTCTAATCATGTAGTTTAGAAATTTCATTTATGGTTTATTCTTTCATTTTGTATACTTAAAAAGTTAAATCTATCTTGAGAATTAGGAAATTCAAATAGTAAGAATCTTTAGTAGTGAGGGTAGTTAATCTTCAAATTTTTCTAATCAATCCTCGTGGGACTGATATCTGGACTTCAAATCTATTGAATTACTTGTATGACCTGTGCACTTGCAATGATCTAGACCAACCTAATTTTCAAATGAGACAATTTACATACAAGGCAGAAAACATATTTTATATCTTGGGTCTCAACAAGTTTTTGGCACAACTCCTGGGGATTTTAGTTAGTCTTTGGTAGCAGTATTAAAAAAATGGTCAACAAGTTTTTGGTGTCGTTGCTGAGGGATCGAAATGAAAATAGAGTTTAAGAATTAATATTCTTACTAAAGAGAAAATTGCTAGTTTGGATATTTTTCTTTTTACCTTTAGTTGCAGTAGCTGAAGTAGCTACTAATCTTTGATGAAAACACATCATGATATATTTCTGTATCTAATGATCGTATTTGATTTCAGTGTGTCTCCATTTCAGGAAATCCTCACATACATAGAAAACCAGAAATAGAATTGGTACCAATTGACACTAAATTAGAAAGGACACTAAAAAACCTGAAGAAAGTCGGGTTTGCTGAAGGAGTGGTTATAAAAGAGCATAGGGAGATACAACAGCAGATTCCAGCTGAGGAAGTTGACAAACCTCAAGGGCAAAGAACTATGGAAGATTTTTGGAAACCTGTTATCAGAGATGATTATTCAGCAGTCAGGCAGCTTGTAATTGAAGCAAGCAATTTTGAACTTAAGCCTGCATTGATCACCATGGTCCAACAGAATCAGTTTACTGGTCATTCTAGTGAAGACCCCAATGAACACATGGGTAGGTTTCTTAGAATGGCCAACATTGTGAAGCTGGAAACTGTGGTGAGGCCTCGATGTGATTGTCAAGTAGCTGTTCCTTTCTCCTTAAGGAGTATTATAAAGAACAAGCTGGTTTGAATCACTCCCTTATGGATCAGTGAACACTTAGGATTAGCTGGTTGAAGCATTCATGGGTAGGTTTTTCCCTCCTGCTCTTACTTCAAAGAGGAGAAGAGAAATAGTTATATTCAAGCAAGGTGAAGATGAAAGTCTCTATAATGCCTGGGAAAGGTATAAGAAGCTGCTCAAAAGATGTCCAATGCACGGGATTGATCAGATTACGCAGATGGATATTTTCTTCCATGCCATGAACTACACATCCAAAGGGATCATAGATGTAGCATGTTATGGAGCCTTCAAGAGAAAAAGTGCTAAAGAGGCAAATCAGGTAATAGAAGATCTAGCAAATAGCAACTACAAATCTCCATATGAGACTTCAGGGAGCAGTAGCAGGTTTAGAAGAAGTGGTGTGACAGAGCTGAACAAAATGTCAACTATAGAGGTAAAACTGGACGCTCGGATGAACAAAGTTAGCAAGTAGGAAATAAGCAACCGATCTGCCCATATTTTTGGATTAGTGGAAGATCAACAAAAAGGTTTGAATGATGAAGGACTAGCTCAAGATGGTCCTTATCAGTAGGAGGAAGTTCAATTTATCAATGGTAATAGGAGTTACAACTTTAAGCCCAACATAAATCTTCCAACTCATTATTAACACCAAATTCGAGAAACCATGAGAATTTCTCATATGGACTTGAAAAGATAGTTAACCGGTAGACTCGTGCGTAATTATCATCAAGAACACCTACAACATGGTTTCCAAGGATAGTAGCGGGACATCCAAAGAGTTAAGGATCAGAGCCAGAGAAGGTCCCAGTCTTGTGAAGAACAAATGATAAGCTTTATGGGAGAAAAAAAAAGGCTGCTAAATATACATGAGCAAAAGTTTGTTGAGCTAGCAACATTCAACTATGTTTCAAGCCAACACAAATGACTTTCTGAAGAATCTGGAGACACAAGTAGAGCAATTGGCCCTAGTAATGCAGAACCAGTCAAAGGATGTCTTCCCAAGTGATACTAAGAAGAATCCTAAAGACTGTATGGCAGTAACTCTAAGGAGTGGCAGTTATCGGGTTAAGAAATGAAAATAAGAAAACCGATACAGTGCCATACGTAAATCGAGAAGAAACAAAGTAGTACAGCCGTACCAAAGAAGAGAGAACAAAGGAAGGTGCAGCAAAAGCACCCATGGTGCGCTCCAAAATACCCTACAATTTTTTATAATAATTCTATTATATATTCCGTATAAATAGGAACCAAACTCGGGGTTTTTCCTGAATTTGTTAAATGTTATATGATTGTATGACTAAATGTCAATTGAAAATGATATATGATTTAATGTGATATACTAAGTGATTAAATGATTGCACCCGAAAATAACCTAAGTGTAAAAAGAGCAAAAATGGAAATTTGTAAAATGAGAACCTAAGGATCAATTGTAAATAAGTTTATATGTCTAAGTGTAAATATGGGGATTGAAGTGCAAATAGAAATAAGTATGGGCTACATAGCCATTTGGGAGAACTTAACCCAAAAATGGGTTTTGAGCCAAACATGGCCTTAAGAGAATAAGTGACTTAAGACAACATTTGGTCTTGGAAAGGCACATTGTGCCAAAAACATTTTTTAGAGCAAGTGTGGGAGAAAAGCTAGGGTTTTGCAAGAAGAAGTTCTTTTGGTGGGATTGTTTCCCATTTCTTGCTTCTAAGAGATCAAGCAACCTACAAGAGAAGATTTGAAGAGATTGAAGGTAAGAAATCAAACCCTACTTTCCTTGTGATTTTGTTTTCGGGGAAAAAGCCCCCAACTGGTAAAGTGGGGTTTTTTATTGGTTCTAACCCACTTTTTGGAGTTGCTTGTTGGATTCCATGGTGGGTTATGATATACATGAGTTTAAAGGGAGTAATTTGAGTTTTGTGGGTGATAAATGGAAAATCTACCATTTATGGGCGTAACCCGCACTCCGGGCACCTACTCAAAAAGTGGGGGTGGGGTACCGATATCTATTGGGACAGGCAAAGTGGTACCGATACCGGAGCTTCCAACAACCCTGTTTTTGTACCCCTTGCACTGCTAAGTCTCGTATTCGTACACCGATTGTTTAGAGACCCTAATAAAGGTTTAATAGGGGTTCATATAAGATTATACGAGAGAAAAAATGTACCGTACCTCTTCACCTCGGCGATATTAGTTTAGTGTGAATATTTGTTTAACCACTAAGAGTGGAGAATTTGTATTTGACTAGGTACGGGTGAAGACGACAACCTGACCTAGGACTGGTATCGAAATAGATAAGGGATCGATAATTTGGTTTGTTCACTGAACCTCTATCCTTACTTCAAGTGTATTGATTGTTTACTATGTAAATGCGAAATGATTGTATGGAATATGCATACGTCAATTGAAAGGTAATCTGAAATCGCATAATGTTTTGAAATAGAGAAATTGGGATGAATTGTCAAATATTTGCTTGTGTGCATTTATTTGAATTGCAAATGATATTATCATATTGTGACATAACAAATCAAAGTGAATTATTAATTACCCACTTGGTGGCGGGATGCACCAATTGGCATTCGTCATAATGATGTATGACATTTATTAAATGACCCTCATGGCGGGATGCACCAATCGGCATCTGTCATGATCGTGAACCGAAATTGCTAAAAGGGTAAGCACATTATCAAACGATACACAAGAATGGATTCACTAAGCGGAATCCATCATGAAAATAAATTGAATAGTCAAGGTGACATAACAAACTTTGATGAGTGAAAATGAGATTGTAAACCAAATACATCTTTATGAGTATATGATTAAATCTCATGAATTGAATTGTGAACGAATTGTTGCATTGAAAATGCATGTTTGTAAATGAAAGTATGAACAAATGTATAAGCATATGTATTGTTTATGCATTGACCATTGAAATAGAGTAACAATCATGATTGAATAAAGGCGTGTGATTACTACCCAAATAGTGCTATTTTACACCCTTATTAATATAGGTTTTTATCACTTTTTGTGTAGTAATCGCCCTAATTAACCCAATTGGCATGTTAAGGACCTAGCAAGGCTACTAATCAAATTTTGTGGCAAGTTTGGTTGTTTTAGGGGCTATATATCTTGAGGACAGGGATTTAAGTCAAGGCATGAAGAATTTAGTTGCAATGCAGAGCACCAAGCTAGAAGAAAAGAGCAGCATAATGGAAGTAAGCAAACTCTGCAATTTCTCAAGAAAGGTTGCAATTTTTCAAGTTCTCTACAAAATTGCCCCCCGCTCACAAAAGTTTTTCTCGCCACTCTGCTCACTGTCTCCAGCCTTTTGCCTTTTCGACCTTTTTTATCATTTCGATTGTCTTCGATGGCCCCCATTTTAATAGTGTTTGTTTTTTTATTTTGGTAATTTGTATTGGTATTTGGATATAAAAGCCCCCAAAGTAGACATTGTAGAGAGACTTTTGGATCATTAATAACAGTAAGGCGGGAAGCTTTCAGTGTCACACCTCGATTCCCGATCTGACCAGAATGGCGAATCCGAACCGGGTCCGGGGCGTGAGACTATATACTGGGACTTTTTACCTGTTTTTTTTATAATTGAATCAAAATCTCATATATCCAAAGATACCAAAAAAAAAACTACCACCGTAGTGGTGTTTACATTGTCAATACATACATACTGTCCTGGGCCCCATTTACTTATACATATACAAAAACAAAACTTTACATTTCAATTACATATTCAGAGTGCAGAACCTACTGTGATGAACCCTTACTACTGTGTTGGCCCAGCTGGATGTAGAAGATCGCAGATGCCCTCCTTTGTACCTACACCTGATTAAAATCGTGTCAAGCTTTTTTACGCTGGGCTGGAAACGATCTTATAACTTATACTGGTACATATGCATTTATACTGAATCATAATAAACATATAACAATAACATATCTCAGAATCTTCAGGAATTCATATAACAGATTTACATACATAATTATCCTTGTAACAAACTTATGCTTGTTCAGATCTCTCGTCTACGGTACTGAACTTATACTTAGAGCAACTTATACTTACTTAGATCTTACACTTATGGCAGACTTATTCTTATTCCGATCTCCCGTAGGACACATATTTTTACTTATCTCCCGTAGGAGTTCACGTAACTTCTATAAGCTATACGAGGAAAATCTTAGGTACTACAAAGTTTATACGTATACTATAGGGCTTATACTTATACTACGAAGTTTACACTTGTTCGAAGGTACTAGTAGGTACTATAGAGATTATATTTGTATTAAGAACTTATACTGGTATTGCGAACTTATTCTTATACGGAAGTACCCGTAAGTACTACTTGTTCAACTCTCTCCCAAAGACACATAATACTTGTACTTGTATCGAATTTTATACGTATTCAAATCTCCCAAAGGACATATATCATACTTATTCTTATACTCGTTCTCGTACTTATAATTATCTCGTGATCTCTCCCAAAGGATCTACTGAACCACTGTCGAATCGATATCTCATCCGCATCTCTCGTAGGAGCCACCGAGCTTAGACCCTTACTTCAAGGTACCGTAGGTACCAATGTAATCCTATACTTGCAACACTTCATATCTTATACTTATACTACTCGAGCTATGTCAGACTTCTGATCTTTATACTCTGTACACAGAGCATACACTACAAGTCTTACTCGATCTTATACTTGTATACACAGCATATACTTGTCTTACGGATCTTATACTTCAGACACTGAGCTTATGCTTCAGGGCTTCGAATCTTATTCTTGTATTGATTTTATACTTGTATTGTGGAGTTTACGCGTATTTCATCTTATTCAGATTCGGATCTTATACTTGTATTACAGATCTTATGTCTGTATTATGAGACTTAGTCTTATAGTACAGAACTTATACTTATATTACCTGTAGGTACTACAGAGATTTTACTTGTACAAAAGTACCCGTAGGTACTATAGAACAGATACAAAGGTACCCGTAGGTACATTCAGATCTTTACCATATTCATTTCTTTACTCCTATTCTTTAGGTTCGTAGCCTTATCATATAACTCGCTTGACTACCCAGACCAATCATCATAAGAAATGAGTAGGACACAGCACAATAAGTACCCGAAGGTACAATACAGTACTGAGGTGTCGTAGCACTAACAGGAGTGCCGAAGCACTAATCAGAATGTGCCTGCCCACGTAACAGAAGTGTTATAGCACTAGCAGGAGTGCCAAAGCACCGATCAAAACATGCCTGATTCGTGCCGTAATAGGGTTCCGGATCAACAAAATTTATACCTAAATTCCTACCGTAGTAAAACTTACTACAATGATAGTGGGCTCTAGGGATCAAATTGACCGGGATGGGCTCTTCGCCTTTGGCCAAAATGATTTGTATAACATTCAAATGGTGAGCCTTTGTTTGGATTTCTGATTTGTACAAAAACAAAGGGTCATGTCACTATGTTAACCGAAGGTAATTCGAAATAAAATGTAAAAGAAGACCTCTTGAAGCTCAAGCCACTAGTTTGGTATATGGATAGGTCAGAAGGTGTCCTGTTATTTCCTCGCATAGGTAAATGACCTATAGTCATTTCCAAACTCGATCTTGGTTTAACTTTAAAGACTAACCCTTAGTACCACATTCCTCTTGAAATGATACATTTAATGAGCATTAAATGTTCCCCGGTTAAAAAGACACCTACCTCCGATGGCTCGTAAATGACAACTAATGGATGTCAGTGTATCTAACATTAAGAATACACTGAACCCTAAAAGCTTGCCAAGTATTGACCAAAGAAAGTACATCAAATAGCTTTTAAACCTAGTTTTGAAAGTTTGAACCATAAATACGCAGTACTTGCTTTGCGAAAAACAGAGGAACACCTGCAAACCCTATCAACCTACTTCCCAAGAACCCTCCTCTTCAAGGCTTGGGAGGTTTTAGCCAAACATCCTCTGAGTTGTCATCCTCAAAGGGTGTTTGTCAGCCCAGAAAGTGAGAGAAAGAGGAGAGAAGAGAGCAAATGAGGGTCTAAACAGGCCCGTAATGGAAATGCTTTAAAATGAAAGCTAGGTTACAAATGTCACAAATGGCTTATATAGCCTTACAAACTGTAGTGAAAATACCACCCAACCTAAATAGTATAATTACAGTGAGGGTAGAATTGAAATTAACCAAAACGAGGTCGTATGTACACAAAAACAGGGAGCAGATGGTTTCACTATAGGTGAAATTTTCACTATGTAGTGAAAATTCGCTATGTAGCGAAATTGCTATACATAGCGAAAATTTCGCTATTCTAGCGAAATCTCCCCGCCGCCTCCCGCCCGCATCCCGCATGTTCCAAATTTTGCATCCAGCTTGTTTCAGCTTCAATTTCTTCGTTCCTGGCTTGATGCAATCGAAGATAAATCATACGAACTCGGTGTAAATCAGCTCAACTTCGATATGCTTAGCTTGATATGGTAGGATTGGTTTATGAAACCTGTAAAAACTACCACAACATCCTCGAAATACAATCATTAGTACCAAAGGGACCTACACGTGTCAATCGGCTTAATTAATATGATTAGTACAAAAAAAGTACTTAGAACCTATCTTAAATATGGTTTAAAATAGCACTTTTTAGGTACTAATCACACCCCCCAACCGACACATTGCTAGTCCCTTAGCAATGCCAGAAGTAATCAACAAGTAGAGAACAAAAACATGGGAGGTCAAAAAGAGTAATGCATAGCCTGCGATGAGAATCACGAAAACCTAAGCTAATAACCATCTCGAAAGAATGAAAACTATACCGCGCTGACTTACCAACAAGCTCCCTCCTACGAACCAAAGCTCTTCTACAAAAAGTTACAGGTTTGTTTGATCAAGTCTCAATCATAAAACTACGAAACCGTACGCTCCCACCCCGAGCTAATGCCATAACTTTGTATGTTAATAACCTAAACAGATCAGGACCTCGCCCCTTATTACACACTCAAGGCAGAAGGTGTAATGCTGAGGGTTCGACTTCACCAAAGTCCGTGTAACGGGGATTAACCGACGACTCCCAACCAATGAAGGTTTAGGGCATCAAGTCATGAGGATCTTTCGACCACAAACTCTATAGGTTTCACCCCGGACTCCAAATGATTTCGAGCCTCCAGCACCTACAACTCGCTAAACTCCACCCATCCACCCGTGTAGCGAACACTAAGTCGGCGGCTCCCAACCAGTGAAGGTTTAGGGCACCGGCTTAAAGGCTAGCCATAAACCCCTCGGACCTGTGCTCTGCTCTCAAGGCAAAGCAATGCCATTCCTCGGTTCTTTCCTTTCTTTTTACTTTTTTCTTTTTTCTTCTTTTATTTCTGGAAGACCCATCATTCTAAAAATAATCCATAACCTATTCAAGGGAGTAAACGACACTAAAGTTAGGATTTGCATCAAGCAGGGGTTCAGGTCGCTCTAGCCTAATGATGAGACCTAACGTGCTCTGTGTGTGGTTGGCTAAAGGTGGAAGAGACAGGTTAAATACAACAAGAAGTTGACTAGTCATCCACCTCAACTCCTAAGATAGACCCTAACTGCCGACACCATTAGGAAAGGCTGCCCAACACATTGCAAGGCTAGTCATTATGCATATACAAAAGTTAATTAAAATAAAATAATAAAAAAAATGTGGGTGCAAAATTAGAAAATGCAAATACTGCTATAAAGCTTTTAATATAACCAAAAGGGCTAGTACAAGTTTATCATAGCTGAACACTATGCAAAGCTAAACAAAATAAACCACTGCCTACTATTGGCTAATACATACAAACAAAACCCATACAAGACAAGTAGGCAGTTGATAAATCTAAAACAACACAAGTATAAAACAAAACAATACATAAGTATGATAAATGCCACTTCCGACGCTAACTCCCCCCCCAACCAAAACATCAAGGTGTCCTCACTAGGTAGGGATTGGAAAGATAGAGAAGGAAGTGTGACCACCTCACTCTGCTGGTGGTGTAGAAGCTGGTGGATCAGAAGCTACTATGGCGGTCGCGAGCACATCCAAAGAGGCGCCGGGCCAAGCCGATACAAATGGACCGGTCATGAGTAGTGGGTCAGATAGGCTCACACGCTTAATCGCGGGAGACCAAGGCGGCTCGTATCTATAGAAGAATAGCCCGATTCGCGAGTCGATCAAAGCCACGCCACTGGCCGGGTCAATGTCACCGAGAAGCCGCTTAAGGATGCGTATGGCACATGTGCGATGGCATCCATAACAGCCAATAAATCCCTAGAAGTGACGGGGATGTGCTCGCAAGCTGCCGTGATTTAGAGGACGCTCCTCAAGTAGCCTCGTGGAGGAGCTGGGCAAAGTGAGTGGAACTTGGAGGATGAACTGAACTGAGGTCCTCTCCACCTCCACCATCGGACAGTCAAGCCACCTTGTGTGTGTCCTCCGCATAATCATCCAAGACCTCCTCCTGCTGGTGCAAAAGAAAAGAGAGTGGCATAGATAGAGTCCGCTCAAGGGATACAATCTGAGGACAACTCTACCTACGCTCAATACGTGGTTCCTCCGGGAACCCAAGATGCTCTAAGACGTGGCATAACAACCCAGATCAAGAGCTGAATAAGCCCTTCTCGAGCTGCCCTCATGGGTAATCTTCTTAAAAGCGAAGTAAAGCGGTCATGACAAGCTCACGGACAACTGTAACCCTATGATATCCGGGACATACACAGAGTTTCTAGAATAAATCCTTCAAGGCTGCAAATAAGGCTGCTTGAACAGATAAATCAAAGTACGTGGTCTCAGGAGAAGATCCGCGAGGAAGCCGTTTCACAAAAGGATAGACTCCCGATGCTATAGCCTCAGAGAGTTACGAACCACTCAGGCGACGGCCGTACACCGCCGATAATAATCTCATTGTCGAGTTAGCTAGAACTACTGGCATGCCTAAAGCAGCAGTGATATCTGAAGCTCATAGTACCCCAGGACGGCCATCTATGCTGAACTGAAGCTGCATCTGATCGGACACTCCCCGGGATGTCATAGTGTGATAAAACTCAAGAACCACCCGGGGATAGAAAAACTGCCTCGGAGTCATAAACGGCAGTAGTGAATACCTTTGGACCAACCGCATCGAATCTCTGAACCATGGGTCCGCCTACCGCCGTATATCATAGTAGACAAAGTCTGGCACGACACCACGTTCCCTGCATCGGTCACAATTTAAATAGTGGACGCCTAATCCGGCGTAAGGGATAACCGAGCGAAGACGGCGCAGATCCCGGGCGTACCGGAGGCTATATAGGCTCGGGCCTAGAACTCAAAGACTCCCCCAGGCCAGATGTCCGGGCCCGCTTGGAAGGCAGGGCCCTCCGTGGTGGCCGTGGATGCACAGGAGAGGAGGGTCGAGGTCCCACCCGAGTATGGTATCGTCTGGATGGGGGCTCAGCACCCTAAGACTCCTATGGAATATCAGCAGAGGCCAGACCTTGATCATAGTTGTAAAGTAGGAGACGGCTCAGAGGTGCCTCAAAGACCGGTCAGAGAAGACTCACAGCAGCTGGGATGTGCCCGCACCATCTCGCAGGGCACGGTCCGACCCTCTAGGCTCCCGAATCGACAGCACTCCGCGGCGCGGAATCCATGGCCGGAGGCTCTGTGTGCGGTAGGAGCGACAACAACAATCCGCCGTACGTGCGACCAGCCTACGGCCAGCGACCCGGCTGCGGTGGCGCGGAAGGCCGCCCGGTGTGGCGAGTATGCAGTGTGCGCTGGCAGCAGGGATCGGCGCCGTACGAACGTAAAGGTGGGTGGCCCCTTTAATGGTGCATTTAAGACCGAAGGGACCCCAAGCAGCCAAGAGTCAGGCGGCTTTTCACACTTAAAAATATTCTTTTTATTTATGATAGCTTAAAATTTTGCCCTACTACAGCCTTCTACTGCAAAATAAAAACTAAAACAAAAATAAAATAAATAAAATAAAAATAATTAAAAACATTAGGTTGAAGATAATAAAAAAAACAATTTTAATTAAAAACCAAGATAAAATGAAAATACTAAAAATAAAATAAATTAAAATTTAACCAAAAACAAAATAAATTTTTGAGCTGCAGTTTGGTCTCTATGGAGACCAAACCAACTCAGTGGCTTGAATTCCAGTTATGGAGGATTAAGGAGGGAAATCTTCTCCTCTTCTAAAATGGCGAACAAGATGTGGCTCGACTCGCCGTCTCAAGCAACCTTGAATATTTTCTTGTCTTTCGGGTTGAGAAGGTCAACTGAGCCATTCAAATATGCTTGATGGATGATAAATGGGCCCGCCCATCGCGATTTGAGCTTGCCCGAAAATAGATGGAGTTTGGAATCATACAGGAGGACTTGATCCCCGACAAGGTTTTCCGTTATGAGTTGATCATGCCACTTTTCGCCATCCTTCGCACTCGGGAATTGAAGTAGGCGTCAAGCCGCTCTTCTAACCGTCAATCTCAAGCATTCAGCGCCATTATATCCATTTTCAAATTTCGTATTGCCCACCACGCCTTGTATTCAATTTCTACAGGTAAATGGCAAGCCTTGCCATAAACTAAGCAATACGGGGACATGCCAAGGATGGTCTTGTATGATGTTCTGTATGCCCACAATGAGTCTTGAAACTTCAAAGACCAATCCTTCCTGCTAGAATTAACAACTTTCATCAGGATGGTCTTTATTTCTCTGTTGGCGAGCTCCACTTAACCACTAGTTTGAGGATGATATGGGGTGGCTACTCTCAGGCATAACACCACATTTCGGGATAAGAGGTTCAAAGGGTTTGTTACTAAAAGTGAGAACCTCCATCATTGATAATTGCTTTGGGAACCTCGAATTAGAGAAAAATGTTCTCCTTGTGTGAATTTAAGCACTCGCTTGTGGTCACCGCCCGCATGGCACCGGGCAGGCTCGAATCCACTCGGGACACGTAGTCCACCCCCACAAGGATGTAAGCATAACCGAAAAAAGTAGGGAATGGCCCCATGAAGTCGATGCTCCATACATCAAACAATTCAACTACTAAAATGGGGTTCAAGGGCATTATGTGACGACGGGAAATCTTTCCCAGTCTTTGGCACTTATCACACTGCTTGCACATGGTGTAGGCATCTTTAAACAATGACTCACACAAGCTCGAATGCTAAAGATCTCACGGCTGTTTTCTATGAAGAGAAATGCCCTCCACACGCACTGTCATGGCAATGGCTGAGAATTCTTCCTATTCTTCTTCCCAAGACACATTTCCTTATTATCTTATCAAGACAATACTTAAAAAATACGTTCCTCCCAATAGTACGAATGAACCCTTGTACGGAAGAACTCGTCTCCGTGTCGCCCACTCCACTCCACTGTAACTCTCTTGTTACCAAAAAATTGGCAATGTGAGCATACCATGGTGCTATACTCACTGTTAGTAGAGATTCCTCAGGAAATTCATCAAATATAGGAGGGTTATGGGTATTGTGTGCTATGGTTAATCTAGAGAGATGATCGGCAACAACGTTCTCCACACCCTTCTTATCTCTAATTTGGATGTTGAACTCTTGTAGCAATAGAACCCATCTGGTAAGCCGAGCCTTGGAATTATGTTTTGTGATTAGATATTTCAATGCTGAATGACTGGTGGACATAATATCTAACCTAATCAAAGATCTAACTTATCTAAAGGCATAGACCCTACTAGCAATTCTTCTCAGAGTAAGGTAGTTTCTCTCGAGCTTCATTTAATGTTTTGCTCGCATACAGTCGGCTTTCCTTCTACTCTTTGTCCAAGAACCGCTCCGACAGCAAGGTCACTAGCATTGCACATTACCTCAAAAGGCAAGTGCCGCCGTGGCCTCACACGTGCCGGTGAAGGTCAAATATGCCTTAAGCTCCGAACTTCTCTTGGCATTTGCATCCCATTCAAACTTTGCATCTTTTTTCAAGGAGCTAGAGCGCTTTAGCAATTCTTCGAGAAGTCTCTTGATGAACCCGTACTTATAGAAGCCCCAGATGTCCCCCAACAAGAATTACCAAGACCGCCTTCACATTAGCAGAGTCAGCCTGAACCACTCTACCTTTTGGCCTATATCACTACTTAATTCCCTCTAGAAACAGATGCCCCAACACAATGCCCGATTTACCATAAATGTCATTTTCCCCCGCTTAGTACTAGGTTCTTTTCAATGCATCCGTGGATGACGCTTCCAAATGGACGAGGCATTCCATCTAGCTTTCCCCGTAAACCTGTGTCATCCATAAACCTCCATAATACGCTCCACCATATCACTAAAATACCGAGCATACAACGCTTAAAAGTGGTCTGGCATTAGACATCTAAGGGCATCCTCCTATAAGCATATGTACTAAAAGGACAAGTGAAAGTGGTCTTGTCCTGATCATCTGCAGCGATCTCGATCTGGAAATAGTCGGAATACCCATCTAAAAAGCAGTAGAAGGGATGACCTGATACTCTCTCTAGGAGCTGGTCCATGAAAGGTAAGGAAAAGTGATCCTTTCGCCACCATTCAAATTTTCTATAAGTCGACATGCATACCCCTCCATCCTCGTAGTAAGCCCAGTAGGCATTTCCTCCTTCGATTGAGCACCATAGCACCCCGATTCGGGTACTACTGGGTCGACTTACCCAAGAGTTATCTGACATGGGGGTATATGATCCCTGCGCCAGAAGTACTTCAACACTTCCACGCGTACCACCTCTTGCATATGCTGATCTCGCCTCCTCTCGCTACCGGTCGAATCGCTTGACTCTCTTCTAAGTAGATATGATGGGTATACCGTTCATTAATGCCTTTCAAATCGGAAATCTTCCATCCGATTGCTTTCTTGTTCCTGTGGAGGATTTGAAGCAAACTAACCTCCTGTGGATTTCTCAATAGTGAAGAAATCACTACTGGACAATGCATTTTTCCTCCCAAAAATGCATATTTCAATTCAATAGGTAGGGGCTTAAGATCTAACTGTTGAGGACCCTGTTCCTCACTTCCAGTAAGTAGAGAAAAAACTTCCACCTTTCTTCTCCACTGGCCATGCAATAGACTCACCTTCTGAAGCTCCCTGTCTTCATTACTGTCAACCAACTCCCTTCGGTTAATACATCTCGCACCAGCGTACTCATTTGCTTGTTCTTCAAGAATGGCCTCTATCGCACAAACCTCTTCACCGCCATCCTCCCGTTTGCATGCTTTTTAAGGCAAGATGGAAGACATTTGAGCTCTAAGGTCATAGCGTTCCAAAGCTGCTAGCTGCATCACCCCATTCCGACAATTAATGAACACATTGGAAGCGGCCAAAAATGGCCTTCCCGTGATATCAAGTAATACGGTTAGCTCCACCGCGACCGTTCTGTGATCAAGCACTACAAAATCCACCGATAGTAGAATTCATTCACCCAAATCAAAAAACATCCTCAACTCCGTCCCTTTGGTATTTTGATGGACCCATCTGGCCAGGAGACAAAGTGGATAGTGGTCAGCTGGTTCACCTAGCCCAAGTCGCTTATACATGGAAAAAAGGCGCAAGATTAACACTTGCCCCTAAATCTAGCAATGCATTTTCCACACACAAGGGTCAGTTTGACAGCAATGAGATTACAGTGATTACCTCTGATCTTTATACTTCACCTGAGTCTGCACTAATGATGGCACTCACTTGCTCACCAAAAGGCCTTTTTATTCACATTAAACCCTCTTAACGGCATGTCCTTCAAAAACTTCTCAGATCCGTAGGACTGGTTGATCATATCGAGAAAGAGGGATGTTAACCTTCACTTGTCAGAGTACTTCTAAAATTTCAACATTAACTAAATTTTTCCTTTTTCTAAGTGCCTGTGGGAAAGGAGGGGGTACACTGCTTTCACCTCTTCCTCTCGCTCTGCTCTTCTGGTTCAACCACTGAGCTACCGGGTTCGACCGCTTGTCTCGCCCGTACCATTTCAACGCCACCACGTTTGACTTCATCAATTCTTGTATCGAGATCACCGTAGAGCCTATCTCATGCATTCCCTGTTTGCTTGTCCGGGAAGGAATTTCCCTTTTTCAGACCCCGCCGCTAGTTTAGACAACCCGAAATGCAACTTCGCAGAAGTCATTATATTTGTTGGAGATCTCATAATGCATATTATCTATTTTCTTGTTGAGTGAGCTCTCTACTGCCTCAATTTTCTGATTAGTTTGAACATTCAACAACTTTTGTTCCTCCACAAAGGTACCTACTACCTTGCTTAAATCTCGTAATCGTCGCTTCAACAAGAGCAGTTAAGGTGAAGGCCGTCATATACAGGTGGAGTTAAACTGCTGTTGTGCTCCTTGGGAGCATAGCGTGTGGGGGTTTGCTTCCATGATAGGTTCGATGATTCTCCACTGGGGGTTGTGTGTTGCCATACCGAGCATTTGTCGCTAGCTTATTCTCGACCTAAGACACGGGCATGCTCCCGCATCAAATCTCTCACCGAAGGGAACCATCGACAATGCTCCCCAAGATGGCTACTTGATCAGACAATTAAACAGTCAGGGAGATGCGGTGTAATTCAATCACCGTTGCACTTCATGCTGATTTCTCATTTCAATCTCCTCCAACCTTCTCGAGTCAAAGTGGTCGCTTTGCTTTCATCTCCGTGTTCGTAAAGCGCATAAATGCCTCCTCGTGGGTCAAGTGATTCACAAGCATCCATGTATCGAACCCATGGTGGGACATGCACCGATGGTCTCCATGAACCTCTCCCAACACCGATAAAAACTTCTCACATCGTGAAGCCGCAAGTGTAGATTCGCTTCTTCAAATTGTTGGTCTCGTTTGTAATCGAAAATTTCTTCAAAAATTGCACTCAAGATCGCCCAATTTCTAATTGCTCTCTCTCTCTGCCCTCGCGAATCGAAATAAATCTTGGCCTTGTCTTTCGTTGTCAAAGGAAATGCTTTCGGCCTTAAGCAGTCCATGTCGTGCACACCTTTCTTAAAAGTCAGGCAAACTTCCTCAAACCCTGATATGCGTATATGGATTTTCATTCTCCATTCCATGAAAAGTGGGAATAGGGGGCAACGTGATAGGTCTCACTACCAAATCATCAACAGAGGTATGATTTAGAGGCTGTGCACTCACCCTGGGAGGGTGTGTATGTGGTCCCTCATTAACCTCAGATATAGATTCACCGTGAGCACTCACGACTTTGTCGCTCTTCAGGATCAATTTGCTCAATCAGGTACACTAACTTCATAACCTTGTTTAATTGGTGTACTAACTCTTTACAATCTACCTGATATACCTCTATCCCAGTGATGCATAAACACCTGTGACACAAAAAGAGACAAAGCAAAGAACAACAACTAGGCTTGGCAAAAAGATCGGTGTTAGCTAAGAAATAAACGACTGTTACTCATAAAATGTCTCACAGTTGGATCGGGCCGAGAAATAAAAACTTAAAATTTAAAACAATGGAATTCAAAAAGGTTTAAGGTCACCAATACTTGTAATGAGGATTACAAGTACCATCAACTCATCTATAGTAAGGCACCATCCCCAAGAATCCGCCATTTGATTCGTGTCAGCAATAGGGTCTCATCAACAAAATTTATACCTGTTCTCCTACTCATTAGTAAAACTATCGCAAGATAAAGGGTTCTAGAATTGAACACTGGGATGGGTTTTCGTCTACAAATTATTTGTATAATGATTCAAAATGGCGAGGCTTTTGCTCGATTTCTCGGATTTGTACAAAAACAAGTGGTTGTTGTCACTATGTTAACTCGAAGGTACTAAATAAATGTAAAAAGAAGACCTCTAAGTTTTAGGCCACTAGTTTGGTATGATGTGGTTGTAAAGGTGTCCTCGGGTTATTTCTTCGAGATTAGGTAAATGACCTATAGTCATTTCCAAATCGGATCTGGTTTAACTTAAAATTAATCCTTAGTACCATTCCTCTTGAAACATTGCATTTATCGAGCATTAAATGTTCCCGGTTAAAATTCAGCATTTAACCTACCTCCGATGGCTCGTAAATGACAACTAATGGATGTCAATGTATCTACCACTAAGAATACACTGAACCTTAAAAGCTTGCCAAGTATTGACCAAAGAAAGTACATCAAATAGCTTTTAAACCTAGTTTTGAAAGTTTGAACCATAAATACACAGTACCTGCTTCATGAAAAACAGAGGAACAACTACAAACCCTAGCAACCCTCCTCTTCAAGGTTTAGAGGCTTTAGCCAAACATCCTTTGAGTTGTCATCCTCAAAGGGTGTGTTTGGTTGCCTAGAAAGTGTCAGAGAGAGTTATGAGGTAGAAGAGATAAAATGAGGGCCAGTGGGCCCGTGAATGGAAATGCTTTAAATGAAAGTTAGGTTACTACAAAAATGTTCACAAATGGCTTATATAGCCTTACAACCGTGCTAAAATACCAATCTAACCTAAATAGTATAATTCACAAAGGAGGGTAGAATTGAAATTAACCAAAACGAGGTCTATGTACACAAAAAAAAACAGGGAGCATATGGTTTACATAGAAATTTTTGCTATGTAGCGTACCGCTAGCACAGTTTAAAAATTCAGCTTATGTAGCGAAATTGTTATACATAGAGAAAAATTGGCTATTCTTAGCCGAAATCTCCCTCTCGCTCCCGCTCGCATCCCGCATGTTCCGCCTTGCATCCAAACTTGTTTCAAATCTTTCAATTTCTTCGTTCCTGGCTTGATGCAATCGAAGATAAATCATACGAACTCGGTGTAAATCAGCTCAACTTCGATATGCTTAGATTGATATGGTAGGATAGGTTTATGAAACCTGCAAAAACTACCACAACAAACAAATACAATCATTAGTACCAAAGGGACCTACACGTGTCAATCTATTATTCAATATGATTAGTACAATAAAAAGTACTTAGAACCTATCTAAATATGGTTCAAAATAGCACTTTGGGTACTCAATCACTGCTCATTAACGTAATGTAAGTGTCGTGAGAACTAGCAGGAGTGTCGGCTAATCGACGAACGTTCCTACCCACATAATGCGAGTGTCAGAAGACTCAAGCAGCAGCGCCAAGCACCGATCGTAACGTTTCTGCCCATGTAACAGAGTGTTGTGGCGCACTAGCAGAGCCGGGAAGCGCACCGATCGTAACATCCACTCATTCATTCTTCTGGCCCTAGGTAGTCATACCATCATATGCTCTCTATAACTCATAACCTATCTTTAATCATACTCAGGTTCAAGGACATATTGCCTTTTATGTTCATGTTCATGTTTCGCCGTTTTCATGTTTCATATCATATTCATGTTTCATGAACACATCTATACATATTGCATTCTCTATATTTTTTCTCTTGCTTACGCCTATTACATATGGCATTTCATATACTTGTACAGTATGATGCCTATGTATTCACACATCATTCATGTATTCTTGTTCCTCTATGAATCTACTTTACTTAGAAATTGGAATCATTCGAATTGAATCATCCAAACTCAAGTCATGGCATTTTCATGCCAAATAAGTCATTTTGCCCATATTACACTAGGGATAGTTTGAAATACTCAGTTTCAGGGGTCTTAACTCCATACCTGACACTAGTTTTTTGTACTTTTTTGAAGCTAAGGTGCTAAGGGTTCTTCTCCAACTGGAATCACCCAAATCGGAGCACCGAAACTCAAGTTATGTCCTAAACAACCGGGACTACTCTATGTTCAAAACTGAACCAGAAATTGGCTTGAACATAGCCCCACTTTGAGTGAATTTCTGGGAAACATAGAGTCAGAATTTGAAGGTACCTATTTCAGGGTGTTTTGTTCTCCTTGAAGTCTAGTTTAACCAACAACTTGAAGCACTCAAATTTCCCAAGGTGTTTTATGGCCAAAATACTAACACTAGTCCAAAATAGAACATTGGGCAATTCCATCGAAAAATTCAAGACCTGCACTGGGCTGATCGTAATACTTATGGCAACCGCATCACTCTACTGGCACCGGTACCACCCCTCGAAATTTCCCAAAAATGGTGGTTTTTCTCTCCTTTTTCCACCCAAACCAACTCAATAATCAATACACACTTCAAAACCACTCCATATTCATCTTGTAACCTCTATTCTACTCAAATCATCTTTCAATACATATCTTTCTTCAAAAACCTATCATGAATTCCTCCCAAACAACTCTAAATGGGTCATAACCCATACATAAACCAAATATAAAGATTAGTTAGGGTTTATGCTAAACCCTAACTCCATTACATGCAATTAAACCATGAATCCAACCTCAAAGGGAGGATTCAATATTCTTCTTATACCATTTAGGGTTTTACCAACCTTTCTTTCAATAATTTGTGTGGTTGATGAAATCCTAACAAAACCCTAGGTTTGGGGACAAACTACTAACCATTCAATTGCATGGAAATTCATACAAAACTTTAGAATTCCATACTTAATGTTAGATTCCATACCTTTTTGCTTTTCCTTTCTTCTTCTTCTTCTTTCTTTCTCTCTTCCTCTCTCTTTCTTCTTTCTCTTCTTCCCATCTCTTTCTTCTATGGTTTGTTCTCCCCAAAATGAGACCAAATTTGGTCTTAAATCAAAGATTTCTCCTAGGCCATGTTTGGCCTCAAAAACCCTTTAAGTTTGGGTTAAGTTTCTATTTAGCTAATTTTAGTCCTCAAATTTCTTTATTTTTGCAAATCAACTTATGCTATATTCTAATTTAGCCCACACTCTTCTTATCTTATAACTTTCATATCCTTTTTGCCAAATTACAAATTTGTCCTTGTGTCCTGTAAAATTTCCAGGTTTCTCAATTTCCATGTTTCGCATTTAAATTACGAAACATTCAAATTATGCCTACAAAATACCCTAAACATGTCGAAAACGACTAGGGTATATTTCGGGGTGTTACATTCAACAACTCTCGCCTTTTCTCACTTTATCTCATTTTCTTTCCACTTTCTCACTAGCCAAACACCCTATGAGGATGACAACTCAGAGGATGAGCGGCTAAAACCCTTCTTTCCTTGGAGGAGAAGGCTATTGGGCAATGGATCCATGGTAAACTGAGGGTTCTCATGTTCTCAATGCAGGTATTCACTGCTATTCATGTGTCTCCTTTTAACTATAGGTTTAAACCCCTTTGATGAACCTTGAATGATCCGTATTTGGTAATCTTTTAGGGTTCAGTGGATGCTTATTGCTAGATCCACTGAGATTCATTAGTTACCATCTATTAGTCATTAAAAGGTGAGTAAAGGAGACTTGTTTTCCACTATCCGAGACCACTGATGCTCAGTGAATACCAGTTTTCAAATGATAGTTATTAAGGGTTAGGCTTTATAGCTAAATGAAGAACCGGTTCGGGAGATGACTATAGGTTATCCTCCCCAACGCGAGGAAAAGGGCCCGAGGACCCCTCGTTACCAGTAGAACCCAAACCCAGTAGCCTGATGCTTCAAGGAATTCTCTTTTACATTTTAATTTATTTTATTTTTAGTTTTCAACCATTACAATCCACTGTTTTTATGAAACCCCAAAATCCAAAACAAAATCACCAATTTGAGCCTCACTACAAGTCATTTTTGCAAAGAAAACCTATCCCTGTGTTCGACCCTAGAGCCACTATACTGCAGTAGCAATGCTATGGCAGTAGGAGGAAATAGGTATAAATATTGTTGATTCTGGATACCCCTCCGCACCACGAATCAAATGGTGCCGTTGCGGGGGATGGTGCCTAAGTGCATACGACAACATAGTGAACACTTGTGATCCTCATCACAAGTTCTGGTGAATTTTCTTTTTGCATTCATTTTAGTATTTTACATTTAGTATTTTTTTTTTAGTTTCATTTCACTGTTAAAAAAAAAAAAAAAAAACCTAAAACCTTTAGGTAGGATTGTTTCTTTGTTGTATGGTGTTGTCATGTCTTTCAGTCAGGGGTGTATGTTCCAGTGGAATAGGAATACAGCAGGCAGATTAGTGAGAATCAGTATTCCACAAGAACTAGGTTGTGAAGTGGGCTTGAATTGTGATAAAATGGAACCCCCACATGAAGAGCAGCAAAGTCAGTAGGGAGTGGAGAGGAACCCTAATGCATATAGGTCCATGAGGGATTACATGCACCCTCCATTGGTGAGTGCACCTCCCGCATCAGGCCTCCAACTACCGAACCATAGCAAGACTTACAACCCTAGTCAGGGGAACCACCCAAATTTTCATGGAAAATCAAGACCTCCACAAGATGCACCTCCCGCACATCCAATAAGATCCTTCAACTCACTCCATCACAACCACCATTAAGGCTTAACTTCTTTCCGCCTAAGCAAGTAATACTAAACTTGAGCAAACTGGTGGATGCTTTTATAGAGGAGCAGAAAGTGGTGAATGTCCAAGCAAATCAGAGAATTGATACTGTGGAGAGCACCTCAAACAAGAAATTATATGGGTTCCAGAGCGAAATTGATCATAAATTTGACAACCTGATGTACTCCATTTCAAGGCTCATCAATCTGCAGAATGTTCACCAAGAGGAAGAGAATCCAGAGGATGAGAATCCAGAGGAAGAGTGCCTGATTGACACCACAATGGAGAAGCATTGCAAACAGCAGCTACAAGAAGAGCTGATAGAGACTGTTGTGGAATTTTCTGAAGGGTTATCTAATCCTCAAACATTTGTGCTGGTTTTGTCCATCAAGAAAGGATGAAGCAATCTCCCCATTGCTGACTGAGGAGGGTAGTGGAAATGAAGCAGTGGAAGAGCCCCAAAAACTTATTCTCAAACCATTTCCCATAAAATTGAATCCTAGTGTCACTACCCAAGTCACCACCACCACCGTCAAAGAAGACCCTCGACCTAATGCACATCTTGCCTACACCTCGCAAAGACTTTCAACAACCTGAAAGCACCCACGCTGCAAGCCATCCCATCTCGCACTCGCTTCGCAATACTTTAGGAAGTTAGTGGCCTATGTTCAAACTTTCGCCACTACATCAAAGACATTAGCAGCTGCTCATGTTGCATGGCACAGCGGATGGCTCATACCAAAAACAAATTTTGTTCGGGATTTGAGCACTGACTCAAGAATTACACCAGCCCATTCACCCAACAATTCTCTAAAGGCTCGAGAACGATTGGGGAGGGACTCGCCCCTACTTTTTGTTTTGATTTTTTTTTTTCTCTTTAGATTTTCTCTAATTTTAATTTAATCTTTGTTTTTAGCTCATCTTTTATTTTCCTACATTTTTTCTTATTTTTTCTTGGCTTGTTTTAAGTGTGCTCGTGCTTAGTTTCAGAGCAAGCAAGGTCTAGCAGCAAAACCTAAGAAAATTTCACAAGGGTCATAGTTTAAATTCCGCAGATTAGACGGCTCGCGAAATTTCAGCCATTTTCAGAAAGAAGACAAAAGTAGGACATCAGAAAGACTATAGATCACTATAGCATTTTTGTCTTTTATATAAAAAAAATTCTTTTATTTTATTTATATATTTATATATTAAAAAATAAATATTTCAAAAAAAAATTTGTCAATGAAAAAAATTTAATATATATATATATATATATATATATATATATATATATATATATATATATATATCACTCGACTTTTCGTGCCTACCCTTCCCCAATTTCTGCACCCTTATTTTCTTTTAATCATAACTTTTTCATCCGAACTCCATTTTGGGTAATTTTGGTATCGTTGGAAAGCTTAGAGAGTGTAGAATCTAAATATAGCCTGAAAGAACACTTTTGACATTATGATAAGGGCATAATTTTCAAATTTCTCTAATTGGTCCCTTTTAACCTCTCTTTTCTTCTTCCAACTTGATCATTTGAAGCCCAAATGGAGTGACTAAGGCCTCTTTGGAAAGCATATCTTTATCTTTTTTATTTTCATTCTTGTAGCATAATCATATTTGGCACTATTAATATTTTGGTTTAACACTTCTCCCTTTTTTTGTTGCTTGTTTCAGGTGGTTCCTCCTCTCTACAACCGGCTACATTTCTCCAAGAAGGTATCACTTCCTCCCTTAAATTTCCATTCCATAACCACATTGAGGACAATGTAGAATTTGGTTGGGGGGAGAGTTAAGGAAGGAAGTGTTAATTTATGTTTTGAGCAAGTCTATTTTGTTTAGTTGAATGGCTTGCTAGTTAGTTTTTTTTTACAATATAAGTTTCTCATTTTCAGAAAACTTTTTTTGTAATGCCCAACTTACAGTATGAGAAATTGAAATTTTGTTCCAATGTTCTTGATGTTAGAATGGTGTTATGCTTAGTTGAGTTGATAACCTGTTAAAATTCTTATTGTATTCAACCTTTTTTCTTCCACATTGAACTAACCACACACTATGCACATTAGATTTCATTTATAGGCTGGAAAAATGCCTTGCCTTCTAAGCCCTGCAAAAGTCCGGTCTAGTACCTTTGACCACCTTTAATTGGTCGGGACCCCTAAATAAAAGACCAATGAGTCTTTCAAAAAAGAAAGAAAAGAAAAAGAGAAAAGAAAAAGAAAAAGAGAAAAAAAAATTGATTGTGACACTTTGCCTTGACACCCGAGCACAGTCCGAGGGGTATATGGCGAAAGTCTTTAAAGCCCGATGCCCTAAACCAACTGGTTGGGAGTCACCGACTTTGTGCTCGTTACATGGGTGGATGGGTAGAGCTTAGGAAATTGTATGTGCTGGAGTTTTGAACTCATTAAGAGTCTAGGGTGAAACCTAAAGAGTTAGTGGTCGAAAGATCCTTATGACTTGATGCCCTAAACCTTAATTGGTTGGGAGTCATCGATGGACCCCCGTTACATGGACACTTGTGAGTTTGATACCCCCAAGATTAAACTTACAAAAAAAAAAAAAAAAAAAGGAGTTATGGAATAAAAGTGGGTCATGATCTATTAAGGTTGGTTAGTCTACTAGGTTTAGATAAGAGCTAGGTTGGGGGGAGAGAACAGTTTGATAGATTATTTTTGAGAACTAATCAAGTTAACACTTAGGCTTCAGAAGGTGTCAAGTTGGTTCTCAGAGTTGACACACTAATTTGATACTTAAATTTGCATAGCACTTACTCTTCTGACAAATATCGGGTAGGATTTGATGACTCTTGCCAAGGTCGGGTTTTATCCCCTCCTTACTTTGAAAAATTTTGTTTTCATGATGTATATAGTTCATCTTGCTTCTCGATTCTTTCTTTCTTTCATCGCTAAGGGACTAGCAATGTCTGGTTGGTGTGATTACTACCCAAATAGTGCTATTTTACACCCTTATTAATATAGGTTTTGGAGCTTCTTTGTGTAGTAATCGCCCTAATTAACCCAATTGGCATGTTAAGGACCTAGCAAGGCTACTAATCAAATTTTATGGCAAGTTTGGTTATTTTAGGGGCTATATATCTTGAGGGCAGGGATTCAAGTTAAGGCATGAAGAATTCAGTTGCAATGCAGAGCACCAAGCCGTAAGAAGAGCAATTTAAACGTGAAGCCGTAAGTGTAGCAAGCAAGCGTACTTTCAAGGGTTGCGAAGTAAAACAAGGAATACCCTCAAGCAGGTCGCTAATTTTCACAACCCCCCGCGAAAATTGCTTGTCCCCGCGAAAGCTCTCGCATCGCTCACTGTCCCGCAACTTTTGCCTTTTTGACTTTTTATCGCTGATTGTCTTCCGAGCGGCTCCCCATTGTAATAGTGTTTGTTTTGTTATTTTGGTAATTTGTATTGGGATTTGGCTATAAAAGCCCCCAAAGAAGACATTGTAGAGAGACTTTTGGATCATTAATAACAGTAAGGCGGGAAGCTTTCAGCAACTTCCGCCTTTTCTCACTTTCTCTCATTTTCTTTCCACTTTCTCACTAGTCAAACACCCTCTGAGGATGACAACTCAGAGGATGAGCGGCTAAAACCCTTCTTTCCTTGGAGGAGAAGGCTACTAGGCAACGGATCCGTGGTAAACTAAGGGTTCTCATGTTCTCAACGCAAGTATTCACTGCTATTCATGTGTCTCCTTTTAACTATAGGTTTAAATCCCTTCGATGCACCTTGAATAATCCGTATTTGGTAATCTTTTAGGGTTTAGTGGATGCTTATTGCTAGATCCACTGAGATTCATTAGTTACCATCTATTAGTCATCAAAAGGTGAGTCAAGGAGACTTGTTTTCCACTGTCTGAGACCACTGATGCTCAGTGAATACCAATTTTCAAAGGATAGTTATTAAGGGTTAGGTTTATAAGCAATGAATATAATCCCTGCTTCTGAGATGACTATAGACCATCCTCCCCAACGCGAGGAAAAGGGCTCGAGGACCCCTCAATTACCAGTTGAACCCAAACCCAGTAGTCTGATGCTACAAGGAATTCTCTTCTACATTTTAATTTATTTTATTTTTAGTTTTCAACCATTACAATCCACTGTTTTTATCAAACCCCAAAATTCAAAACGAAATCACCAATTTGAGCCTCACTGCAAGTCATTTGTGCAAAGAAAACCCGTCCTCTTGTTCACCCTGGGAGCCACTATATCGCAGCGTTAGGGCAATGCTAGGTAGCAGTGAGAAATAGGTATGGGCTTATTGCCGATTCCCGATACCCCTCCGTGCCACAAATCAGCATGTTGTGTTAGATGGAGAAATGTATAGAACCACTAAGCATGAAAATGCTTAGTGTGTAGTTTTTAACTATGCTCAGGTATCGAGTGAACAGGAAAGAAGGCCAAGAACAAGAAGCGTGGAGTCATAGAGAAAGCGTGTGATGTATAAGTATATACCCCGACATGAGCATACATCGCATTCTTGAACATTGATATTGTAACGCCCCAAAAATACCCTCTAATTTTTATAATAATTTTATTATATATTTCGGGTATGAATTGAGCCAAACTTGGGTTTTTTGTCACACCCCGATCCCCGATCCGACCCGAATGGCAGATTCAAACTGAGTCCGGGGCGCGAGACAATATATTAGGACTCATTGATCTGTTCTTTATCAGAGCTGAACTTGTACCTGTGGGTATACAAACAATTTCTATAATAACAAAAATCATTTACATATACAAAAGAACTACCACCGGAGTGGTGTCCATCAAAATCTATACACATATACTGAGTCCCATTTACTTATACATGTACATTTGCTATTGAATATATTTCCTCAGAGCAAATGAATACAAAATATAATCATACTCCTTCATTGAGTTTACATCTTATACAAACACTTATACATATACATAGCCCATCACAAAACATCGAGATCGCGAAGCGCCGGGGTGAGCGCCTCATCTCCTCGAGATGGCCCGTGCGCCGTGTGGAGTGTCCCGTCCTCTAAATTTCTCCTCTTCAAGCATCTACACCCGATTGAATACCCGTGCTAAGCTTTACGCTTAGTGGGAATATAAGCATGGACAACCACTAATGGTGACCATCACAAGCTTATACATATGCATATCATCTATCTATACATATTTTTATAACTTTAATTCCTTATCATCTTTACATTCCTATTGCATGTCAATCTTTTCCTCGTTACATGCTCTATGTCTCGCATATCTCCTATCTATACTTTTACCGTATTCCTGTTTCTATACTTTGCATGATTCACACTGATTCTGAGAATTTATCGCTTTTCGATCATATCATTATTTCTTCTGTGATTATGCAATTTCCTTATCACATCTTTTTATATCTCTCTCAGAGTGTGAGCTTATACTTTACTATCATATCATATACTGTCATACGTTTTCACTTATACTTTCATGTGCTTTCATATACTATACTTTCATATACCTTTCTTTTATACTTTCTGTACTTTTCATGTGTTCATCTTTCCCGCCTTATCATATCTCATATAATACCTTTCATATCATCTGCACTTTACTTCTTATTCTCAGACCGCATACTATCATCGCATAGCAGTGCTATGCTTCTCATATTATATCATATATTCTTTACATTTCATTTGCATATACTTGTCATTTTCTTTTATGTTTCATGTCTGCAAATACCTTAGAAGCGGATACGGGAAATAACTGTATGTACTCAAAGGTACTACCTACGAGGACAAGAATTTAACCGTATACCCGGGCAGTATCACCGTACAGCGACGTTGACCTATGCTATGTAATATGACCCAAACGGGGTCGTATATACCCGAAGGTATCATCACTGTACGAGACAGTGACCTATGCCATGTAATATGTGACCCAAATGGTCGTGAGATACCCTAAGGTATCATCACAGATACATGCTGACCACCTGTTTTCTAGCAATGATCCAAACGGGATCTATGTCATCGACCCAAACGGGCCTCGATATCTGTAAACTCTATGCGTCGCAGCCAACTATGTTCTATGTGCATGTCTATCTATCCTCTACTGTGTTCTAAGGCATTAATCCATGTGTGATTATGTTCGCACATATCTTATATTCCCGAATAATTATGGTCATCCGGTAATCATATGCAATATGTACAATCATTTATTCGAATCTTTGCATTTTTCATATTTCAGATATAACAACTTATATACATATTTGTGCTTATAGCAAACTTATACTTGTTCCGATCTCCCGTAAGAATTACAGAGCTTATATCTATACGGAGGTACTTATACACGTACTTGTACTTCTATCAAGTCTTTATCTATTCATAGCCTTCTTAATTGGCTATCACTTGTTCATTCATGTATTTCATATCATTTGTTATCTTTTCTGGTTATATGTGATAATAATCATATATAATCTATTTTAATTCGTATAGAATAATTAGGGCATTCTTAGCCACATTACGTGTTCATGACATATTGCCTTTCATGTTCATGTTCATGTTTCGCCAAGTTATGTTTCATATCATATCATGTTTCATGAACACATCTATACATATTATTTCTATATTTTTTCCTGTTTTCATGCCTGCTACATAGCATTTCATATACTTTTATAGTATGACACCTATGTATTCACATCATTCATGTATTTTGTTCCTCTATAAATATACTTCTTTACTTAGAAATCGGGAATCATTCCAATTGAATCATTCATACCAAGTTATGGCATTTCTTTTCATGCCAAACTAGTCATTTTGCCCATATTACACTGGGTGACGCTCAAATACTCATTTTTAGGGGTCTTAACCCATACCCGACACTCAGTCTTGTACTCATTTAGCTAAGGTCTCTAAGGGTTCTTCCGCATCAAACATAAATCGAGCAATCGAAACTTAAGATATGTCCTAAACAACAGGGACTACTCTATGTTCAAAACAGAACCAGAATTTTGCTTGAACATAGCCCCACTTTGAGTGACTTTCTAGGCCAAATGGGGTCCAAATTTGAATATATCTATTTCAGGGAGATTTGATCTCCTTGAAGTCTAGTTTACCCAAGAAATATAAGGGAACCATTGCTTGGTCTATAGAAGATTTAGAAGGAATCAGTCCTTCCATATGTATGCATAAAATTCTGTTTGAGGAAAATGCAAAAACCTCCATTGAACATCAAAGAAGACTGAATCTAGTAATGAAAGAAGTTGTCAGGAAAGAAGTGCTGAAATGGTTGAATGCAAGCTTTATATATGCAATCTCATATAGCCCTTGGGTAAGCCCAGTTCATGTGGTTCCTAAGAAGTGGTGGATCTACCCGGTGTGATCGTAAATAGTTAATGAATTGCCTACAAGAATTGGTATTGTGACAGAGGGTGTGCATTGATTACTTAAAATTGAACATAGCAAACTGCAAAGGATCACTATCCTTACCTTTCATTGATCGATGGGACAGTTAGCCGGACAACTCTTATTTATGTTTTCTTGATGGGTATTCAAGGTATAATAAAATTGCCATAGCCCCTGAGGACCAGGAGAAAACTACTTTCAAATGTCCTTATGGAACATCTGCATTTAGAAGGATGCCATTTGGATTATGCAATGCTCCTGCCACCTTCCAAAGATGTATGATGTCCATATTTTTAGATCTGGAGGAAGAGGCTATGGAAATTTTTATGGATGACCTCTCAGTGTATGGATCCAGTTTTGAGCATTGCCTTAAAAATCTAGAGACTAAACTATAGACATGCCAAGACAAGAATTTAGCTCTAAATTGGGAAAAATGTCATTTCATGGTACCGTATGAATTGTCTTGTAATAATAAAATTTCTCGCAAATTGGCCGGGAAGTTGACTGCTGGTTTCTTCACTATAAAACTCTTTTCCACCTACAAATGCTTAAAGGATAAGAAGCTTCATGGGACATGCTAGATTTTATAAGAGATTCATAAGGGACTTCTCAAAAATCTCAAGACCATTATGCAGACTGCTAGAAAAAGATGCAAATTTTGATTTTGATGAATCATGCTTGTCTACATTTGAAGATATTAAGTCCAGATTGGTTATAGCTCCCATCTTGGCAACACCAAACTGGAACAAAGAGTTTGAAATCATGTGTGATGCCAGTGACTATGCAATGGGAGTAGTTTTGGGACAAAGAACAGAGAAAATTTTCAGGGCCATATCCTATGCCAACAAAACCTTCAATGAGGCATAAGAGAACTATTCTACCACAGAGAAGAAGATGTTGGCAATGGTTTTTTCTTGTGAAAAATTTATACCATATATATTGGGGTCCCATGTCATCATACACACTAATCATGCAACAATTAAATATCTAATGGCAAAGAAAGATGCTAAGCCAAGATTGATCAAGTGGGTACTACTGCTGCAAGAATTTGATTTGGAGATCAAGGACAAGAAGGGGAGTGACAATGTGATAGTTGATCATTTGTCAAGCATGGAAAAACCTACTGAAGAGGAAAAATGGACATAAATAGAAGAAAATTTGCCTGATGAGCAGCTTTTTCAAGTATCAGTTCAAACACCATGGTATGTTAATATTGTAAATTTTCTGGATTGTGAACTTATGCCACTAGAATTCAGCTACCAGCAAAAAAGAAAGCTGAGAACTGATGCTAGGTTTTATATATGGGATGACCCATTGCTTTTTAAGAGTGAGCATAGTCGATTATTAGAAAGATGCACTGCAGACGTAAACGCTTGGAATTGTGGATAGATATCATTCATCACCATATGGAGGACACTTTGCAGGAAACAAAACAGCTCAAAAAATTCTCCATTCAGGTTTTTATTTGCCAACTTTATTTAAAGATTGTTATGAATGGGTCAAACATTGTGACATATGTCAAAGAATAGGCAATATTAATAGAAAAAATTAGATGCCTCTGCAAGGAATTATGGTGGTGCAGATTTTTTATGTATGGGGAATAGACTTCATGGGGCCTTTCACACCTTCATTTGGAAACTTATACATTCTCCTAGTTATGGATTATGTATCCAAATGGGTGGAAGCCATAGCTTGCCCCATAAATGATGCTAATACAGTTGTGGGGTTTATTCAAAAGAACATCTTGAGCAGATTTGGAGCCCCTAAAACTATTATAAGTGATGAGGGAAGTCATTTTGCAAACAAGTTGTTTGCAAAACTCATGAGAAAATATGGAATCAAACATGTCATGAGTTTGGCTTATCACCCTCAGTAAAATGGGCAAGCCAAGATATCCAATAGAGAAATCAAGAATATTCTTGAAAAGACAGCCAATGCCAGCAGAATAGATTGGTCAATTAAGCTGGAATATGCATTGTGGGCTTATAGAACTTCTTATAAGTCCCTTATTGAAATGTCCCCATACATAATTGTCTATGGAAAGCAATGTCATCTACCTCTGAAACTTGAGTATAAAGCAATGTGATCAATAAAAAAGCTGAACTTTGATTTCCAAGCTGTAAAAGAAAAGAGACTTCTCCAATTGAATGAATTATAAAGAAGCTAAGAAAGAAGTTTAGCGATAATGCCGTAATCTACAAGGATAAGACTAAAAAGGGCATGATCGTAAGATTCTCGAGGAAAGGAATTCGTATAGGAGATCAAGTCCTACCGTATTACCCCAAAGTTAAAACTTTTTCAAAAACTCAAATCAAGGTGGAGTGGTCCAGCAGCACAAGAGTCATAGCTAACCCTTGCACTTAAACCAATTCTGGAGATGAGTTTAAAGTGAATGGTCAAAGGTTGAAACACTACCTAGGAGGAAGATTAAATGAGGAAGACTCCCATATTTGCAGAGGTGGATAGAATTGCTAAAATGAGAAAACATTGTAGCAAATGTATAGCTAGAGACATAAAACATGAGCAGCCACTTAGGAGGCAACCCAAGCAATTTTTAAATTTTTCATAGTCAATTTGATTTGGTTAAAATTTTGTGTGTTTGAGTAGTGTAGAAATAGTTTAGTTTTGTTAGAAATATTTACCATTTATTTAACATACTCGAATGCCGAGATGTTAAGCTACAAGGATACATAAAGATCAATTTTAAATCATCTCCAACCAGACTGAATTATGCAAAGATTACTACTAAGGGGAGTTTACTTTTAACTCTTTTTCCTTAGAAATGATGCATGATTAAGTTTAGAGGAATGTGATTTATTTGAGTTAGAAAATAAACCAGTAGCTTAACTGTCTTTTGTTGAATAGTCATATGGAAATTTCTACAATAGCATGAATCAGTGTTTATTTAATTGAATTGACAAATCTGAAATGTTACTAAACATGTTGGAATTACGGTTCTTCAAGTGCAATGTTTCTGCTTAAAAGGTTGAACTCCCACTCAATGTCGCGACATCAACAAATGTCACGACACCAAATTTCAAAAGTTTCCCCAATGTCGCGACATTACCTCAATGTCGCGACATCGCAAAGATACAAGAACACATTAAGCCAATGTCGCGAGAACAGATTTCAAATGTTGCGACATCACATTAATAGATGAACAACATAACTTCAATGTCATGACATCAACATGTCAATGTCGCGACATTGCAAGGATACAAGAGCTACACCGGGACTAACTTCAAAGCAATGTCACAACAATGCTGCGACATCAAATTGATGTCGCAACATTACATTTTCAATGTCGTAACATCCAGGAAAACCAAATGGAGAATCTGAATAATGTCGTGACATCGCCACGACATTGTCGCGACACTAGAAAGTCATTGTCGCAACATCGCAGTTTGGGCAAATCACCTATAAAGGAAGACTTTGAGAAACTTTCATTATCACATCAATCTTTCCACACTTTCAAACCCTAGCCTTCTCAAAACCTCTCAAAAATCCAAACCATGTCAAATCCAAGCTCTCCAACCCTCGATGAAGTCATAGGAAATGTAGTATAGAAGATTTTACAAGAGATAACTGATGAAGTTGAGAGAGAAATGGCAGGGGAAGGAAACCAAGAGAAAGCCCTATAAGTCTTTCCATAGGAGATTGAAGTATTGGTAGAGGAAGGAGAAGCCAGAGCTTTCTACTCCCACTGTAACGCCCCAAAAATACCCTAGAATTTTTATAATAATTTTATTATATATTCCGGGTATGAATTGAGCCAAACTTGGGTTTTTCCGGGAAAAATTGATAAATTGATAAATTGTGAAATGTAAATTGAAAGTGTGAGCATATGATTTAATATTATATGCTAAAAATGAGAAAGTGAGTGAACCCGGAAATAAACCCAAGTGCAAAAGGGCAAATGTGGAAAAATTGTAAAATGAGGACCTAAGGGTCAATTGTTATAAAGAATAAATGTCTAAGTGAATTTATGATAAAAGGATGGCCAAAGTGGAATAATAGGAGACTTAAATGAAAATTTGGTTAAAGGCCAAACAAGGCCTTATGGATTTAAGGGATATAAAGACCAAAATGTATCTTGGCCATTATATGAGCACCCTGCTTGAGGGAGAAATAAGAAAAGGGAGGTGGCACCCAGTGGTTTGCAAGGGAGTGAGTGGCTTTGGTTGGCTTTGCTTCCCATTTCTTGCTCCTATGAGACCAAGCAACATACAAGAGGAGATTTGAAGAGGTAAGGTAAGAAAAATCAAAACCCTAACCTCATTATTTTTTATTTGGATTTGGGTGAAAAGCCCTAACTTGAGGAAAATGGATTTTTATTGATTCTAAACCACAGTTGGAGTTGTTTTGGGTGGATTCCATGGTGGATCTTTATATTGGGACACATCGAGAAGGCTCAGAAGAAAATGCGTGAAAATGTCAAAATCCAAAGATTCGGGCAAAACCTCGTGCGGTACCTGCATCAGCAGTGGCACCGACAAATTACGATGCAAAGGCAAGTGGTACCTAAGATTCACCTCAAACCGGGTACCGCACCAACAAAGCAGAGGACCCGCACCGCACAGCCAAAGTGGTATTGGTACCACTACTCAGCACTCGCTTTTGACATATATTTGCACCGTTGTCCCATATTCGTATAATCGATGGTTGGGGAGACCCTAAGAAATGATTAACGGGGTTCAAATAAAGGATGTAACTAAGTGAAAACGTGATCACTCACCACCAAAGGCGGCTTAACTTTAGTGTCTTAACCCAAAACCGCCACAAATTGTCATTCACTAAAAATATGATAATTGTTTATCCACTAAGATTGGCGTGATTGTTATTGACTAGGGACAGGTGATGATCGCCTAACCTAGGATCGAGATCAAAGAGAAGAAAACTAGATCCGACAACTTTGGTTTGTTCTTTGAATCTATTCTTATTTCAAGTATTTTGGTAGTTTACCAAGTAATTGTGAAATGAGTACATGAATGAGTATATGAAATGAGTACATGAAATAAGTACATAGATTGAGTTTATCTTTGAGAAGATAATACGAAAGTGAATACGAAATTGAAATGTGATATTTGAAAATCGAATGAATGTGAATGATAAATCGAATTGTAAACGAACCGGTCAATTCCTGACATCTTGAATTGATTGATATACCGAATGAACCGCCTGACGGGATGCACCAATCGGCATCCATCACGAAGGCACCCCGAAATTGTCCAATGTCCCACTTGGCGATGCACCAACCCAAGATCCGCCATGATGGCGTATGGCATCAAGAAATGTCCCACTTGGCAGGATGCACCAATCGGCATCTGTCATAATGGCGTATGGCATTTAAGTGATACCACATGTCGGGATGCACCAAATGGCATCCGTCATGATGGGAGACCGAATTGTTAAATGTGTAAGCACATTACCGAATGATAATAAGGGCGGGATTCATCAAACGGAATCCATCATAAATGTGATTTGAATAGTTAAAGTGAAATAACAAACATTGATGAGTATAAATGGGATTTTATGTATACGCTTAAATCTCATAATTTGAATTGTGAATTGAATTGATGCATTGAAATTGCATGTTGTGATATGATAAATGAATTGTAAACGTAAAGCACGAAAAGTAAATAGCATGAGTATATGTTGATATAATAGGCATGGTTTAATGTTAAATGCATGCTAAGTTAAATTGAATATTGAAATAGAACTGTATAGAACCAATAAGCATGAAAATGCTTAGCGTATAGTTTTTTTTATCTATGCGCAGGTTTCGAGTAGACAGGAAGGAAGACAAGATCGTGAAGCGCAGAGTCAAATGAAGTCAAGGGCGTATAAGCAACATACCCCACCATGCATATCATTTCTTTCAACATGGACATTTTGTGAACAATTAGTCGAACTCCAAAGAAATGTCTTGTTTTGTATATCATTTTGAAAGGGCATAGAATGCCTTCACTATAATTGCATTTTATGAAATGTAAATGATTGTGGGCCTACCATTTGAAAATGCTTCCACGCAAATCAAAAATTTAAAGAGAAATAACATAAAGAAAATGTTTTGATAAGATAATTGAAAACGCTGAGTAAACCTGCCCGGCTCGATCCGCCAACCGTCAAGCTCGGGATTCGGTCGCGACACTTTTGAAAAGAAAATATAATAAAATGTAAAAATAAAAGGATTGTACCAAGCGCCCCCAGGTTTTCTGCTAGAACTCGCCATTCGGGTCGAACCGGGCTCGGGGGTCGCTACACCCACAAAAGAGCAAAAGTGTTCCAGAAACATCCGGTAAAGAAAAGTTTTGTGGAAGAAAGGGAATTTAAGGAGCTGGTGTCGCCATTTAAGGAGGAGATCGAGCGACGAGGCTGGGAAAGTTAAGCCAACACAGGGAGCCGGGAGTACGGGCCCTAGTTAAAGAGTTTGAGGCCACCAAGGCAAGGAACTTTAATATATGTCGTGGGAGGTAGATCCTTTCGGGAGGGAGAAGCGCCATCTCCCCAACTCCCGACCGAGGCTCAGGAATGACCGCAGCAGCACGCAACAAATCCAAGAGAACCCCAAGTTTGAAGAGATTGTCAAGGAGTTGACAAACGGTCTGGGGGTATGGCAGAGGACCAAGACCATCTGCAACACCTACATTGACAGAGGCGACTTGTCAGAAGTTGTCAAGGTATGGTTCTATTTCATCAACTCCGTTCTCACCCCTTCAAAGCACATTTCCACCATGAGACAAGACCATGCCATACTTTTGTATGCATTAGTCAAGGGGTTTAACTTGAATGTGGGAAAGATAGTGGAGTAGTCCATCCTGGACTACCCTGAGAACAACTTCTCAGGGAATATCCCCCACCCTACCTTGATCACTCTCTTGTGTATCAATGGGGCTGTAACATTCAGTGAGATTGATGAAAAATGCCCAAGAGCCTCACCTCTAACACTTACTGGAGTCCTAAAAGCTCTAGTACATGGTGAGGAGGTTGAGAGAACAAGGAAAAGAAAAATGGAAACTTCAGAACTACAAAGAGAGGCAGCCCCTGCAGTTGAAGTAGAACTAGAGACAGAAGAAAAGGGGGGTTTCAAGATTACCCAGAGCAACCAAAGCTCTCCCCCAGGGCTGAAGAAGATACAATGCTTGCTTAGAGCAAAGCAGAAAGAGGGAGCAGGACAACAGAAGGACAAGAGAGCAGCACATTAGGTATGTTCTCCTTGTTGATAGAGATGAGAGAAGAAATGAAAATGAGGGATGAGCAGTTCAGAGAATAACTAAGGTGGAGATATGAAGCAATGGCTGGAGAGAATAAAAATAAGAGAAGAAAACCTAACAACAAAGCTCCAACAAAGGGACGAGGAGTAGAGAGAAGAGCTTTCAAACAGGGATAAGGCATTGAGGGTTGAACTTAAAAAAAAAAAAAAAAAGGCCTTCGTGTAGGATCAGTTGAAGAGGGATCAAGAGCTAATCAAGCTGATGAAGGACAGGGAGAAGGAAATGGAGCATAACTTGCTTCAGAAGGCTAAAGCCTTTGGGTATCTTTACAAAGAACACCAGAAAGAAATCAGAGCAACCATCCAAAAAAGGGATGAAGAGCTAGGAGAGATCCATTTCTATACTAATCTATTCTTGGACAACTCCAAGGTTCACATCCATTACATTATCTTAACTAGAACTTGCAAAGAGATAACCACAACACTGTTTTTCTTCCCATATGTTTCAGTTGATATTCGCTCTCTAATCATGTAGTTTAGAAATTTCATTTATGGTATATTCTTTCATTTTTTATACTTGAAAAGTTAAATCTATCTTGAGAATCAGGAAATTCAAATAGTAAGAATCTTTAGTAGTGAGGGTAGCTAATCTTTAAATTTTTCTAATCGTTCCTCGTGGGAATGATATCTGGACATAAAATCCACTGTATTACTTGTATGACCTATGCACTTGCAATGATCTAGACCAACCCAATTTTCAAATGAGACAATTTACATACAAGGCAGAAAACATATTTTATATCTTGGGTCTCAACAAGTTTCTGGCACAACTCCCGAGGATTTTAGTTAGTCTGGTAAAGAAGGTTAAAAATGGACAACAATCTAAACTTGTCATAGGAATACACTACTTGCTTAGCACTCCTTTCTTGTAGTCGTAGCGTTCTTGAGCCTCGTTCAAAGTTTTGCTTGCATAATAAATGGGCCTAAAGATGTTCTCTCATCTTTGCCCTAAAACAGCCCCTACTGCAATGTCACTGGCCTCGCACGTTATTTCAAAAGGCTCATCCCAAGTAGGTGCAATGATAATGGGTACTTCAATCAGTTTGTTCTTTATCTCCTCAAATGTTGTCATGCAAGATTCATCAAAACTGAATATCGCATCTTTTTCCAACAATTTACATAGTGGTTTTACGATTTTCGAGAAGTCTTTGAGGAATCTTCGATAAAATCCTACATGTCCCAAGAAACTATGAATGCCTCGCAATGTAGTTGGTGGGGTAAGGGTTTGGATTGTGGCAATTTTTGCTTTATCAACTTCCAACCCTTTTGAAGAAATGAGGTGTCGGAGCACAATTGTAACGCCCCGTCCCGAGTGGGTGTATGGTATGTGTAACCGTAGGGTCGCATATGTGCACTAAGCGCTTCCTTAATTATTTTAGTGCCATAATATAATTTTTGAAAGTTGTTTTTAAGGGTGAAATTGTAAAGTTTTCAAAGAATTGTGGCACTTTTGCAATTAAAGAAAGTGGAGAGGTGAACGTACAAATTATGGAATTTCAAAAGGATAATAATAATAATAAATTACCAAAATGAGTCCCAGTAGCCCAGGTTCCTCTCTAGATCCTGATGACTCCAAACACTACGCCGCTAAACTTGTCTCGCAGTAAATCTAGTGACCCGTAAAATTCTCTGGTCGACTCGAGACAAATAATATTTTACTATTTTTTAGGTGATAAGTCACAAGAACTTCTGATGAGATTTTTAATAAAAATCTCTGTAAGTCGAAAAATGGTTGGAGTTAAAAGTTCATTTAAAATAATTGAATCAAAAGAAATAAAAATTTTCTGATAGAACGGACCTAAATAAGACAATATAAGATATGTATATAAATAATAATAATAATAATAATAATAGTTTTTTTAAAAAAAAACATAAAAGTCATAAAGGGGGACGGAAAATGCGTGAGGACTGAGATGAGGGAAAGGGAGATTTTTTAATTTTTTTTCTTCTCTTCGCTTTTTTCTAATATCTACGGAAATTGGACCGTAGATTTTTGTCATAGCAGAAGGCAAAGTTGGTCTACGCGACGAGGGCTACGCATGGGCACCAAAATCTTAGCATTTCGTCAAACTTCAAAATGTAGGAAATTTTCCTATTTGTGTTATTTCGAGCCTAAAGGCTATGTAATGGCTTGGAATTTTCTTAGAGGCTACGAGAGGCCGTAAATTTCAGTCCCAAAATTTTTGGACTGAGTTTAGGAATTTTTGGGACTATTTTACGCCTCGATTGAATTTCTGACTGCTGGACAATTCGAGTTGAAATTTTCGTGATTGTATTCTAATGAAGCCTGGACATAATTTTTATAAATGTTTCCGGGTGTTTTTAGACTCTATGAGCCCCTGAGCCCAGAATCAACCATAGTGTCAAAAGTCACTAGCATTTTTGGTACCCACATAATTTCTAAAGAAAATTTAATTGTAGTACCACGTGTGCGAATTGCGTGGTTGTGCTGGCGTGTGTGGTCTAATACATCGAATAGCATAGGGTCGTTTTGAAAAAGTTGCTAAAACGGATAGTTTTTATGGGGCATTTCATGTGTAGGGGCATTTTGATCAATTTCACCTCATATTACTTGCCAACCCATCAATGACTAGCACGTAAAGTTTCATAATCTAAGTTCGTCGATATAGTCTCTTTGAGTTCTTGTATGTTTTATGGTTAAAACGTTGAACCGAGGGCATTTTGCATTTGTATGAATTGTGTAGGCGATTATATTGCCATTATAATTCAGCGTAAGCCAGACAAGAATCGAAAGAAATTAGTCGAGAAAAAGGTGAGTACTCAAATTGCTTTTAAAACTAAAGTGCTTAAATTACAAGTTTGTAAAGTGCTTTGAAAATATAATGTAATTAGTAAAGTATTTTACCTCCCACTTGTTAAGTACTCAAAAATTTCGATTTCAAGATTTCAACAGTTATTTGGCCCTGTTTAGTAAAACAGATGGCACAGCTCGCTTCCACGATGTATTCGGATTGTGCATGGCAGGGTTATGGGACATTATGACTAACCATATTTCCTGGTCGGCGATTGGGGGTTAGATATAGTATATATCTATATAGTGAGTCACCCTCTGCACATTCGGGGTATATAGATAGTTAGCGCGCTGACATAGTACATGGTGATGAGGTGTTGGTTCCGAGGTTCCATCACTGTGCACTGGGTTCCGAGGTTCCATTATGCTTATAGATACCACCGTGGCTCACGGGACCATATTAGACGTAGTGTTCCGAGTGTTCACTACCGATGTTTCGAGGTTCCGCGGGTATCAATGTCAGGTATTTCGTAAATGGGCCACAATGGTTATACTTGATTTATAGTATAGCACTTTTCATATATTAACCACCACTCGAAATGCTGCCAGCAGAGAAATAGTTTTCAACAATTTTCATAAATGGTTTTCTCTTAGCAAAATCCTCTAGTTTATCATAACAGTTTGCCAACCATTTCGTACGTGATTACATTGGGAGGTACATACAGCTGCACAACAAACATTTAGAACTTATATGACTCACGAGCCCGTTTGGCTCACTTGCTTTTTAAATAAATTTTCAGTGCAAGTGCCTGCCGAAAGACCTTCCAGATCCTCATAGACACTGTGGTTGTATTTATATATATAAGATAAGGTGTAAAGTAAACGTAATAAAAGTTAAAATGTGACATTTTGTATATGTAAATATCTTTTGTAAAATATGCATGCATGGTTTTGAGAAAAACAGGTTGCGATGAATTTATATTGGATTGATTCTTATCTTATATTGTGATGAGGACCAAAGGTCCTTTATGGTTGTAGTTGGATTTTTGGAAAATATTGGGAGTGTATTTTTTTTTTTTATACATGTGATTTCTGTATTTCGGGCTTAACCAATTATGCACTGCTATGCCGTCGATTAAGTAAATCTAAACGGTGATTTTGATAGTAAAGTGAAAATTTTTATAAACCAACGTTTTCCAAAGACAGCCGCTAGCTTTAACCCGCTACCATGGTAACTTGTCAATCGAGCCGAAGTCACTGGAGGCCATCGTGGAGCTACGTGCATTCCCACAATAGGAAGGGGGTCCACACAATTTATACCATGAAGTGACATTTTTCCTAGTTTAATACCATATTTTTCTCTTACATCTTTCTAAAACCACTTCAAGATTGTGAAGGCATATGTCAAATGAACTCCCATACACTAAAAAATCATCCATGAAGACTTCCATGATGTTTTCTATCAAATCTGAAAAAATTGCAATCATACATCTTTGAAATGTAGTTGGAGCATTGCACAACCCGAAAGGCATTCTTTGAAAGCAAACATTCCATATGGATAGGTGAAAGTCGTCTTTTCTTAGTCTTCTGGATTTTCCATAATCTGATTGTATCCCGAAGAACCATCTAAAAATCAATAGTGCAAATGGCCGGTAAGTCTATCCAACATCGAATCCAATAATGGTAGTGGGTAGTGATCCTTCCTTGTTGCCTTGTTTAGCTTTCAATAATCAATGTCTACACGCCAACCCGTAACTATATGGGTGAATAGAAGCTCATCTTTTACATTCTGAACCACGGTCATACCTCCCCTTTTCGGCACAACTTGCACGGGGCTCACCCAAGAACTATCAGAAATGGCATAAATAAATTCAGCCTTGAGCCATTTCAAAACTTCCTTTTTCATGACTTGCTTCATTGCGGGGTTTAACCGCCTTTGATGCTCAATGAATGGAACATGTTCTTCTTCCATCAAATTTTTTTGCATGCAAAAAAAGGGACTGATTCCCTTTATGTCGTCTATGGACCAAGCAAATGCCTCTAAATTCTTTCCAAGAACATCCAGTAGTTTAATTTTCATATCATTGTCCAGCTCTAAAGAAATAATCACCAGCTTTGTATCAATGCTTCCCAAAAATGCATATTTGAGACCCTTTGGTAATTCTTTCAGCACTAATCCATTCGGGGTCTTTTTCTCTTCTTCTAAAACCAATTCTTCTTCATTTACTTCAAGAGCAAGTATTGTTTCGATAAGTTCCGAAATAGATGATAGATCTTCACAATCTAATTCAGTTGTGGTAAGCAAATTTGTTAAAAATTGCTCAAGTGGACTTCTTTTCCCAAAATCATATAACAAATCATTTTGCAAAGGAATCGGGGTATCAATCCTCATGCAGCTTGGATTTACATTGCTTGGTAATTCCATACTTTTATACAAATTAAACTTCACTTGGTCTTCACCAAGGAACAAAATGTCATTTTTTTCAGTCGAAATATTGGATATCGGCCGGCCCCGACAAGATATTGCCAACCAATAGTTGGTTGGCCAAAAAATTGAGGAAAAATAGGAAAATTGCTGAAATATCGATGAAATATTAGAAATTTTCAATATTTTGGCGAACTTTCGAGACTGAGAGACACGCGCACGTGGGTTATGATTTTTTACCGATTTTTTGAAAAAATCGGTCGTGATTTGGACCATCCAGATTTTGTCCTGATTTGATCCAACGATCCAGATTTCGTCTGCCTTTTTAAATGCATTCAACGGCTATATTTTTTATCCAATGGTTGATTTTAAATCTGAAGCTTGATTTAACGGTTCAAAATGATTTCTAACGAATATATGATGATCCAACAGTCAGATTTGAACCAAAATCAAAACCAACGATTAGAAATAAATCACAACGGTTTTTTGACAATCCAATGGCTATTTTGACTCCAAAAAATTATATAAATACCCCTAAAATCATACAATTTCATTATAAACTCATCCATCCACATCCAAGCTCCATTTGACTCTCAAATTATTTTTTCTTTGTCTTTATCCTAATATTTTGAAGATCTTGGTTTTTAAGGTTTCAATTATAACAAATACAAGGTTAATTAAGGTATGTTTCCTTGTGAATTTATTTTGTGTTTATGCATATTTTATTTTTAATGTATCTTAGATTTATTTTGGTGTTGAAGTAGTTTATAATAAATATTTTTATACTATAGTTTTAGTTTAGTTTAATTTGATAATAATAAAGTAAGTTAGATATAATGTTTGAAACTTAGATATTACACATCCTACTATTAAACAATTATAATTATTCAAATTAGAAATTTAGATCTTCTTAAATATCTTAATAATATTATTTTAGTTCATAATATTACTAACTAATATAATTTTTAGTTAATTAATTACATTAGTTATTTAGTTAATAGTACATTAAATTTGAAACATTTTTATACTATAATCTTATTTTAGTAATTTGAAACATATTACTTACATTAAATTTTAGTTATATAATGTTTGAAACTTAATTATAACTATTTAATGTTAGAAATTTAGATCTTCTTAGAAATCTTAATAATATTATTTTAGTTCATAATATTACTAACTAATATAATTTTTAGTTAATTAATTATATGTTTGTTTAGTTAATAGTACATTAAATTTGAAACATTTTTATATTATAATCTTATTTTAGTAATTGAAACATATTACTTCACATTAAATTTTAGTTATATAATGTTTGAAATCTAGTTATAACTATGTATAATGTTATAAATTTAGATCTTTCTAGATATCTTAATAATATTCTTAGTTCATATTATTACTAACTAATATAATTTTTAGTTCATTAATTATATTAGTTATTTAGTTAATAGTACAATAAATTTGAAACATATTTATACTATAATCTTATTTTAGTTATATAATGTTTGAAACATTTTTATATTATAATCTTATTTTAGTAATTTGAAACATATTACTTACATTAAATTTTAGTTATATAATGTTTGAAACTTAGATCTTAGACATATTACTAAACAACTATAATTATTTCATGTTAGAAACTTAGATATATTTAAATATCATAATAATATTAAATAAAATAGATATCATAATATTAAATTATTATATTGACATCATGTTAGTCTAAAGTTTAAATTAAGTTAGATATCATGTTAGAAACTTCGATCTTACTTTCATGTCAACTTACATTTATATAATGTTTTTATAATGATATCATATTATATTATCACATTGATTCGAATTTCATTTTCAATAAAATCATATGTATTTGTAGGATGGCTAGTGGAAGTAGAGGTCGAGATCCTACATGGAGGTATTGCACATCTTTGGAGGGAAATAAAAATGGAACAATTTGCAATTATTGTGGTTTAATGATAAAAAGTGGTGGAATTACTCACTTAAAGTTTCACCTGTCACACACTATCATTGATGATGATGATGAGGAGGAGGAGGAGGAGGAGGGTGACGAGAATGTGTATATGTATCCAACTGACATGCACCCTGATGAGCAAAATGAATATCGAGAAATAGTACGTACATCAAAAGCTAGTGAATGGAACCGAGAACAGACTGAAGGATTTATGAGAGGTAAAAGAAAATAGGTAAATCGTTATACGTAATTCATTTTTTCACATAATTATGTATAAAGTAATGTAATTTGATTTTTTTTTCGTATAATTGCAATAGCGAAGTCTTCAACCAGTGTGATCCCATCAAAACGTATGCAAAGATCAAAAAGTGTTCGGCATACGAATCCATCACCGCCAATTGCACCATTATTGTACAAGTCTTCGGCTACAAGACAAAAAAGCCAAAAAAAAATGTTCAAAGGTGGTTCAATCAAGGAACGATTGATTAGCAAGTTCTTCATATATGAAAGTGTTCCACCTTAAAAAGTGGACTCGCACCATTTTAAGAACATGATTTTTGATGCACAACAAGCAAGTTTGTCTAATTATATAATATGTTTTAATAATGACATTATTATCTTAAATTATGATTGCAAATTTGCAACCACTAATCAACTTTCCTTTAATTATATATGTAGGGATGGGCTTCGAACCACCATCTCCATATGAAATCAAAAGCAAGTACTTGGAAATCAAGTATAAAGACATGGAAGCTTATGTCAACATACAAAGGGAGAAATGGAAGACAAATAGATGCAGAAAATAATTTTCGATGCATTTGAAACTGTCTGTTTGATGAAGAAAAGACGAGAATCAACTATTTCAATAAGACCTCTCCATTTAGATGATGAAGATGGAAATTCAGACGCCCAACGCGTCCGCTCGACAACCCACGAATACTCTATGGACGCTTCTGCACCCGACACCACTCATGAAAATCGGGGCAGAAGCCTCCCTTTGTACTGGGAGCTCTACCAAAGGTACAAACTCCTTCCGCACACCTTACAATGACCACATAGGGTCCACATGCGAGTAAAATAATGGCCACTTAGGCCCCTGCATTAATACCCACAAAATACATCAACTATATACAATAGTTCAAGAGTTAATAAATTACTCTTTACCAAACATATATCAAAATTTAGAGTTTTAATACATGTTATACAAAACGAATACCCAAAGCCACAACCCTAGCTTTCTTCTAAACGCGGCCTCTAGTGAGCACCGTCCTCCTGTACACTCCCTGTACCTGAAATAGTGATCCCTCGACAGGTGAGCAATGCCCAGTAGTGATAATTTCCTACGTAGCTACTCCCCACCTAAAAGGCACAATATGTCATGGAAAACAATCACATCTAAGCAATTACATGAACCTACTCGAATGTCTACATGCCCAATCCCATGTCCCGAGTCCTCACCGACTCCCTCACACATGCCTAAGCCAAATGCGAGTAAAATCATAGTTTTCAAAACAAAAGCTTTTTGTTCTCGAAAACTTACTACCGAGTTTCGGTAAAATTATTGGACAACCCTCCGAGGTGAATCTATTGGATAACCCTCCGAAACATTTCATGGGCCCCTCCGACGTAAATTGTTGGACACTCTCCCAACACGATTCTCTGGAAAATCTTCTGTCGAAATTCATTTCACAAATGTTTTCATTTTTGTTTTCTTTCATGTCATGCACTCGCTCCTAATATTCTAGGGTGCCCCAGTGCATATGGAATGCATTATGCCAATCCCAACAAACTCATGCTAATATATAAAACATGTACATACTAACATAATTAATCCACATAGATCATGTTAATAAATTCACATCAACAACACCAAAATTAGCTCACATGGGCTAATTAACAAGCACAAGCAATTCATTTTGAATCACTCAACATCATAAAAATTCACACCAAAATCACCTAACTATTCACGTGAACAATGAAACCCCTGCCAGTTAATCGTTCACGCCACAACAATGGGAATTTTCTCCACTCTGGCTCACAAAGATTTTGAGACCTCAAAACACTCCGCTAATCCAAGCCCCTCGTAACATCCCTAACCATTTACACCCGCTCTACCAAAGCACACCAAAGCAGAAGATCCCCACCTCTCATTGTCGAACTCCACCAAATCTGTTCACACGCAGCCCTCGCGTAGATCGACTTTGCTTCTGTCTGGCCGAGAACCGACTCCGGCTCGAACGGCCGTAAATCTGGGGAGAATGAGCTCTCTCTCTCTAAAACTCAAAAACCTCACTCACTGCCGATTTGTTCCAGCCCTTGCACGTTTTGGTCTCCTTTCATTTGGAGAAGAAGATCACTACTTGCATTTTGTCTTATTCACATTTACATTTCTAATAATTCCATCCATGTCCCTTTTGTCTTGATTTTTGACACTTGGCACAATCTAGGCCATTCATCTCATCCTCTCACTAATCATGCAACATGTGTCACATGAGTACATGTAAGAGGCGACTTCACACATCACGTCTTTCACGAGCTGCTTTTAGCGCACTGACACCCTAAGCAGGCTCTCAAACATGATATTCCGACTGTCTCGAAATTCGACGAAATTCGACGTGGTAGCTAGATTTCACGAGACGATTCCAACGAAGAAGTCCGTTTCGTCATCTGAGATCTAGAAAAATTTTGGATTTTTACCGAAATTACCGTTTTACCCTTTTTCATAAAATTTGAATTTTCTCGGGTTTTACAAAAATCCTAATCCACAAATTTCTGCACATGTTCGAGAAATACGTGTTAATGTTGAGCGAGTTTTATCTGAAGAAGTTCATAGTGAAAGTTTTAGTTAAGACGCGAGGGACTCATTTCAACCCACGTTATCGACCCTTTGATTCAAGTGTCAATATAGTACAGTAATCAAGTTTTGCCGGTACTCTCACTATAGGTTATGATGGCTCAAGATGTGAGGGGACCAATGATGGTAGTGATACTGGAAATGATGGTGGGGATATTGAAGATCCACAACAAAGTCAATATCCATTGAGCCCATTCACCTCATTTAAGATAAAGATTTCACACATGTTACACAAGATGAAAGAATTAATGGGTCTAAGAGAGCCTGGCCAGGTATTGAAGCCACTGAAAGCCATATGTGAGGAAGACAAACGTAAGGATGACACCATACAATGAGGATTCGTTTTCTACCAGTTTTGAGTCCATGAGTATTGGAACTCAATTCGATTCACGACGAGGGCAAATATATTTCCTCCTCCTTATAAATGAGTTATGGTCAACCTTCTTCCCATCCTTTAGGTTCTATTGGTAAAGAATATGGAATGATTAACTATCCTTATGATCCACAAATGCCATTCCAAATTCCATATCAAATGCAAAAAGGATTTCAAACAAGCATGTGGGTGAACCTCGAGTTTCCTATCCATGGAGAGGTTGTGGGTAGGAGTCAATAGATTTATGCATGGCATGTTCGAAGTTACAATTAATATTATCATAACACCATATCTTGGTATGAATATTGTCTTCATCAATATGGGATCCCTTTATCAAATAATGTAATGAAGCCACATCGGTCTTCATTTTGGTTTTACCGACTATTGTAATGTACTGATAAATTATAATGAATATCGCCTTCAACAAGTGTATATTTGCTTATTTATGTCTTTTTTATAGTTCAACAAAGTATTTCCATGATTTCAAAGTATTTTTGTTAATTTTCGCTTTACCGATATTTTTGTCAAAATATCCACCAATATTTACCGATGTATCCGTAAAATCCAAGTATTGATATATCTGTAATTACCGATATTTTGTTCCTTGGTCTTCACCCACTCTTACCTTTTATTCCTCATTCTTCACATCGATTAGTGCTTGAGTAGTGGCTAGAAACGGTTTTCCCAATATTATCGGTGCCCTTTTATCTTCTTCCATGTCTAACACCGCAAAGTCCACAGAAAAAATGAACTTATCAACCTTAACCAAAACATCTTCAATAATTCCTTTTGGAAAAGTCAATGATCGATCTGCCATTTGATGTGATATAGATGTAGGTGTGATTTCCCCCAAATTCAGCTTTTTAACTAAAAATGGCATCAGATTTATGCTTGCCCTAAGATCACAAAGTGCCTTGCTACAAGTATGTTCCCCAATGATGCAAGGGATAAAGAAACTACCCTGATCTTTGAGTTTTTCTAGAAGCTTCTTTTGAATAATTGCACTAAAATTTTCGAATAAGTTCACTATTCCATATGCCTCTAAATTTTTCTTGTTGCTCATTATCTCCTTCGTAAATTTTACATAATTAGGCATTTGAGCCAAAGCATCGACAAACGGAATGTTAATCTCGAGCTTCTTAAACATGTTCAGAAACTTAGAAAACTGCTCATCCAGCTTGGTTTTTCGGAATCTTTAGGGGAAAGGCAAGGGTGGAGTGTGGAGTGCACAAGGGAGGGTTGACAGGAAAAGTCATTCTTCCTGGAACCACTTCATCAAATTTTTGCTTCTTTCCTTTGTTGTTCAACTCAACTCTCTTTTTATCAATCTCAACTTCCTTCTTTCATCTTCTTTAATCTTTTTGGGCTCACTAAGCTCTTTTCCACTCCTCAATGTCATAGCCATGCATTGCTTTAGGTTGTTCTCTGTATCACTTGGAAAGGATTTTGGGGGATTTCTCTCAAAGATTGAGCCAATTGTCCTATCTGAGTTTCTAGAATTTTCAAAGATGCTCCCAAATTGACATGATTTGTCCTCATATTCTTCATACATGTGCCTATGTTCACTTGATTGTGCTCTAGATTTTTCATGAAAGTGCCCATGGTAGCTTGAATACCTTCTAAGCTTTTAATGTTCATATCAAAGGTGACTGATTGCTTTCTAAATATATGTCAGGCCTGCCGTCTTTCTTTCTTTAATTTCATTCATCACTAATAATAGCTCATTAAATCCAAATTTTTGCCTTGTATTTATCTAATAATTTGTTTTCTCAAAGTCTTGATTCTGGAACCCCGCGGTGCCATAGTGGTACTTAGCTGATGGGGTTCATGCGAAACAATTGCTTGATTTCCATATGACATATTTTCATGATTTCTCAACCCCGAATGATAGTGAGAGGGCAAGTTGTTGTTGGGGCGAAATGTATAACTCTTATTATTTATATAATTTGCATCTTCAATCTAAAGTGGAGTTTTTTCCATAAGAGCACCATGTGCTTGCATGTATGCGATCTCCCCAAGGGTAGGTTCCTGATAGGCCGATAGCGTGATGTGTGATTTGTATAAACTAAGTAACGCGCCTATGTGCACAAGTGCACGCATCGTATCAAGTAATATAAAGGTACTTAAGTACTCGCATCGATCCAATGTGGAAAAGCGCGTTGACTCATCGGAATTGGCCCCTACGACATTATCTCGACTTAAACTCTTAATGAATCTCTAATTAATGTATGGACTTAAAACCAAATCTAATTGACTTGTGAAAATTACTTTTAGAAACTAGATTTTGCCTCCCTTCCCCTCATTTGATGGATTATTACCTAGGAAGGAATTACTTATTCAATTTACACGATTTCCGATGACGGGGTGATCGTGCCTACGAGATACCCTCTCTCGAGGTATATCCGCCTATCTCGCCAGTAAGGTTGGGTGCATCTCTGCCCCTACTCTATACTCCGAAATGCTTAAATGCTCAAACCCTAATCGCCACACTTGGAATCGGGATATCTCTATTCGTCGATTTAACCAAGGGTCGCTCTACTCATATCCCTAGGAGTCCTTATCTCTAGATCACGGATACCCAGTAAGATCATGTCAATGTTAGCCAGACATCACCATGAAAATAAAACTACGATATAAAAAGAAATCGATATAAATCATAAATAAACCGAATAATATTAGTTTTAAAACCTTAATCCATATTAACCGGGGCTGTGGTTCAACGTAACCCTAGAAATAATTCTAGAACATATCGGAATTTAATACAAGCATAGGTCTATAAATCATGAATGGTTTTGAGAAAAGAAATACAAAAACACGAGTCTTTTCGATCTCTCGAGTTGCTCCTCCTTCATTTTTCGCTCCCCCGTCCATACGCCCGATGTCCCAAAATTAGTCTCCCATCTTTATAATTCGATGCAGTGAATCAGCGTGGAACGCCACGACATTAGGGCTGCTCTTCGACTTTTATCGATGTGGGACCGGGACGCCGCAACGCTGCAACATCAATGGCGCCGAACGCTGCAACACGGCCGGAACGCCACGCACCGCCGCATCGTCAGCGACGCTGGCGCGTGTCGCGACGTTGTCGTCGGGTTTCCACTTCTTCTTCTTCTGTAGATTCCATAAAGCTTCTAAACCACCATATTCACCTCGCAATGCACAATATCAAAAATCATATCTGGGCAATAACACACTTAATAATATATAAAATATAACTAAAACGTAGCAAGGACGCGGATATGACATGAGCGCTAAGACACTCATCAATTCCCCAAAATTCCTAGCTTCTGTCATCTCCCCAAGCAAGAAACATACTCTAAACCATACACACAAGAAACTAACATATTAAAACTCAACGACATGATTGTGATGCCATGTTGCCAAAAGGAAGGATCAAAATGGACCGACTCACAAATCCTTCCCTTTTTTACAAATTTCAGAGGATCCATAAGGTTGTTTGACTTTCGAAAGAATTCAGCTGAACATGGTTCGGTTGACAAGTGACTCAACCTCCTAAGTTTTCAATAGCCTTTCTCAAGGAGTCTATGTGCATTTGATACATGATCTCTAGCATATAACTCGGTTCTGGTACCCCAAACTTGAATTCAACTTACCTATTTAGGAGAGTCTAACTACGGAAGGATAAGAACGCACCCTTTTTATTCAAATAACCTCTCTACTCATGAAAGAAATACCAGTGCCCGTAAGTTGATGTTGAGTGTTCGTGTAGCGGGGATTCGTTGGTGACTCCCTACCTGTTGGTTAAGGGCACTAAGCATTCAATTCCCCTCGAACGTCACCCCGAATATTCAACTAAACCTAAGGCCCCTAAGCTATGGGAAACTCCCATCCTCTATCCCATGTAACAGGCAGTGAAATCAATGGCTCTCGCTTGGCTTAGTAGCATTAGGCTTGAAACCCCTGACCGGTGCCCCGGATTCCAACCAGAAGCCGCCACTTCATTCTATTCATACTCTCTTTCTTTTTTTTCTCTTTTTTCTTTGGGGGCCCGATGGCAATCCTCTTTTTCACAGTCCCATCACTTTGGTGTTTAGAAACCCCAAGGCTTGGTTAACCCAGTAAGCCTGCCCTGAGCCTAAGCATACTCTCGGGAGATCACATGTGTGGGTGTGCACCAATTGGAGAATCGGGGTTTCTCAATACCTAGGAGGTGACTCACTCTGTCCCCTACCTATCTAACATGAAATTCCCGAGCATCCAACAACCCACGAATCCTTTCTTGATTTATACTATGCTTTTTTCCAAAAATATTTAAAGAGGTCAAAAGGGATCCTTGATTAGCAATCATGGCATCACTCACACAACTACCTAAAACAACCCTAAAACCCAAGACAAACTAAAAATGTGGAACCCCAAGAAACATAAAACACAAAATAAACACAAAACACACAACCGAAGATCGGACATAAACACCAAAGAAACCCTAAACAGAAACACGTAATTAAGTATATAGGAAATAGACATACTAAAAACGTAAAACACATAATTAAACATAAAACAAACCGGGACACCCACACCCCAAACAAGTGCGCATGTCCCCACGTCTATAGAAGAACAAGAGAGGGTGTAGGGAACTCCCCTGGTGATCGGCCGGATCACTACGGTAGCGGTAGAGGTGGCATGTGAAAGGCGAGGAGTCAGCCAATCGATCCCGATGGGATCGGCCGATTGCGGGAGGATGATCGCTCTGGTCAGGCATGACAAAGGACATGTCGCCGAAGGGCATCCATGTCCCGGGCCGGACACGAGACTCTGCTCTTAGGTCTCATCCCAATATGCATCAAATCGAGCAGTGAGGTCCTGCACCTGGTCCTCCAGGGTAGTGGAAGGACTAACCAGGTCCTCCTCCGGGGATGGCTATGGTGGCAAATGGGCCGGGAGGATTGCCTAGCTTCACCCCGGTGCTCACGGATCCCAAACTCCAGACTGACAGGCTCGGCTCCTGGGTCGTACACCTCCTCTGGCCTTGGTACACCCGGTTTATCTTTCTTAACCATGATTGCCTTGATCGGGTGTATCCAAGCCTCATTATCCTCTAGGGGTACCCCGACTTGTTTACATAGGCCGTAAATAAGGAAGGGGTGCCTGAGATTCATCTTGGCATCCTTGTTATAGAGGATTGCATCCTCTATAACTTGCCCAACATCAAAGGGTATGTCCTGGATAATGGCATAGTTGAGCAAGGCTCTCTTGGTCGACACTTCACAAACATTAGTCGTCAGAATGACACACGATGTGATGAAGTGATGCCATACCTTAGGAATGTAGGCCAAATGTTTGGCCTTGAAGTGCACCGCATGCCCTTCACTGTTAAGTTTCCACTCACCATGCCCATTGGTCAACATCCTAAGGACCTCGGGGTAGTTAGGTTGCCCATTGAGCCTATCAAAGGCCTCAGGGGTAACCGGTTCTAGGTTATAGTACCAATTAATAGACTTCGCACTAAAGTCTACCAACACCCCGCGTACTCGAACCTCTTTCAATACATGGGAGGCTAGATTGGTGTAAAACTCTCGTACCACACTTGTGGCAACCGGGCTAGGAGGTTGGCATAATGCCCACCATCTCTTATTCACAATCATTTTGGTAAAGAAGTCATCAGGGTGGTGAAACCCCTTTTCCTTAATGAAGGACCTATTTTTAGAGATGAGGTCGAACTCCTTACTTGCCCGACCTCTCTTTGAGGTCATCTTTTGTTTCTTACTCGACATTGGGAACTTATAGGGTCGGGTTGAGATGATGGCCAAAGTTTTTCTCACCTCTTCTTGGCCTCTAGACCTCCTAACAACCGTGTGACGCAATGGGACCAAATTGCCCAAATGAGACCGCCCAACAACTCACTTAGGCAAACTATCGAACACCTAGTGTGCACTTTGGAGATGGGCGTTGTGACTCTAACCTAGGACTGCCATTATCCCTAACCACTCCTAATGTGCCTTCATAAGCCCTAAACGAGACACAAAGAATGAAAACCACTCACTCGCAAAGGGAATTCGAGCCTTCACTTACCCGTAACCAAACCGAATGTGGCTTCAAACGAAGGTGGGTACCTAGTGATTGGTAATAGGACACTGCAGGGGCTCAGGGGGTTCCTAGAATACACAAGCCTAGCTGTGTTTTCTGGGTAGCTACAAAAATGGAGGTGAGTTAGGGCTTTTCTGTGTTGTAATTTAAGAAAGAAGAATGAACACTTCGTCATAAAAACAGTGGACCGTTAGCACCGCGATCCAACGCGACATTCCCGAGTTATAATGCCAACGCCGCAACGCTGAGATCCAACGCCGCGATGTTCCGGGCAGGGAAGTGTCAACGCCGCAACATTAGATCCAACGCCGACGCCCTCGGTGGAGTCACTTAAGCCAACATCACGATGTTGAAATCCAACGTCGCGACGTTCCCGAGCATGTTGAAATTTGACGTTGCGACGGTGAGGCCAACGTCAAGACGTTACAAAGAGGGCTCCAAAATGTGGTCTACCAACGACGCGACGTTGAGATCCAACGTCGCGACGTGACAGAGGCTTGGGTTTTTGGCTTCTTTCAACGTTGCGACGTTGGGATGTCGCGACGTTGTGATCCAACGTTGCAACGCTCCAGAGAGGGTCAAATTCACAAATTTTACAAAACTTTCTAAGTCTGAGAAAACCCCCGAATGAAGTTCCAACCCTGTCGTACTTCTGGAATGAGCTTCTCGAACTAACTCTATGTTGCCACTACTATCTCGGGTCTTGAAAACAAACAAACAAAAGAAAATTCGGCCACAAAGAAACAAAAAAACATGCCAAAAACTAAAACACCTCTAAACTACGTCCTAAAGAAAAAATATCAAAAGCTCGTTGCTCCTAGCGCTTTGTTTAATGTCGTTAGCTCGACTTCCTTGAATCTCAATGTTCCCAAGATCCCGGGACTGCCCGACTTCCTATGGCACTATTTATGGTGTGATTGGACGGATGACCTGCTTGCTTACATGAAACTCGCCCCCAAAGTATGGCTTCAATCGTTGTGTGTTAACTTTAAAGGTCCCTTTCTCTGGGTGCATAATTTTCGCTCCTCCATATGGGAAAACCTGAGTCATAATAACGGGTCCCAATTTCTCACCGACTTTAATTTCTCGGGAAAGTTTGAGCCTGAGTTAAATAAAAGGACCCGCCGACCTTCAAACTCTTTCCTCAGGATATGTTTGTCGCTGTGCTTTCGCCTTTTCCATATATATCTTCGCGCTTCTCGCATGCCTCATCAGGGGACTCATCTACTCCACCGGAAGGTAACATGCGTTTTCAGCGCCATCTTACTATCCATATTCAACTCCATCTAGTCGCCATTATGCTCTATGCTCCAATTCCACGGCAAGTGACACGCTTTCCGAACATTAGCCTGAATGGTGACATTCCCAATGGTGTCTTGAATGTTGTTCTATACACCCAAAATACGTCATCTATCTTTTTGGCCCAATCTTTCTTCGAGCTATTGTCTGTTTTCTCTAAGATAGACTTGATTTGCTCGACACTTCTCGCCGCCATTAGTCTATAGTATGTGTTGCAGTCCGATGCCGGACACCATATTTCCTCAACACGTTGTCAATGAGTTTGTTACAAAAGTGTGTTCCCCCATCTGTGATCAATGCCCTTGGAGTTCCGAACCGGGTGAATATATGACTACGGAGAAAGCTTGATACCACTTTGGCATCATTAGTTCGGGTAGGTGTAAAACCTGAAAAAATTCTAATTTTCTAAAAAAAAAAAAAAAGAGTAAAATGGTAATTTCGGTAAAAATCTAGAATTTTTATAAATCTTGGATGACAAAACGAACTTCACCGTTGGAATCGTCTCGCAAAATCTAGCTACCACGTCGAATTTCTTCTAATTCCGAGATAGTCGGAATTTCACGTTTTTCGAGGCACATAAGATAGTGCGGGACACGTGGCGCACATTGAGTAGCCCAAGGGGAGACAAGTGTCAAACTGTGAGCTAGTCAAACATGATCTTAAGTGTGGGCCATGGGTGGACACATGGCATGATGCTATTGGATGAAAATCCCAAAGTAGAAGGATAAGTGGATAAGCAAATCCAAGCCAACAAATGGTGGCTTGACATGTGGCATGAGAGGACAAGTCCTGATTCCAAGCTCCAACCAGTTTTGGGAGAAGGAAAAAGAGAGAGAAAAGGAATGAGAGTTTTTGTAGAGAGAGAGTGTCCACCTTCTCTCTAAATTTCTCGGTGATCAGACCGTCGAATCTCGGTGAGCTAAGAGGCAAAGTTGTTCCCCACTGCAAGAGCTACGCGTGGGTACCGGTTTTGTGGAGTTTCGACAACTCCGGGAGGTAGGGGTCTTATTCTACTTGATTTAGTCCTTATTTAAGAACCTTGTTAATGGTTGGAGTGTTTGGGACCGAAATGGCCGTGAGTTTTCTGGCCCTCAGAGCGGACTCAAGGCTGAATTCGGGGCGCTCGACAGCCCAGCTCGGGTCGAGACCCATTCGGGTGGTCCTCTTTGTGTTAGATGCTTTCGACAAGCACTAATGAACTCGTTGGATTTTATCGCCCATGTGAGCCGATTTTGGTGTTATCACTTATGAAAGAATAATAGGTTGTTGTGTGTTAAATTTTGTTAATATATGCATGCTTGATATATTAACATGTGTTGTATGGAAATGGCATAATGCATTTCATATGCACCGGGGCACCTTAGAATAGTAGGTGTGAGTGCATGACATGAAATAAATCGAAGGGTTGTCCAAAATAATAAAATTATATCGGAAAGTTGTCCGAAGAATTGTGTTGGGAAATCGTCCAACAATTCACGTCGGAGGGGCCCATGAATTGTTTCGGAGAGTTACCCAACAAATTCACCTCGGAGGATTGTCCAACGTATTTATATCGGAGGGTTGCCCATAAATAAAACAAATATTTTTGTTTGGAAACGGTTTTCATACATGGCATAAGCATGTGTGAGGGAGTCGGTGAGGACTCGAGACATGGGATTGGGCATGTGGACATTCGAGTAGGAATCATGAATTCACTCGAATGTGTGTGTTTTTCCATTGCATGAGCACTTAGGTGAGGAGTAACCCATGTAGGAGATCATCACTACTAGGTATCGTCAACTCCGTCAAGGGAAAATTATTTCAAGTACGTGGAGAGCTCAGCCCTTCGAGGCCTGGGATTACAGGAAGTGGCCGATCAGGGCCTTGATTCACGCTTTATGTATATATATATTAGAACGAACTAGTTTTAATATATGTTTTGTATTAAGAGTGATGTAACAACTCTTGAAACTATTTTAATATAGTCGATTATATTTTGACAAGTAGGGATGTATGAGCCAATGTGGCCATTTTTATTCACGTATGGGTCTAATGAAATGAGACTCACAGGTTTCCGCATGTTGACGGTGGTCAACGAAACCCCCGGGAAATGGGGCGTCACAGTAGGTATGGCCTCCACCATTTAGAAACGTAATCTACGGCCAAGAGAATGTATAGATTGATGAAAGATGAAGGAAAAGGACCCATAAAATCCATCCCCTAGATATCAAACAGCTTTGCCTCTAAAATAGGTTGCAAAGGCGACTCATCCCATTTTGATATGCTTCCCATTCTTTGGCATTTATCACAAGTGGACACAAAGTTGTGTGCATCCTTGAATAAGGTAGGCCAATAGAATCCCGATTGAAGCACCTTTACGGCTATCCTATTTCCCCCAAAGTGCCCCCCACATGCTAGCACGTGACAATGAGCTAGAATACTCTCTATTTCCTCTTCTAGAACACATCTTCTTATCACCTGGTCAGCGCAATGCATATATAGGATGGGTTCCTCCCAGTAGTAGTCCTTCAGCTGTGCGAAAAATCTCTTCTTCTGCTGATAACTAAATTCTGGGGGGAGCACTTTTGCTACCAAGTAGTTCACCAAATCCACAAACCACGGTATTGACTTATATCCTAGGATTCCTACTACTGACGTAGCAAAGCTATCATAGCTACCGGCTCTGTATCGAACACTCCGGGATGGGTTTTCTTCTCGTGAGAGAAGAGTTGCAAAGTAGGCTGAAAATGGTGTTTTCTCGTTGATTTTAAGGGTTTGTGAAAAGAATGTGGGTGAATGGTTGAAAATCGGAATAACTTGAAGTAAAAAGTTAAAAGAGAATTCCTCAAGTCTCTGTACATCGGGGCTTAGTGGTTCTAAGTTAACCGACATGTCCCTGCCTTTTCCTCGCGTTAAGGAGCATGACATATAGTCATTTCCCGAACCGGATCTTCATTTAGCTTTAAAACCTAAACCCTAAAAGTTTTCCTCTTGAAAGATGGCATTTAATGAGCACAAATGCTCCCAAATGGTGAGAACACACCTCCTAAACCTACCCTACAGTAACTAATAGGAGACAACTAACTGGGCATCAATGGATCTAGTGATAAGTATCCACTGAACCCAAAAAGCTTGCCAAATACACGTTGGTGGAGAGTATTTAAGAGATTTAACCTAAGGTGAGAAGCAGAACACAAATACCCCAAATGCAAACATGAAAGCATGAGAACATGTCGTCGCCTTAAAACCAACACTCGGCCTTCCCTTCATGACGAGGGTTTTAATGAAAGCATCCCTTGATTTGTCATCATCAAGGGTGTTTGGCTACAGAGAAATGCAAGAAAGTGAAGGAAAGGGAGAGAAAATCACAAACCAAATAGAGGAGAGGGACAAGCTACAGGCCACCGATTGATTGATGGAGTGAAAGTTCATTGATTGATTTTACAAGCAAGACCGAGCTTATATGTGCTCAATATAAGGAAATTACAAAATGTGCAAATGAACCAAAATTACATCAAGGTCAAACTTGTATAAGCCACAAAAAGCAAGGTCAAAAGCAAATAACAAATAGTGAAGGAGCAAGAGTCATGAATTCAAGAACCTACGAAAATCACAAGTCGGTAGAAAATTTATAAACCCGCGAAATTTACAATCGCGAAATTTCCACTGAGCTCTTCTCTTCGCATTTTTGCTCCAAATTTCCTAGTTCGATCATGCATCTTCTCGACCTGCCCTGGGTTCATCATGCTTGAATCGAATTGAAGATAATGAGCATTTGACCTCGCAAAACTACTAAAAATAGCTAAAAATGTGATCGAGAGCAGTGCTTGACCCCAATGTATCAATTTGAAAGGTTAAAGTTTCCATTAGTACACAAAAAGTGTTTAAAACCTACATTATACAGGGCTCAAAATAGCACTATTCGGGGTACCAATCACTCCCTCAACTCCGACACATCGCTAGTCCCTTAGCAATGATAAAAAGAATGAAGACTGGCAGTGTGCTATATATATGCAAAAGCGGATCGGCCTTGTCAAAAGTGTGTGTATAAGGGAGGCCTTACCTTCACAAGATGAAAATCAGACACCGCATAAAAACCAAATTTTTGAAGAATAAGGCCATACAGAAAGTTTCAGAGCGTTGTTCATTCCAAGGAAATCAACCCGAACTTCCACCAAAATCTGTTTCTGGGGCGATCGGGCTGTCACCAATAAGCCGCTGCTTACCCCCCCCAAACCAAACTACTGCCAATGCCTTAGACTGTTGACCATCCTAAATGGATTCAGCTCCACTCTTATTACACACTTTAATTGTATTGTAGGGTGCAATGCTGAAAACTTGACTTCACCAAAGTCCGTGTAACGGGGATCCACTAATGACTCCCAACCAACTAAGGTACAGGACATCAAGTCAAAAGGATCTTTCGACCACTAATTCTACAGGTTTCACCCCGGACTTTGAATGATTTTGAGAATCCAGCACCTACAACTTGCTAAACTCCACCCATCCATCCATGTAGCAAGCATTAGGTCGGTGGCTCCCAACCAGTTAGTTTAGGGCACCAGGCTTTAAAGGCTTTTGTCGTAGACCCCTCGGACTGTGCTCGGGTTTCAAGGCAAAGCACCGCGGCTTTTCTATTCTTTTCTCTTTTCTTTTCTTTTGTCTTTCGTTTTTTTTTTGAAGACACATTGGCCTTCATTCTTGGAACTCTAACCTAAATATGTGGCGTCAACGGCTAAGGCTCATGGTAAAGTAAAAAGGTATGCAACTTCTCAACCTATAGACAAAAAACCGATAAACTGCAGCGTATTAGATAATGGTGGAAGACAAGGGTTGATTACCGTGATCTTTAATCGACCAACAACTCAATCAAGCATGGAACTAGTCTAGCACGATGGAAAGATACAAGGCTTCCAACCTTCAATTTACAGGAAAGGTAGAACCATAAAAATATAGGGGCAAAATGAGATGCAAAAGTGTAGAAAAATAGATTTGTATTATATATATCATGGTGTATTTACAAAATTCTCAACTTTTGCAAAAAGAAGTAAATCAGCTTATTTCCTAAATATACAAAAATGGGCTTTGTTTGGGCATGTGGTACAAGCAAACTAAAGCCTGTGCATGAATATCACTTCCAACACTAACTCTCCCGGCAACTGAACCATAAAGTTAGTAGGGAGTGGTACCTCCTCAATCGGTGGATGGAGAAGAATCATCCTCAGCCTGGACAGCCTAAGGTGCTGCCGGAGGGGTGAATGATGTTGCTGCAGCTGCCAATACAAAGTAAAACAAGCTAACTGATCACCAAAAGATCAAAAGAAAACTGAAATTTAATTAAAAACAAGACCAAGAAATTGTATTATAGCTAGTGACTTCTGAGTTACTGGTTCGTGCCACGGTAGGGTGATGCGGAATCAACAAAATTTGTATCCTAAGTTCTTCCTACTGCCATAGTCAAGCTACCAACAGTGATAGCTTGCCTGCGGTCGAACACAGGATGGGTTTTCTTAGTACAAATGATTTCGAAAGGCCAAAATGGTGAATTTGGTTTGGATTTTTAGGTGGGGATAAAAACAGTGGGTTGGTGGTTTTCAAAATGAAAATAAGGCGAAATAAAATGTAAAATAGAACTCCTTGAAGCACAGTCACCATTGATTCCTATGGTAACCGGGAGGGTTCCAGTCTATTTCGCGTTTGGGAGGATGACATATAGTCATTTCCCGAACCCGATCTTCATTTGCTTAAAACTAAACCCTAATAATTTTTTTGGTAGAAAGCATTTATTTAGCATTTAAGGTTCCTACAGTGAAAATCTATCTTGACTCATCCTATAATGATTCGTAAAGGGTAACTAATGAGTCTCAATGGATCTAAAAATAAGAATCCACTTAACCCTAAAAGATTACCAAGTATTGATCAAAGTGGATGCACTTGCAGTGAAAATCTAACCCCTTAACCTACCTCAGTGGCTCGTAAATGGCAACTAATGGATATTAGTGTATCTAAAGCTAAGAGTACACTAAACCCTAAAAGCTTGCCAAGTATTGGCCAAAGAAAGTACATCAAAAAGCTTTAAACCTAGAGTTGAAAATTAGGGAACCAGAATGTCAAACCTCGTCAAGCAGGAAAGTGTCAAAGGGAACCACCACAGCTCTCTACCCCAAAGAACCTTTCACTTCAAGGAGGAAAGGGTTTTAGCCGCTCACCCTCCAAGTCGTCATCCCCGAGGTGTTTCGCACCCAAGAAAGCGCAGGCAGCAGGAGCAGGTAAGAGAGAAAATCGAACAAAAGTCGTCAGGAAGATTGAAAGTTAAGGTTACAAAAGCCATAAGTTGGCTTATATAGTCATACAAGATGTGTGAAATACCAAAAATACCTAAAATATGAAATTACATAAGGGACAAAATGGTAAAATATCAAACGTGGTCGTTTGGAATCAAAAATACCAAAACACAACAGGAATTTCTATGCAAAGAAATTCGTCATAGTCATTAAATTATGAGATAAAGGTAAAAATTGGAAAATTCTCGCTTAGGATCGTGAATTCTCGCTAGCTAGCGCAATTCACTAAATTTCTGCTGAAATTTTCACATAACGAAAATTCTCACAGATTGCGAATTCTTTTCACTATAATTACAAATTTTCGCAATTTCTAGCGAAATTTTCGCAATCATAGCGAAAATCCCGTCTTCTGCTTTGCTATCGCATCCCTTCTTCAAATCCACCATACATTTCTTCATTTTGTAAATGATGAACACATTTGCGGAATCGCATTCAAGCAATATCTTGACATCAAACTTGAACTAGAAATGGTCGAGGCACGCAAAAACCCGCAAAATTACCAAAACAACCTCAAACTAATCGTGGTACTATGGACTCCGCACACATCACTGGTTTAATTGATATGATTAGTGCGCAAAGCACTCAAAACCTATCTTAAATAAAGGCCTCAAAATAAAGACTGGGGCACTAATCACATCGCAGAAGCCACTTCCAAATGTGTAGCCTGAGAGTTTCATGGGGGGTCCAGAAGGAGAATTTCCTCCCTGTCTGCAGTGTGCTGCACAGCATAGGGCTTCACTCTTTGCCCATTGACTTTGAACACTTTGTTATCATTTGGGTTGAGCAGGTCCACTGAACCATTAGGGTGTGCTTGATGAATGATGAATGGTCCACCATCTTGATTGAGCTTGTCTCTAAAATGTGGAGTTTGGAGTCGTAGAGTAGGACTTGGTCTCCCTGATTGAAGTTCTTCCGGGTTATGAGCTGATCATGCCACTTCTTTAATTTGTCCTTCGCAATTTTTGAATTGAAGTAGGCATCATTCCTTAGCTCTTCTAACTCATTGATATCAAGGAGTCTTTTAAGGCCTACTCTTCCCATGTCCAGATTCAATTTCTTTATTGCCCACCACGCCTTATATTCAATTTCCACAGGCAGGTGGCATGCCTTGCCATAAACTAGGTGATAAGGGGACAATCTGAGGATGGTCTTGTATGCTATTCTATATGCCCAAAAGGAATCCAAAAGCTTGAGAGACCAATCCTTCCTGTTTGAATTGACCACTTTCATCAATATAGTCTTGATTTCGCTTCGGGCTAGCCTACTCGCCACCGGGCGGATGGTAAGGGTGGCCACCGTTTAAGACCATACTTGGATAGGAGATTCTTAAGAGGTTTGCTGCGTAAAATGTGAACCTCCATCGATTATAGCTGGGGACTCCGACCGAGAAAATGTTCTCCTTAAGAATTTCACTACCTGGGCTCAGTGGTCCGTCGTCTACACTAAGACTGCTCAACCCACTTCGACATATAGTCAACTCCCACGAGAATGTAAGTATATTCGAAGGAAGTAGGAAATGGTCCCATGAAGTCAATGCCACAAATGTCAAATAACTCAACAACCAGAATAGGGTTCAGAGGCATCATATGACAACGAGAGATTTTTCCCAACCTCGCATTCGTCGCATTATTTCGCATTACTTATATAGGCATCCTTGAACAAAGACGGCCAAGACTCGCTCGAAGCACCTTCATCGTTGTTTTCGAAGCAAATGACCTCCACAGCACCGGCCATGGCAAGTACGAAAGTATCCTCGGGTTGTTCTCCTTCCAAGACACACTTTCGATTATTTGATCAACGTGAATATTTGAACAAATGTGGTTCTTCCCAATGTTAGGGTGGACTTTCACATGGAAGAACCAGATCGTTCTTTCCATTCTGCTAGCCCCCCGCTACCAAAAAGTTGGCAATGTGGCAAACCAAGGAGCACTGTCCACAGTGAGTAGAGACTTCTCCGGGAATTCATCATGCAAATCGGAGGGTCAGGTGTCAGGTGCTATGGTTAATCTAGAAATGTGGTCAGTAACAACATTTTCCACACCCTTCTTATCCCGAATCTGCAAGTTGAACTCTTGTAGTAAGAGGACCCATCTAATAAGCCTAGCCTTGGCATTTTGCTTAGTGAGCAGATATTTCAAAGCAGAATGATCTGTGAAGATAGTTATTTCTGCCCCTATCAAATATGCACGGAACTTATCCAGGGCATAGACTATTGCCAACAATTCTTTCTCCGTGGTTGTGTAATTCCTCTGAGCTTCATTCAATGTTTTTCTAGCATAGTAAACCACATACGATTTTCCCTCTACTCTTTGTCCGAGAACTGCTCCGACAGCGAGGTCACTTGCATCGCACATAACCTCGAAAGGCAACTGCCAGTCAGGGGCCCTCATTATTGGTGTAGTGGTTAAATAAGCTTTGAGCTCTTCAAACCCTTGTTAGCATTCTGCATCCCACTCAAACTTGGCATCTTTTTCTAGAAGAGAAGTGGTTTGGCACTTTGAGAAGTCCTCAGAGGAACCTCCCGTAGAAGCCCCCCGTATGTCCTGTAAAAATTGCCTTACGCCTTGGACATTCGTGGGTAGTGCGGAAATCAAACTCAATTTTTGTCACCAACTTCAATTCCTTTCTCTGAAATGATATGCCCCAATACAATGCCCTGACTGACCATAAATGGCATTCCCGTCAAAGACTAGGTTTTCTCTATGCACCTATGAAAGATAGTTTCCGTGCTGATTAGCATTCCTCAAAACTCCCTCCATAGACTGTAATATCGTCCATGTAAACCTCCATAATGCGCTCTACCAAATCGCTAAAAATGCTGAGCATACATCGTTGAAATGTGGCAGGGGCATTACAAAGGCCAAATGGGCATGTGAAGGTTGTCTTATCTTGGTCCTCTGCAGCAATCTCAATTTGGAAATATCCCGACGCCATCCAGAAACAATAAGCGGGTAACCGTAAATCTCTCTCAAGCAGTTGATCCATGAATGGAAGAGGGAAGTGATCTTTCCGTGTTACTTCATTTAGCCTTCGATAATCAATGCATACCCTCCATCCCGTGGTAAGGCGATCTCTCCTTTTTCATCAGGCAATCGCGTTACCCCGATTCAGCACTACCCGGGTCGACTCACCACCCAGTGTCGTCTCGATATGGGGTATATGATGCCAACTCTGCGTGAGGTTTAAGAATTCCTCGCCTAACCACTTCGCACATGGGTTCAAATCTTCTTGTGGTTGCCTCAATCGACTTTGCCTCCTCTAAGAGATGTGGTGGGTGCATACTGCCGGGCTAATGCCCTTCAAATCAGCAAATTTCCACCCGAGGGCTTGCTTGTCTCCGCTTTTGAGAACTTATAGCAGCTCGTCTTCCTGCGGTAAGTACGAGTGTTAAATGACCATTGGACATTGCTCATGGTCTTCCAAATAAACATACTTCAGCTCCACATGCAAAGGCTTGAGTTATATTCTCGGGGCTCACCGAGATTTCTTCCGATTACTTAACCAAGAAAATTTCATGTTTTCTTCTCCAATGTCCCTGCGCAGATTTCATGTCAACTTCCCGCCGCTTCTTCGCACACTCGCCACACCTTCATTTAGTACATCTAGCATACCGGCCGATCAGCTTGTTCCTCCAGATGTCAATGATGCATACTTCTTTCCGACATCTTTCCACTGACAGATGTGCTTTTTTACTTAGGTAGAAGATGTTGAGCTCTAGGGTCATGTCAGGTGAGTTGCATGACACCATTTCGAAATTGAGGTCACTAGAGGTGGCCAAAGAATGGTCTTCCCAAGATGAGACGCACCCGGGCCCCCGGGCCGCCGGTCTCGTGTCGTGGCCAACAAAATCTACTGGATAGTAGAACTTGTCCACTTGTATCAGACATCTTCCACTATCCCCTTCGGTATTTTGATTGACCTATCGGCAGCAAAACAAGCAGGATGGAGGTGGGCTTTAGCTCCCCTGCCAAGCCGCTTGTAACCTAATGTGGAGGAGATTCACACTTGCTCCCACATCCAACAGTGCTTTCTCCACGCAAGTGCCTCTTATATTAACTGATATGGTCGGACAACCCGGATCTTTATATTTCACTGGGGTCTTACATTAGCCATCTTTTCACTGTGCACAAGTCTTTTAAAAATTTTGCATAGGTAGGGACTTGCTTGATCATGTCAAGTAGGGGGATGTTGACCTTTACTTGCCTCAACACTTCTAAAATTTTAGCCTGATTAATAGCCTTCTTTTTAGTTCTTAATGCATGAGGGAAAGGGTGTGGGGATGGCTATTTTTCTCGACGCTCGTTTGATCACTACCACCTCCGGGTTCGCCTCCATAGCTTCCCGCCCCGAGTCTATTGCCTCGTGATGGCTTTTCAAGCTCTTTACCACACTTCTCAAGGTGATGATTGCTCATCTCTATCCACTGAATTTAGGTCACTGGAGGAGCTCACTTCATGTAATCCCCTGGGGTTTGGTTGTGTCTGAGAGGGAAATTTTCCCTTTTCTTACACCTGGTGCTGGCTAGTCAACCTGGAGACTGAGTACTGCAGGTCATCTATTTTTTTGTTGAGAGTGCTTTTCAATGCTTTGATTTCAGGTGGTCTAAGCATTCACCGTCTTCTGCTCTTCCATCTGGCGACCCTCTACTCGCTTCAAATTTACAATGGCTTGCCTCTACAAGGGACGAGGGTGGGGGTTGTTGTCACAGGGAACCCGTGAGTATAAACCGGGGTTTTGGCTTCCATGATAAATAGATGGTTCCTCCACTCGATTGCAGGTGCCCTGCCATGGGAGCTACAAATTATTGGGTGCCTACTTTGATCTACTATGTTTGCTTGCTCTTGCCTAAAATCCCTTACTGAGGGAGCAATTGAACATTGATCTCCTTGGTAACTAGTGGATGGGAAATTAAAACAGATCGTGAGAGGCAATGTGCATTTCGCCACGTCGTACCTTATGCTAATTTTGCATTTCTAGCTCTTCCAATCTTCTAGTCAAAGAAGATAGCTTGGCTTTCATTTCCACATCCTCTGACAGTGAATAAATGCCTCCCCTTGGGTTCACTAGTGGCCTATGTCCGGTCGGGCTTTCCCTAGATTTGGTTCATCCCAGTTGGAGGTCTAGCAACATAGTCGAGAAATCCATGGCTTCATCTCTAAGGAGCAAGTCCCTCCACACATGGTTTCTAAGAGTTGCTTCATGAAGGGACATTCCATCATATAAAAATGGTTTACCAAAGATCCACGTAACATCGGGGGCCATGGTGGCATGCATTGATGGTTTCAAGATACCTTCCCAAAGACCGAAAAATTTCACCGCTACGAAATGCAGCGTAGATTTGCTCTTCAAATTGTTGGTCTTATGGGCACCGAAGAACTTCTTCGTACCCTCGTCATAGCCTCCGCTAGCTCCTCAATGGTCCTTCGCCTAGTGAATTAAGCCAAATTTTGGCTTTGTCTTTGAGGGTCAAAGGGAAGGCTTTCAGCTTGAGCAAGTCCATATCAAATGCACCCCCTTGAAAGTATAGCAAACTTCCTCAAAATCCCGGATGTGTGTGTATGGATTTTCATTTTCCATACCATGAAAGTCGAGCATGGGCACCGATAAGGCCTCACCGCCACATCCTCTCGCAGGGTATAATGCATGAGGGTGCACTCACCTCGTGGGTGTGTATGTGATCCCTCATCGACCGTAGGCATCGGGCTCGTGAACCCCTATCGCCTCTCGGCCGTCTGTGGGTCTCCATCCCAAGCAGGAACCGGAGCACACCCTTGTTCAACTGGAGCACTTAGCCTTTCCAATCTACCTGTAGTGTTTCGGTCCCACTGCATAAGCTGCTATGAACACAATACAAACAAGAAACTAACAATAACAAGGCTACCAAAAGGGTTAATATTAGCTAAAATCAAAACAAGGGAAAACAGTCTGCATAGTGATATTTTCAAACTCCCCTGCAATGAAATTTTCAAACTTGCCTGCAGTGAACTGCAAGTGGGGAAATATGGTAAAATAAAAAAGAAATGAGATTTCACCAACACTTGTGATGTGAATCACAAGTCCTCTTCTCACTAGGCACCACCCTCGCAACGGCGCCATTTGGATTCGTTTAAAGCCAAGTAGGTGTTCTAATCAACAAAATTTATATCTTAGGATTCCTACTACCGATGTAGCAAAAGCTATTGCAAAGATAGTGGCCTAGGGCCTAACAACACGGATGGGTTTTCTTCGTGAGAGAAGAGTCATAGCAGAATAAAATGGTGTTTTCTTTTGGATTTTAAGGGTTTGTGAAAAAGAGTGTGGGTGAATGGTTGAAAACTAGAAATAACTTGAAGTAAAAAGTTAAAAGAGAATTCCTTGAAGTCTCGGGCCACTGGGCTTAGGGTTCTAAGTTAACCGACATGTCATCGGGTCTTTTTCCTCGAGTTAAGGAGCATGACATATAGTCATTTCCCGAACCGGATCTTCATTTAGCTTTAAAACCTAAACCCTAAAAGTTTTCCTCTTGAAAGATGGCATTTAATGAGCACAAATGCTCCCAAACGGTGAGAACACACCTCCTAAACCTACCTTATAGTAACTAATAGGAGACAACTAACTGGGCATCAGTGGATCTAGTGATAAGTATCCACTGAACCCAAAAATCTTGCCAAATACACGTTAGGGAGAGCATGCCTAAGAAATTTAACCTAAGGTGAGAAGCAGAGAACACAAATACCCTTAAATGCAAACATGAAAAGCATGAGAACATGCAGCCTGCCTCAAAACCAACACCCAATGGCCTTCCCCTTCAAGGATGAGGGGTTTTAGCCGAGCATCCCTTGATTTGTCATCATTAAGGGGTGTTTAGCTAGAGAGAAAATGCAAGAAAGTGAAGGAAAGGGAGAGAAAATCACAAACCAGCAGAGGAGAGGAAGCTTCGTGCCAAATTTTCCTGATTGATTGATGGAGTGAAAGTTTGATTGATTTAGCAAGACCGAAGCTTATATAGGTGCCGCATAAGAAATACCATGTACGTGCAAATGAACCAAAATTACATCAAGGGCAACTTGTATAAAACCACAAAAGGCTTGGGTCAAAAGGCCAACAAAGAAGCGCAGGGGGAGCAGAGTTATAAAATTCAAGAGGGTTGCAAAAATTGGCGACCCACGAAATTTGCACCGCAAATTTCCACCGAGCTCTCCTTCTTCGCATTTTTGCTCCAAATTTCCTCTCGTTCAATCATGCATTTTTCGACCCGGGCCAGTTCACATCATGCTTGAATCTGATTGAAGATAATGAGGCATTTGACCTCGCAAACTACTAAAAATAGCTATAAATGTGATCAAAGAGCAAAGCTCTGACCCAATGTAACACCGAGTTATTAAAGTCGATTAGTACACAAAAAGTGTTTAAAACCTGTATTATACAGGGCTCAAAATAGCACTATTTGGAAACTAATCACCTTGGCTCTATCTACCTCAATTCCTCTTTCTGATATCCGGTGCCTCAATGCAATGCCTTCCTTCACCATGAAGTTACACTTCTCCCAATTCAGTACAATGTTGGTTTCCTCACATCTTATCAGAGCTTATCTCAGGTTCTCCAAGCAATTATCAAAATATTTCCCTTGCATAGAGAAATCATCCATGAATACTTCAATTGTTCTCTCGACCATGTCTGAGAATATGGCCATCATGCAGCGCTGAAAAGTGCCTGGTGCGTTACATAGCCTAAAAAGCATTCGCCTAAAAGCAAACATACCATACGGGCACGTGAATGTTGTTTTCTCTTGGTCCTCTAGTGATATAGTGATCTGATTATAACCCGAATACCTGCCTAAGAAATAGTAATACTCATGCCCTACCAACCGGTCTAGCATCTGATCCAGGAATGGAAGTGGGAAATGATCTTTTTGGGTAGCCTTATTTAACTTTCGATAGTCTATGCAAATCCTCCACCCTATAACTATTCGAGAAGGCAGCGTATGCTACTCTCGCCCTATCACCTGGTCCCTCCCTTTTTGGGGGACAACGTGTACCGGGCTTAGCACTCGCACGAACCATCGAGATGTAGACCGGGCCCCGCATCTAACCACTTCAACACCTCTTTTTCTTACCACCTCCTTCATTGCTCCAAGCTTAGTCTCCTCCGAGCTTCATCGATGGTTTAAAGTCTATCCTCCAATAGGATCCTGCATACACACGGAGGGGCTGATCCCCTCTTTAAATCAACTAGAGACCACCCGATAGCATTCCTTTGCGGATCTCAAGCACCTCTAAAAGCTTCTTCCACCGCCGCCGTGGATGCTGATATGATAACTGGTAGGGTTGAGGATTTCCCTAGGTACACATACCGCTGAATTAGGAGTGGCTTTGCTCCAACCGTGGTGGTCGCCGAATCGAGGGCAATCAAGCTTAGGTGTTCTCTCTCCCAACTGATCATATTTCCTCCCGTCTGGCCGAAATAGTCCATCCACTTCACATACTCTTCGGCCTCTTTACTTAGTTCTTCCTTAGCATTCTGCACAAGGCTAGCCTCCAAAGGGTCAGTCAAACCACTCTGGCTAAACACTATAGCCTCTACTGCCTCTATCATAAAGCATGCATCACTCTCCGTTGGATTCCTCACCGCATTAAATACGCTAAATCTGACTTCATCATCCTGTACTCTAAGTTTTAGCTCTCCCTTTTGCACATAAATCATAGCCCTGCCAGATGCTAGAAATGGTCTGCCATGTATGATTGGTATCTCTTTATCCTCCTCCATGTCTAACACTATGAAATCAGCTCAGAAGATAAACTTGTCCACCTTTGCTAACACATCCTTTCATCACTGACTGTACACAAGAGGGTGAGATACGAATCAACAATATTTGTATCCTACCTTCTTCTCCTACCGTAGTCAAGCTACCGCAAAGATAATGCGCCAGTGGTCACAGGATGGGTTTTCTTTACATAAATGATTAATGCTGAGGTAAAAAAATGGTGAATTTCACTGATTTAAGGAATTTATAAAAACAGCTGGTTTTTGGTAGTGTGATGATATTGAAATGAAGGAAAATAAGAAAGAAATAAAGAGGCCTCCTCAAGTATCAGTACTCAAGCCAGGGATCCTTGGCAACCGAGGTTCTCCAGGTCTTTTCCTCGCATTGGGAGGGTGACATATAGTCATCTCCCAAACCGGTTCTTCATTTAACTGTAAAAACTGACCCTAATAATTTTCCTTTTGATAAATGGTACCTACTGGCCATCAAGCTGTCATCGACATTGAAAATGAGTCTCGGACTCCCCTTTCAATGGTTCATAGAGGGTAATTCACGAATTCCCGCGATCTAGCAATAAGCATCCACTGAACCCTAAAAGCTTACCAAATAATAGCCATTTAAGGAGATTCGAAGGATAAAACCTAAAGTTAGAAATGAAACACAAAATCGCCAAGAGTACCGCGTGGAACAACAAGGGAACCCTCCAAATTTCGTGATTCAACACCCGTAGTTTTTCCTTCTGCTTCAAAGAGGAATGGATTTTAGCCGAGCATCCCTTGATTTGTCATCATCAGTGTTTCAAGGCTGCCCGTAAAGCTAAGAAAAAATGAGAGAAAAAGGGAAACGTATAGTTAGCATAAACGGGAGCCGAGCTTCCAAAATTTGGCTTGATGTTGAAATGATTGATTGTCATTTGTTACAGACTGAGGCTTATATATGCTCAGAAGAAGGGAAATTACAAAACAATATGAAACAACAAAAATACAGTGAGGGTAGAAAGGAGAAAAACCAAAACGGAGTCGTTAAACACAAAAACAGAGCAACAAATTTCGCTATGCACGCAATTTCGCTACATAGCTGAAATACAAGGCATACCAGTACTCAACTACATACGCATTTTTGTTGCGCTAGCGAAATTTCGCTAGCTTAGCTTGGCTCTGTGCATAGTGTTAAAATTTTGCCAGATTATACCGCCATGCCATAGCGAAATTCAATTGCTCTCTCTCATGCGCTATCAGTTCACTGGGTTCTCGCCGCTATTATTCCCACCGCATTATTCCATTTCTTCATGCTTTGAAATTCTTCATTCCCTATTGTCGAATTGATAGAAGACCATATGAAATTGATGGAACCAACCCCACTTCGCTATGATTGATCGACACCCATAATTCTGGCTTCCAATTCTGCAAAAACTACAAAAAACAAATTCTAATGCAATTAAGTGCAATAGGACCCAAACATGTCAATCGGGGTTAATTATAACACTAGTACACAAAGCGCCAAAACCTATTAAAAATAAAGGTTCAAAATAGCACTTGGGCACTAATCACACTTCAACCTACACATTAAGCTAGTCCCTTAGCAATGAAAGAAAGAAAGTAATAAAACACATGTAAAACTATAACAAAATAACGTTCACAAAAATGGTATTTCAAAAAGGTTGTGAATGAGTAATGCCTAACCATAAGTAAAAATCATCAAAGTCGTGTCCAATGACTATCATGAGAGAATGAATGCCATACAAACTTGAGTATTAAAGAGCCTTCGTGAATCAACCAGAAACTTCCACTGTCTAAGTGTTTTGTTTGGATCGCCTCTCAACAATAAACTGCCAAACTGCACTCTCCCCCTAACCTAGCTACTACCACAACCTAGCATGCTAACCACTAAATCGATCAGACCCATCTCTTTATTTCACAATTCTTTAAGGCCATAGGCAATGTCGAGGAACCGACTCACCAAAGAACCATGTAACGGGATCTACCGATGACTCCCAACCACTCAAGGCTTAGGCACCAAAGTCATGCTGACCACAAATCCTTTCAGCTTCACCCTGACTTCGAATGATTTCGAGACTCCAAAGACCTACAACTTGCTAAACTTCACCCATCCACCCGTGTAGCCAACACTAAGTCTGACTCCCAACCAATAAAGGTTTAGTAAGCACCGGCTTTTAGCTTTTTGCCATATACCCCTTAGGACCGCAGTTTTTCGGTTTCAAGGTAAAGCTGCAATTTTTATTCTTTTCTTTCTTTTCTTTTCTTTTCTTTTCTTTTTCTCTCTTTTTTTTTTTTTCGAAGACGCATTGGCCTTCTTTTCCACAGGGTCCTAACCTATTAAAGGCGGTCAATGGAACTAGGTAGGTTATGCAAAGTAAAAGGAGGTTGCCAGCTTTTCACTCTATCATTGAAACCTAATGTGCTCTGTGTGTGGTTAGCTAAAGGTGGAAGAAAAATGAAATCAATAAGAATTCAACTAATCATTCACTCAACCAAGCATGGAACCAATCTAGCATCAATAGAATTGGACAAAGTTTAAATTTTCCAACTCAAGGTGTTAGGCAAACCACAAAATTTTGATCAAGAAAATAGGTCCGTATTTTGAAAAAGTAAGTCAGGTGGTATAATAGTTTTATGTGTGGAACCCAAAGAAGCCGCTGAACATCACAAAATGGGCTTGCACAAAATAGTACAAAAGAATAAATACAAAAGCCACTTCCTTTGCTAACTCTCCCCCCAACCCAAACATCTCGGTGTCCGAAATGGGGCTCGTATTGGAAAATTAGAGAAGGAAGTGTTACCTCCTTAATGAGATGTGATCATTTCTGGATAGAAATAGAAGCTTTCCATCGACACCTTATTCACTCCGTTGGGCTTTAAATAAACAAGTTAGGAGAAGAAAAGCAGAGGAAAAAGAACTTAGCTTGAGCATTTTTAAAATTACACTTCATAATAATCTCAAAAAATGTTCTTTCTGGCCATATTTGGATTCTACACTCTCTAAGCTTTCCAACGGTACCAAGAACGCATAAAACGGAGTTCAGCGAAAAAGTTATGAAATAAAACAAAATTTGGCGGCCAAAAGTGGGGCCCAGAGAAAATTTTCGCTGCTAGCTAAATTTCGCTAGTTTATGAAAATTCTGACATATCGAAAATTTCTATTATAACATACGAAATTTTCGCTTTATGTCTAATAGCTTAAATTTGATTTTTTTTTGATTTTTTTTTTTTTGAAAAATCAAATAAAATAAATAATAAAAAAAGAAAATAAAATAATAAATAATAATAATTTTTAATTTTTTTATAAAATAAAAACTAATTTTTTTATATATATAAAATAAAATAAAATAAATTTTTTAAATTTTTTATTAAATCTTTATTATTTTTTTTTTGAAATAAAATAATATATATAAAAAAAGACAAACGTTTTTTTTTTTTTTTTACTTAGCCGACTCCAGATACAAGAATTTTCGCCGCTATTAAGAGCGCTAGCTTAGCTTAGTCTCAGCAAGCTAGCTTAAAATTTCACCTATAGCTTAAATTTTCGCATTTCGCCAGATTGCGAAATTTTTCGCTATAGTTGTGAAAATTTTTTGTCAGCTTCCCCGTTTGTCGATTTCTTCATTCCAAAGTTTCAAAATTTAGATTGGCTTCAAAATTTGCATACAAACTACAAAAAAATAACACAAGAAAAATTAGAAAAAATTGCGTAAGCAAAAATTACTTAAAACATAAATTAACTAAAAATTAGATAAAATCTAAGAAGAAAAAATTAACGAAATCAAAATAAAATACACAAAATAAAATAAAGAAGAAAATTAAAACAAAAGCTGGGAGATTTGCAGCCCCAAACCACTTCCTTAGGGCCTGAGGTCAGCCAACCGAAGTGAGTTTAGAAATGCCTGTTCTATGTCTAGTTCAACCTAAGACCAACTATCCACTATGCCACGCTGGCATGTGCAACCGCCATCTTGTTTGAGGTAGCGGCAAAATTGCATACAATTCGGCCACTAATCTCGAATTTTTTAGCACGGGGCAAAGTGACGGGTGGCCTTTTTCGGGTGGGTGCTTCATCGGGTTGGTCAGGAAAGGTGGAGTGCAGGAATATACACTGGTCGCTGAGGGCTACCGGGCGCGGCATTTCCGTGCCCTGGGCGCGGGCAAGTGGGGTTCACCGTGGGAATGGTGGCAGACATTATTTTTGGCATTCACTCGCTGCTTCACCGCCTCCCCGCTATAGCTGTAGCGATTTCTTCTTTCTTCCTTGAAAACAACATGACACGTATTCGAGGATTCAAACAATCCTTCTCGTGATAATTCAATAAAATCCTCTATAAGCCCTACGTGGTCAAGTGTTGACACCGTTCCTCACCATGGTGTCACTTTGGCACTTTCCTCCGGTGGACACCGCCGACGATTAGTTCTTCGCGGAATTCGCAGTTGTCCCATTTATGCTCATAGGCATTTTTCAGCCCATCTATTTTTTTGTTCAAATTGTCTTTCACAGTGACAATTTTCTGATTCGAATGGGCATTAATCTCCTTATTCTCTTCCACAAAGTCATCCACTATCCGTGTAAGGTCCAAAATGGCTTGTTCAAATGGAGGATCGGACCGTGGTGGTCGGGAGGTGACTGAGGGTCGAGGCATAAAATGGAGGTTCGTGAGGAGCATATTTGCGGGAGGTCTCGCCCTACGAGGAATCAGTGTGATTCCTCCAACTATATTGTAAGCACTACCATATGGTGAACTCATCCATTGGTTTCTATAGTCCTCATGACCTATATTCACTTCAATTACCGTGTCGCTGACTTTGCCATGACTGCTTATGTAATCCCCGTAACACCTCGAAATATACCCTATTCGCTTTTGACATGTTTAGGTATTTGTAGTTATTAATTTGACCTAAGTTTCATGAGTTAAATTGCTAAAACACTAAACGAGACCCTAGTTACAAACTTAAGGACAAATATGTAAATTGTCCAAAAAGGGGCGAAAAGTTATAAATTGAAAGACTACAATAAAGAAGAAATAATAGGAATTGGTTGTGTAATTCCTAGAAAGATGAGAGGCCAAAAGCAAATACAAACTTAACCCAAAATGGGTTTTTTAAAAGGGTCAAACAAGCCTTAACAAAATCTGAATTTGTTATCCAATCAACCATTTTCCAGGGGAGGAAAACTGCTGAGAGAAGAAAGAAGGAGAGAAGAAGAGGAAGAAAGAGAAAGAGGAAGGAGGAGTCAAGATCAAGCAAAGCCAAAGTATGGAACTTTGGATTTGTATGGGAAAACCCAACTTAAGTATGGATTTATGAATTCTAAGGCTTGGTTTGGTTAATAGTTTGTCTCCAAAAGCTAGGGTATTGTTAGAATTCATTCTAACTCGATCTCTTGAATTTGGGGGTCAGGGTAAACCCCATATGGAATTGTTGTAAGTATGGAATCCTCCTCGGGTTGGATTCATGGCTAATTTGAAAGAATTTGAAAGCTGTTAGGGTTTAGAATAAACCCTAACTAATCATCATGGTTGGCCTGAGGATGGGATCATAACCCATGTCGGAATGTGATGGTAAATTCACAAAGATTTTGAAAGAAGATAAGAAATGAAAGTTGAATAGAAAAGAGATTCTCAAGTGAATTAGAAATGGTTTTGATGCGTGGTTTGAAGCGTAGAAGTTAATTGATATCGCATGGAAAATAGTGAAAACACACATTCTGGGCAATTTCGGGTGAATTGTACCGGTACAAGTTGAGCTTGTACCGGTACAATTTCGGTTCTAGTCATTTTCCAACTTGTACCGGTACATGTTAGACTTGTACCGCGCACAACCTCAAGCCTCCTGGTTTTCCCGTTTCAACCAGTTTTTGTATTTCTACCATAACTTCCTCATTTATTATCCGATTTAACCAAGTGGCCACTTAAAATAGACTTCAAGGAGAAAACCATATATTTAATAAGTATCTCCACTGACTCTAGATAGCCCAAAAATTCACTAAAGTGGGGCTATGTGCAGCCTGAATCTTTCTGCATCGCTTGATCATAGAGGATTCCCCCGATTGATTCGAACGTAAGTCGAGTTCCTGGGTGTTCGATGGTGATTCCAATTGGAAATAAACCCTTAGCACCTTAGCTTTAAATGAGCACAAAGAACCAGTGTCAAATATGGAAACAAGGCACTGGAAAAATTAATAATTCAACCTATCCCTCGGTAAAATCGGTAAACCGACTAGTTGGCATGAAAATGCCATAACTTGAGTTTGATGATCCAATTGGATTGATTCCACTCCTAAGAAAAAAATAGATTCATAGAGGGACTAGGAATACATGAATGATGTGTGGATAGGCATCATATCATACAAGTATATGAAATGCCGTATGGAATAGGCATGAACTATGAATATGAGATGAAATATGAAATATGAACCTAAAATGACAACATGTCATAAACACATAATGTGGCTAAGAAGGCCCTATTATAAGATAGTAAGTTATTAAACTCATATAATTGTAAAATTGCCTAAGACCAGTTATTGAATGACATGGCACCTATGTTACGCTGGCAGCACGTATAAGACTTCTAGCATCGATTAGTGCGACAGCACTCTCTGATCGTGCTTCGGCACATTAGTACTTCGGTACTCTCTGATTAGTGCGACGGCATCCTCGATCATGCTCGTAAGACACAAGACTTCTGCACTCGACAGCGCGACCCACACCTTCGACCAGACACCTCTCGTGCACTATCAGGTCAGGTTCTACTCATTCCAGATACCGGGTTTAGGCAAATTTCCAACAATTATATGATAAGACTCGAATAATGAATAAGAAAATGAATATAGTAAAGATCCGGTGCACCTACGAGTACCTCTCAGAGTATGTTCCCGAATAAAAATTCCATGTTACATCCAGATATGTTCCTGTAGCACCTACCTGCACACCTCCTTCGTATTTGCTCAGAGTACCTACTTCCGGCACTTTTGTATAATTAAGAAACTCAGAACTCCTACGGAGATCCGAATAAGTATAAGTCCAAGAGTACCTACCTGCACTCGCATTTCCAGAACACCAATATAAGTCCGTAGCACCTAAGGGTACTCTCGCATCAATAAAATAAGTATGTTCCCGTAGTACCCACCCGTACTCTCAGATCGGAAAACAAAATAAGTTCTCAGAAATAAGTATAAGTCCAAAGAGTACTCTAACAGTGCTCCGTATCGACAAACGAGTATGTCCAAAGAGGTACCTAAGGGTACCCTCGCATCCGTAAAACAAGTATATTCCGTAGTACCACCGTACTCGTAATCCGCAAAAAATAAGTATATGTATCTATTATGATCTGTACCTGTTATGGACTAATGTCCATACCTGATATGTATCTGCATACGTCTGATCTGACCTTGTATGTGATACGATGATGATTAGTTCCGACTTATTGTACCTACGGATACCTTCGCACAAGGATAAGATCCGTAAGATAAGTATATGCTCCGTAAAGATCGGGCTTGCCCGTAAGATAAGTATATGCTCAGAAGACATGTATAAGATCCAAATACATGTCCAAGTTCTGTAAGACCGCATAAGTCTGCAAGATAAGTATAAGTTCTGTAATACTCGTATAAGATTTGAAATACCAGTATAAGTTCCGTAAGACCAGTATAAGTTTTGTAGTACTTACGAGTACTCCCGTATAAGATTAAGTTCCGCAAATCCAGTATACGTTCCGTAATCTCTGTAATACCTATGGGTACCCCCGAACAAGTGTAAACTTCGTAGGATAATTATGAGTTCTCAGAACTCCTGCTGTGAGATCCGAGATAGTCTAAATATCAATACGTGTTTAAGTACCTCTCAGATAAGATAGGTTCTCAGAATTCTATACATGGAGATCGAAATGTTTATGTCCGATACAAACATAAGTATAAATATATCCTACTGAGATAGGTACGCTTGACGTAAGTTCAAGTATGTCCTTTCTCGGGAGATCTCGAATAAGTATAAGATCCGAATAAGAATAATCAAGTATATAAAAGATCCGATTGCTATAAGTATAAGTCTCTGATAGAATGAGTGCTATGAGTATAAGATCCAAATAAGGATAAGTCTCGCCATAAGTGTAATTCCCGAAAAGTATAAGATCGTAATGTGATAAGTATTAGAGGTATGTATGGTTTAAATAATTGTATAAGTTTTGATGCGTAGACGTCTCAACATTTCATGCTCATCGTTATCTCGTGATTGTGTTTCAGATAAGAAATGCTTCCCACTAAGCCGCAGCTTAGCACTGCTTCTAATCCGTAGGTACAGGAGGCAGACGCCGAAACATCCGCATACAAGCCAACACATTCTGTAAGGGTTCACTACATGTAGGTTCCGTGCTCAATTAAAACAGTGTTATTGTGTATTTGTAAATGGGACTCGCGATGTTTAGATTTTGATGGACACCACTCCTGGTAGTCTTTGATATGTACATGATATTCGATTATGTTATATGATGCGCCATACCCAATAAAACGTGATGGTTTTAAAAAAAAAAATATTCGTGCAAAGAGTCCCAAGATTCGGGTCTCGTCCTAAACCGATTCGATCCGCCTAACGGCTCACTGAATCTGGGGCGTGATAATCCCTCATGGACATATATGAACTGGTTACCCTCGCCGCTGCCGACCATACCACCTCAGTGCTCCATTGGGTTCAAATTCAACCTTGATTGAGAAACTCTAATCCACTGGAACTGACCCTCTGCAGCAAGACAGGACAAGCACCAACAACAATCCTGCAACACTGTTTTTTTTTTTTTTTTTTTTTATATGAAATGAAAATAAAAAAAAAATGACAGCAGAAGAGTGTGCTTAATTCCACCAATACTGTGACGAGGATCACAAGTGTTCCACAGCTTCAATAAATGTACTTAGAGCACCATCCTCGCAATGGCGCCATTTGGATTTGTGCCACAAGAGGGTGATACGAATCAACAATATTGTATCTCTAAATTTCTCCTACTACTCGTAGTCAAGTTACTACAAGATAGCTACTTAGTGGTCGAACACAGGATAGTTTCTTTACACAAATGATTCACAAGTGAGGCAAAAATGGTGAATTTCACTTTGATTTAAGGAATTTATAAACCGTGGGTTTTTGTGTGCGTGATGATATTGAAATGAGTGAAAATAAGAAAAGAAATAAAAGAGGCCTCCTCAAGTATCAAGGTACTGGGCTTGATCCTAGTGGCAACCGAGGTTCTCCGTGGTTCTTCTCGTGACGGAGGGTGACATATAGTCATCTCCAAACCGTCATCGTGAACCCGTAGAAAATTGTCCATAATTTTTCCTTTTGATAAATGGTACCCACGCCACTGGTCACGACGCTGAAAATGAGTCTCCCGACTCCCTTTCATGTCTATATAGTAACTAATGAATCTCGCAGATTCAGTAATAAGCATCCATTGAACCCAAAAGCTTACCAAATAATAGCCACAAGGAGATTCGAAGGGATAAAAACCTAAAGTTAGAATGAAAACACAAAACTGCCAAGAGTACCAGGGCCATGTTGTTCAAGGAACCCCAAATTTCAGATCCAACACCCGTAAGCCTTTTTGCTTCTAAGAGGAAGGATTTAGTCGCAGCATCCCTTGATTGTCATCATCAAGGGTGTTTGGTCGCCTTAAAGTGCCAAGAAAACGAGGTAAACGTAGAAGAGCATAAACTTGTTCGAAAGCTTCCCTAAAATTTATTACAGTGAAATGATTGATTGTCATTTGTTACGATCGGTACTTATATATGCTCGAAGAAGGAAATATACAAAACAATATGAAACAACAAAATACAAAGGAGGGTAGAAAGGAGAAAACCAAAACGAGTCGTTTAAAACACAAATACACGTAAAGAAAGAAATTCTCGCTATGCATAGTGAATTTCGCTAACATAGAGAAAATACAAGGCATAGCAAAATTCGAAATTTTCGCTATGCACAGTAATTTTCGCTAAGCTAGCGAAATTTCGCTAGCTTAGCAAAAATTTGGGCATAGCGAAAATTTCGCAGGATCATGGGCCTCGCTATGCCGAGCCAACCACACTGCTCTCTCCCGCCATCGCTCCATCGTCCCGCTGCTACTATTCCCACCGTATTATTCCATTTCTTCATGCTTTGAAATTCTTCATTCCCGCTTGCTAAAATTGATGTAATACCATATGAAATCGATGGAAATCAACCCGACTTTGGTTATGATTGGATTGGACACGATAATTTGGCTTCCACTCCCGCAAAAACTACAAAACAAATTTCGAATGCAATTAGAAATGCATAGTGGACCCAAACATGTCCACTGGTTAATTATAACACTAGTACACAAAAGCGCTCAAAACCTATTAAAAATGTGGTTCAAAATAGCACCAACACTGAATCACACTCCCGAGGATGTTTCAATGATCTATCCGCCAATCAAGTAGCAGGACCGTAGTAGGTCTAGCTTCACCTAAACTCGCCGCCCGAAAAATGGATAAAGGCATGATTAATATTGCCTTAAGTCACATAGGGCTCTCTGGGATCTAGTTCCATCACGGGATTGTGAAGTTACCTAGATCCTTCGCACTTCGAGGTACTTCCTATTAAGTATAGCAAGGCACTCAAGCAAGATTCACCGTCTCACCCCGATTGCCTTTTCCGGAAAGTATATCTTTCATGAATTTGACGTAGCTAGGCATCTGTTCTAACGCATCTGCAAATGGAATGTTGAAATGTAGTTTCTTAAACACTTCCATGAAATTAGTAACCTGCTTATCCGCTTTATTCCCGCTCAAGCGCTGTGGATATGGTACTGTGCATGGCTCCGCCTGTAGCCGCCCGCTTCTCCGCTTCTTTATTCCCATCCGTGCTCCCGCTTGTTTCTCCTCTGGGCCGCCTCCCGGCCTCTGATCTTCCGGGCTGAACTATTCCACTACCTCAGGACCTTCTTCTCTTACTAGCTAGTGGTGGCCTCCGTAGCTAGCTCTCTACCACTTCTTAAAGTGATAGCCTTAACATGTTCCTTACCATCACCCCTAGGATTTCTCTCTGAATATCTTGGCAAGGAACACACGCTTTTTGCAAGTATATTAGCCATTTCGCCTTACTGGGGCCTCCAAGTTTCTCAACTTTCACTATTGATTGCTCAATTTGGTGGCCATGGCATATTCGCTGTCTCATTTATAGTTGCTTATGAGAAGTAAGCATTTGAGCAAGGGTTCCAAGTCCACTTTTTTCTCTGGTGGCGGTTTGCTAACTTAGGGTGGTGGTATGTTGTTCAGATTGTTCCTCCATCCATAATTCTAATTGCTCTTATTATTACACCACCCTTGGCCCTGATTCTAGTTCTGATAATTGTTGATCCTATATTGACCCTACTGTTGTGGCTGATTAAACCTCAACACATACTGGGCATGCTGTAATGTTTGATGTCCCGACTAACATTCTGTATTGTTGTGTCAGTCCCTACACTCCGCATAACTCCCATGGGCCTGGCCTCGAATCCGCATTTACTGCACTCGTTGTTTAGTGAGCTGTTGCGAAATGTGGTGACATGAATAACTAGGATTACTCGAGAACCTCAAGACCGCACCTCCTATAGCCTTTACCAGTGGAATTCTATCCCTAGGCCACTGATTGCGTTAGTAGCAAGATCCCCTCCGTGGATTTCATAGCTTGGTCCGTAGCTCTTCACACGCACCCCGCAAGTGCATCTATCATTGTTCTAGTCGCATCCCTCAGACCGTTATAGAAGGTATGGACTTGCATCCATCTGGTCAACCAGTGGCATGGACACCTCCTTAACAGTTCATGGAATCTCTCCCATGCTTCGACCAAGTTCTCTCCCTTTATTTGTCTAAAAGTATTGATCACTTGCACTAGCTGTGCAAATTTTAGGCAAGAAGAACTTTGTCAGGAACTTTTGCACTCAGTCGTTCCATGAAGTAATGGAGTCCAATGGTCGACTTTGTCAACCGCGTTTAGCCTCTATCACCTAGTAATCTCGCCTTAGCTCTTCAATCACCCCATCAGACTTCGATCGCGTCACATACTTTATTAGTTGCCAGCGTATTATTCAGATTCTCACTTGGCAATCCGCGGGAAACGTATCGTTCTAAGCATCTCAAAGTCACCGCCACCAAGTTGTGCCAAATTAATAGGTAGGTCTTCGACAGCGCACTAAAACAACCGGTAGGGTGGTAAGACGAAATCTTCTAGCAACATAAACGGATCATATGGCTGTAAAAATTGCCTAGACGCATGATTCCTACCATTATTCCCATTGTGACCCCCTTGCGACTCGTTTTGTTCTTGGTCCTGATCGCGCCCTTCATTGTTCTGCATGGTTGCTAGATTTCTTTGTTGTGCTTCTCTTAGTTCTCTGCATAACCGATGTAAGGTTCTTTCTGGTTCAGGATCAAACGGAGGTAGTTCAACTTGACCCCGTCTGAGCATCCATTCACAATAACCTTCATTGTAGTCACACGCACAAACACAAAGACCAGATTACAAGCACTTATATAGCCAAAATAAAAATAAAAATTAAATTAAATTCCAGAGTAATATCTAATTGCACTATTGTCAATATCAACACGAAAACTTCTCCCCAGCAAAGGCTCCAAAAACTTGATAGGTCGATAGCGTGATGTGTGATTTGTATAAACTAGGTAACGCGCCTATGTGTGCAAGTGCACGCGTCGTATCAAGTAATATAGTGTGCCCTGGGCATGAATACCAACCACAGTAGTGAAGCGCGCAGACCACGGAATTGGCCCTACGATATTATCCGACTTCTAAACTTTAATGAATCTCTAATTAATGTATGGACTTAAAACTAAATCTAATTGACTTGTGAAATTACTTTTTGTAAAAACTAGGGTTTTGCCTCCCCCTACCTCATTTGATGCATTATTACCTAGAGGAATTGCTATTCAATCTATTAATGATTTCTCAATGACGGGGTGATCGTGCCTACGAAATACCCTCTCTTAAGGTATATCCGCCTATCTCGCCATTAGGGTTGGGTGCATCTCTGCCCCGACCCTATACTCTAAAATGCTTAAATGCTCAAACCCTAATCGCCACACTTTGAATCGGGATATCTCTATTCGCGGATTTAACCAAGGGTCGCTATACTCATATCCCTAGGAGTCCTTATCTCTCGATCTCGGATACCAAGCAAGATCATGTCAATGTTGGCTAGACATCACCATGAAAATAAACCACAGATATAGAGCAAATCAATATAAATCATAAATAAACTAAATAATATTAGATTTAAACCTTAATCCATACAACCAAGCTGTGGTTCAACAAAACCCTAGAAATACTCCTAACATATCGGAATTTAATACAAGCATAGTCTATAAATCATGAATGGCTTTGAGAAGAGAAATACAAAACACGAGTCTTTTTCTGATCTCTCGAAAGGTTCTCCTTCGCTTTTTCGCTCCCGTCTCTGCACGCCCTTCAATAAATCCCCAAAAATTAGCCCCCGCCTTTTTTATAATTCTGATGCAAGAATCGTAGGAATCGCGACGTCACGACGTTGGGCCGCTCTTTGACTTTTACTGCTGTTGACCAGACATCGCAACGTTGCAACGTCACGAACCTGGAACGTCACGACGTTGGCACGTCACAACGTTGCTGCTGGGTTTCGACTTCTTCTTCTTCGTATTTCCATAAAGCTTCTGAAAACCACCATATTCACCTATAATGCACACAAGATCAAAAAATCAGATATCGGGCAATAATGCACTTATTAATATAGAAAATATAACTAAAACGTAGTAAGGACACGAATATGACATGAGCGTTTTAAACACTCATCAGTTCCTCTAGAGTTTGTTGATTTAATCTAGTCATCAAAGCTTCAAACTTCACCTCCAAAGACGACATTCTATCTACCTCATGAATTCTCCCTTGTTTTCTTCCATCACCTCTCTCAGAAGGAGGTTGGTAATTGTTCTTTGCCAATTCTTCAAACATCACATTGGCTTCTCTCACAGGCTTCATTATGATAGAGCCTCCACACACTGCGTCCACTAATGCCCTAGTCGAATAATTAAGACCATTATAGAATATTTGAACTTGAGCACTCGGCTCACACCCATGGTGTGGGCATTTCCTTGGCAACACTTTTAATCTATCCCATGCATCATAGATTGTTTCTTGATCTCCATGTCGAAATTGTGTGATTGTCGCTCTAAACTGTGAAGTCAATTGTGGTGGGAAAATTTCATCAAGCCTCACGCTCAGAGCTCCCAGTATACATTGAACTTGACATCAAATTATTGAACCAATTTCTTGCCTTGTCCCTTAGAGAGAAAGAAAAGAGCTTCAATTTAATCACATTATGGTCTACTCCTTTCATCTTGATAGTACCACACAATTGCAAAAAATTTGACAAGTGCCCATTGGGATCTTTCGAAGGGCTTTCACCAAATTGTTGTTGCTGAACCATAGAAATCAATGCAGGTTTCAACTCGAAATTGTTAGCATCTATGGGTTGATGCTGAATTCCTGAGTAATCTTCATTCATCATAGGTCTCTAACAGTCACCAAGTGTCGATTCCCGAATTCCGAGCATTTCATTTTGGTCTGAGTGACACTCACTGAATCTATCACTGTTTTGGTCATCCATCTCAGTTTTATCGGTTTTGACCTTCTTTCATTTGAACAACGATCTTTCAATTTCTAGATCAAATGGCAATAACTCAGAATTGGACCTTCTATGCATAAAATTTGGTACCTAAAATCAGAAAATAGCACTAGAAAAACATGGTAAATAAGCTGAATACAAATTAAAACTAAACTAAAACTAAAAAGAAAAATAAGAGAAATAAAATAAAATTCCTACACAAGATTTATGCTCAAATTAGCAAATGTCTCTTTTATTGAAATATTAATCTACTCCACTTAAACCATGCTTTCCCGGCAACGGCGCCAAAAACTTGTTAGGCTGTTTGCGTGTTATATAAAAGTTTGGTAAAATCAACCTAAACTTGCAAGTGTACGGTCACAAGTAATACAGTGGTTTTCAAATTAAAAACCTTAGATATCGAACCCACGGAGAAGAGATAGCTTAAGTGGGGATTTAAGTACCCCGGCTACTTTAAAATTTTACTATTTGAGTAGAACAACTTATTGGGATTGATGAATAACTAAAAATAAAAACTAAACTAAATTAAAACTGATTCTTGAAAATTAACAAATGATTGGATTGAATTAAGAGAAAAACTTTAGAGATTAACACTAGGGCTGGTTGTTTCCATTGGTGAATTTATGGCTTATATTCATTAAGTGCTGATTAACTGAAAATATTCTTGTGCTTACCTAAGGAACTCAGTATGAGGTTCACTCTTTCGAGTCTCTCCTCAATTTCTCACACCTAATCTCTATTCTCCTTTCGGTCCATCTAGGTCAAATAATGTGATACTTGTTCTAAGGTAAATCAGTCCTTGTAAAATTCTATTAGTCACCTCTTGGTTCATGCAATGGGGTGTCAGGTTAATACTTCGGATCGATCACTTCTGGTCCATCTGATCATCACATAGGTTAAATGATATCCCTCCTAATAAAATCCATCTAGTACTAGGCATTCATAATTTCTAGACTTCTTTGATTAAGTTAATTTGATTTATCAATTGTAGATATTAGGGAATGAAAATCAAGTCTAAATTATCTTCAGCTATCACTGCGAAATCCTTTGAGCTACAGGTCCTCGGCCTAAGCCTTTAGCATGCATGATTGAATAAAAACATAAAAAGTTTAGAAATAACCACATCCACCAAAACCTCGACCACAGATTATATTCACAAAATCATTCGAAGCGTAAAACCAAACAAATGTAAACCTTGACCCTAGAGGAGAATTTAGCCATCATAGCAGCCACAAAACCCAACAAAAGTATGCTTAAACCAAACATAATGCTAAAAGATTAAGCGAGAGAGAAAATTTTAGGTATACAAAACAAATATGAATTATAAATCCTCCAAAACTCTACTTCATGACTACAAGAAGTCCCCTAACAGCTGGATCTTTCAATTCAGCTCCAAAAATAAGCTAAAAATCAAGTAAATCTAAAAACCCTAAAATCTAAACCTAGAAAGAGAAAACCCTAAAAATGAGAAAATGTTTCGTCTCCATGTCTATTACAAGTATGGTATTTATATCCTTGGGAAATAGGCTAATGATTGAGCTAAAAATGGAAGTATTCTCATCTTAACCCAACATTCTTCGCCTTGGCGAAGACAAGTGTCTTCATTATGCATGATTTTCCTTCGCCTTAGCGAAGACAGGCTTCATTGTAGCTAAGGCCTACTTCGCTTTGGTGAACCAAAAATTTAGGTTGCAGGTTCTACCTTCTTCGCTGCAACAAGGAACTCCTTCGCAGCTATGAACTCCTTCGCCGCTGCGAACTCCTTCGCAACAACCCAAACAAGGCTCATATGCTGCATTCTTGACCGCGGCTGTGAAGAAGCTTTCTCTTCGCCTTGGTGGCTTTGCTTCACCATAGGGAAGATATTCGCCAGCCATGACGAAGATATTCCTTTCATATGGCGAACTTGATATAGCTCTGAGTGGTCCTTCTTGTTTCTGTTTTTGCCCTTTTGTTTACTTGATTTTCTTTCAATGCTTGCAAAACATCAACAATTGAGGGATTAATGAAATTTTAAGAATTCGGGTGTGAATCTAGCATTTAGGTTACATAAACACATGAAAAACACACAAAAACTGCTAGTATGATTCACACCTATCACAAACTCTTTCATGCTTCATTGGGATTACCTATTTATCCACGACACAATCCTTCTCTTCTTGGTGGAATATCATATTTGACAAGCTCCTCAGTTCTTACTCGCCCACTACAGGTAAAAGAATCGTTTGGTGCATTTATATTCATAAATTTACCTCATCCTAATTTCATCAGTTTTTGCAAGATTGACTTCTTCTCCCAAGAAACTCAAGATGGCCGAAGAGGAGAATATTGCTTCCAATAGTCGGCTTAAAAAGTCCAAGCTTCCTAAAGATGTGAGGAATTCTTCCAACCTACGGCGTTCTCTGTGCATACCAGCCCATCAGTTTGATTTCTCTAATACTATTAATGACCCTATTGAGGTTGAAGATGTGGAAGATCCCTCTGAGAGTAGTGACCAAGGGTCGACCTTTGGAGAAGAGGCCTCAAACGAGATGATTCACGAGATACTAGTAGTGCACTTGATAAGACAGACACGGTAGAAGACTCTTTGGATGAAAGGGCCACCGCCGTTGGAGAAGGGTAATGTGAGCAGACTTCTCAGCCTACTCTCTCTCCGATTTGTTCTTCACCTTTCTCTTTCTCTTTATTTTCATTTTCCCTTGCCTTATATTTTCCATTTTTCCAGGCTTCGCCGAGATTACCTTTTCAAATAGAGGTGGAGATAAAATTATCTTTAGACTTGTCTTTTCACACCAAGAACCGGCTTGGCTCCTGCCTCGAAATCTTCAATGTGTCATCTGGCTGACTCAAATGTGGTTACGCTCACTCTGTTGTGAGCCATTTATGCTTGGATCTACTTTCATATCTACCGGCCAAAGGATGCTTTACGTGCGACTCACGGTGATGTTGGCATCGAACTTTCCAAGTACCTCGATCGAGGTATTCATTTTGAGGCCTTGGCTCTCGAGCTGTATGTTTTTGCATTGGATTGTGCTCTGAAATCCACCATGGAGATCTCCTCCAAATTAGATGCCTTAAAAAGACAAAAGATAGAATTTGAGCAAAACAACTTGCCTAGAGCTTGAGCTATCCAGCAATTAGGTGTTTAGGCATTGAATATGATACTCCTGAAGACGTGAGTATTGGTGAAGAAGCTGGAGAAGGAAAAGGTAAAGTTGACCTCTTTGGTGGAGTAGGACAGCCAGTGAGGCTGCGGCAGACATGCTGAGTGAGTGTGAAGTCAATTCTTAGCTTCTCAACGTGAAGAGGTAGCGGGATTAGCTTTAGAATTATAGGAAATTGATGCATCTGCGTACGGCGTACTATACTTGGGCTACCTAGAACTTTTGTAATACTTTTATTATATATTCGGGTATGATTTGAGGCAAACTTGGAGTTTCGGGAAGCTAATAAATTGATATATGACATATGTCAAATGCAAAATGATTATGTGATAAATGCAGATATGTTGTTGATTGGTCAATTCGAAATTAACTTGAGTGTAAAGGCAAATTTGGGAATTTGTAAAATAAGGACCTAAGAATTCTAATGAAAATGGACTTAAATGCCAAAGAGAATTAAATGAAAGGAAAGTAAATTGAAGTGCTAAAATGAAAAATGAGAAATGAAATAATGAGAAAAAGCGAAGCAAAGGCAGGAGGAAAATGGGACCTAAAGGTCATTTGAGACTAAGTTATATGTCTAAGTGTGATTATTGAGATTTAAAGTGCAAATAAAATGAAATGTGGGCTATATAGTAAATTAGGAGAACCTTGAAAAATGGGTTTGGTGAGCCAAAAACGAGGCCAACGAGGAAATAGGGGTTTAAAGACCAAATTTTGGTCTAGGAAGCTCATTATGAGAAAAAACGAATTTGGGAGAGATTGAGAGGAGAAAATGAAGAAAAGTTAGGGGAAGGGTGGAAGATCAAGATTGTTGGTGTGATTACTTCCCATTTCTTGCTTCTAAGTGATCAAGCATTTTGGGTGAAGAAGATTCAAAGGTATTAAAGGTATAAACAAAAACCCTAGCTTCCTTCTTTTGTGATTTTGGTTTTGGGGAAAAGCCCTAACTGGCGAAAAAAAAAGGTTTTATTGATTCTAACCCATTATTGGAGTGGTTTGGGTAGGATTCCATGGTGGGTTATGAGATACATGAATTTGGATAGAGTTATTTGAGTTTTTATGGGTGAGAAATGGAAAAATCTCCCATTTCTAGGCAAAACCTGCACATTGGTACCATGTACCGAAAGTGGGTACCGGTACCCATAGTACAGAGGGGAATTGGTACCGGTACCAAAAGTTGGGGTATCGGTACCCATTCACCAGAGAGGGATTGGTACCGGTACCAAACAAGGGGGTACCGGTACCGGAGCTTCCAACAACCCTATTTTTGCATACTTTGCATTGTTAAGTCCCGTTTTGTACACCGATTGTTAAGGAACCCTAATAAAGGATTAATGGGGGTTCAAATAAAAATGAAACTAAGTGAAAAACGCACTGTACCTCGTCGCCAAGGCGAAGCATATTCGTTAAGTGTGATAATTGTTTACCCACTAAAAGTGGTGTATTTATGTTTGACTAGGGGCTGCGGCTGATCACTAACCTAGACCGGTAGATCGCTATAAAGAGAAACGAGCCGACAACTTCGTTGTTCTTCTCGGACCTCTATTCCGATTCAAGTATTGTTAGTTCTTTGTTCACCGAAATTATATTCATATTTCAAGTGTTTGGTAATCACTAAAGAAACCTGAAATGAGTATATGGAATGAGTATATCCTTGAAATGATATTACGAAAGTGAATATGGATTTGAAAATGTGATATTTGAAATGTTTGACAATTAATTGCATGTGAGTGATTAATCGAATTGTAAACAAATTGGTCAATTCTTGACATCTTGAATTGAATCGATATCGAACTAATTCAACATGGCGATGCACCAATCGATGATCCATGCAGATGGTGTATGGCATTGTTAAAATGTCCCACTCATGATGCACCAATTCCAGACCGCCATGATGGCATATGGCATTTTTAAATGACCACATGGCGGGGTGCACCAATTAGCATCCGTTGTGATGGGAGACCGAAAATTATTAAATGTGCACATTACCAAATGACAAAAAGGACAGGATTCACCGAACAGAATCCGTCATGAATGTGAATTGTATAGACAAAGTGAAATAACAAACTTTGATGAGTGTAAATGGGATTTGTAAACTAAATACATCCTTGGGAGTATATGTTTGAATCTCATGATTTGAGTTAAATAAATGGGTTGCATGTGAAAATGCACATTTTGAGATGATCAGTGATTTGTAAAGTGAAAGCATGTGAAAATGCATATTTTGATAAGATCAATGATTTGTAAAGTGAAAGCATGTGAAAATGAATAAGCATGAGTATAGTTTGATATAAGAGGCATGATTTTATGACAAATGCATGTCATGTTAAACTAAAAATTGGAATATAACTATATAACCACTATGTAACACCCCAAAATATACCCTAGTCATTTTCAGCATGTTTAGGGTATTTTGTGGGTATAATTTAAATTTTTCACAATCTAAATTCAAAACGTGAAAATTTCGAAAACCCGAAAATAAGCAAGGGTAAATTTGTAATTTGTCAAAATGGGATATAAATGTCATAAGATTATAAGATTATATGCCCAAGTGGAATATGAATAACTTGTGGTGCAAATAGAGAGAGATGAAGGACCAAGTGCAATAAAAGGAAACTTAAGTCAAATTAATGCATTTTTTATGGCCAAACATGGCCTTATGAAATGAGACCAAATAAGACCAATTTTGGTCTCTCCTTTGGGTATTTTTGGAGGTTCATACATGAAGGGAGAAGAAGAAAATGAAGAAGAGAAGAAGAAGAGGAAGCCAATAAAGGTTTGGATACTTGTTTGGATTTGCTATGGTGTTGTTTGAATTTGCTTTGGAAGTGTTTGTATGGATATTAGTGGTTCCATTCCTAAGGTTTATTTAAGAATGCATCCTAACCTTGGATGTCTTGAAAGTTTGGGTTGGTAAAACCCTATTTTGTATAATATGAGTATGGATTGTATGGATTCTTGGTTTATGGTGTTTCGAGACATGTTTGGGTGTTAGGAAGTTAATCTAACTAACAAGTATTTGAGTTAGGGTTTGAAAAACCCTAATTAATCCCTATGATTGGTTTTGGTTGGGTTAGAACATACTTGGGAGATGTTTGTCTAGAGAATATATGTGTTTTATTGTGTTTTGCTAGATTTGTGAGGAAAATGACCAAAGCAAATTTTGGCAATGCTCTGAGGGTCCTCATAGTCGGCAAGAGACCCTCGCAGCCGGCGACAAATCCCCGAGCGACGAAGGTCCTCGCAAATTAACACCCGGTATATGTTTTGTTATATTCAAGTAAGGATTTTTGGGGAGCAAATGCAACTTATGCTCATGATATTTTAAATTGTGATTAAGATTAGAAATCTTAATGGTTGGTTTAATTAGGAGGATTAGCAAAGTGTGTTAGATTGCATTTTTACAGCATGTGGTCAATTATGCAATTAGGTAAGTTTAGTGGTTTTGTTAGGGTTTGAATTAAGTAGGTCTTGAAGGACCACTTTGAAAACTTGTTAGTGGAAAGGGACCAAAGTGCACACCCTTGTGAGCTATGTGGCACACAGGGGCTGGAGCACCTCAAAACATGCAAGGTAGGAGCTCTGACACAGCGGCAAGTGTACGAGAAGAGCTTCGCATGTGCCAAGCAAACCAATTCCTCTTGGTTTTGGACATAGACCAACTTCTACAGAAGTGGAAAATTATGGAATTTTAGGTGTTGAGAGAGAGTTCTAGAGAGGCCAGAGAGAAGGTGAGAAAAAGCCGCTTAAAGCTCGGAGCCAAAGCGAAAAGTTCACTGCCGCACAAAGAACACGATCTTTGGAGGCCTTAGTCGTATTTTATGGACTTTGGTTATTCCTGGTTTTGCTGGGGATTACATCCCAACCTTTAGATTTGATGAAAGGTGTTTAGTGGAACCCTAAATTGTAAAAGACCGGGGCCAGGAAGATTGCATGGGTCTGGCAGTGTCATTCAAATTTTCCTTGACCCATGACAAGAGCTTTGGCTATAGTTAATAAAGAACCCAACTGATGATTCCAGTTGGAGAAGAAGTCCAAGACCTAGACCTTCGAATGTCTAGAAGAAACCAAGAACCAAAACCCTACAAGACCCTTGAATTTGAGGCTGAAAGTCAGGTACGCATTCTGTCCCCGTTCCGAGCGCCTCGTTGAGTCATAAGTCAGAAGCTATATTGATCCAAATGGGAGTGATTCAAAATCCTTCTTAAAGTAGACACATAGGGGAGTAAATTTAAGGAATAAAGTAGGGTCAAATTATGGCTCATTTGTTCCCATAATTTCGTCAAAGTGTGAAGAGAGGGCACGATTCGTCTTGTGGAAACAGCCTCAGGAGGTCATATTGTAAAAACCATAACTTGATTTGAGGTCCGAATGACCTGATTTAAGAGGCTGTGGAAAGCTAAGAGATAGGGAACTTTTTGGTCAGAAGACCAGAAATGAACAAAAGCATGTATGGTTGGTCAAAATTGTAGTTGGAAAAAAAGGGTCTCGTAGATAGGCTGAAAAAGAAAGTGGGTACATTTGTGTGTGCTGCTATGTTACCCTAATATGTGTTAAATGCTGATAGATATTTGTAAGTGTAAAAGGAGGAGTGCCTGAAGGATCAAGGTTTATGTTGTAGGTAAGTATAAGAATATGTGTGATTCGAAAGTGGTGAAGTAGTAATAAACCAATCAAAATTTTATAACCTGATTGCTTGAGGCTAAGAAATCTTATGACTTGTTAATTGCAGATCCTTTGAGTAGCCTCGTTTTCACTTCCTCGAGAGACTTCGTGGGATTTTTAACTAAGGAAGGTAGGGATCTTGTAACCTTCTCCCGGCTTATACCATGGTTTGTCAAATTCTGCATCATTCCATGCTTGAACTAGGTGGATTTTCTAAATGATATATATAAATGTGTATATTTTTATATCTATGGAATTCTTTTGAATTAACTGTACATGATGTTTTTAAAATATCCATGGATGAATGCTTTGTGAAATTGTTTTAAAGCATGACATGGGTATGGACTGTGTGAGAGTTCTATTGATGGTGGACACGTGACTATGACTAGTCCCTCGGGTCAGTAGCCCCGTAAAGGTCACGATATAATACGGATGCGGGCATATCCGGGTGGTAAGTCCCAAGAATTTATCGTTATACGGGATGTGGGCATATCCCCCGTAGTAAGTCCCAACAATTTGTCGTTGTTCGGGATGATCGGCTGTCCCTGCGGTGAAAGCCCGTTAGGTCACTCGATGAGGGTCACAGACAGGTAGTATTGCATCCATTTGCTCTTACATCAACCTATTAATGAAAAATGTCATGTTTTGAGATGTGTTGAATTATTTGTATTTTGAAATGTTTTTATAAGCATGGCTTGTTATGGGATTCACTACTGAGTTGTCGAACTCACCCCATTATTCCTCTCCACCTAGATGCAAGTAATGGTGACCAACAAGATGACTTGAGAGTTTGACTTATGTGGTTTTGGAGGTCGGGACTTAAGGCGCCTTAGTACGCCGGTGGTCGGGCATACATTTTGGAGGAACATCTACTGTCAGGTGGAGGTTCACATCAGATATTTGGAGGCCATATCGATCATGGGTCATTGTATATTTGGCTTATGATTAGTTTGGTATACTTTGTAGAAAGTTTTGGGATTTTGTGTAAATATTATTTGATCAAGTGTAAGTGTATAGTCTTGGGTGCATTGAGGACTTACCCCTAAGACAGATATGTATATATATGTTTTGGAGACTCCAGTCAGCTTTAATTACGTTTCTAGGCGACATCTAAGTGGAGTTTCTTGACCTGTGTTTTGAAGAAATACAAAGTTGATATATATATGGTAAATAGCGGTAGCCCCTTTATGCAAAATGTTGGATTTGAAAGAAGTCCTATGTTAGAGACTCAAGCAAAAAAAAAAAAAAAGATGGTAAAATAACATAAATCACAATCGTGGAAATCGGGGTGTGACAAATAGCGCACAAGGATCCTACACTCATGTGGAGGTCGAAGGGAAGCAAGCAGGATTAGTGCTCAAAAGTGCTATTTTCGAGCCATGTTTATTGCGTGTTTGAGCACTTTTTGTGTGCTAACTGTGCGAATTAACCCAATTGGCACATTAAGGTCCCGGCTATACTACTAATCATATTTTGTGGCTATTTTTGTAGTTTTTGCTAGATAATCAGGCCAAAATTATCGAGTCAATCCAAGCACGAAGAATCCAAGACGAACTCGGCTCACAAATGTAAGTCGGAAGGAATTCGAGCCCAACCGAAGATGATAAGTGACCACCGCAGGCTCTTGCAAGAAGGCTAATTTTCGCCAACCCGCCTCCCGCTCCATTTCGACTCCATTCACCACTCCAGACTTTTCCTAAACCGCCCACATGCAATCAAGCAGGTTCAGATATTTTGTACTCGACCGAAAGATATAAGCCCCACCAAGCCTCCAGACAAGCATCGATCACTGATAATAAAATTGGGCGCCAAAAGCTTTCAGCTTTCCCACCTAGGTGATTTTCTCTCATTTTCTCTCCCTTTCTCTCACTTTTCTCACCAACCAAACACTGAGGATGACAATCAAGGGACGCTACAAATCCCCTCATCCTTGAAGAGGAAGGCCATCAATAAGGTTTTGAGGTAAACCGTCATTCTCTCTCGTTTAAATCCATTATTATCATTTATGTCTCGTAACTCACCTCGCGCTAAAATCCTTTTGATGTACCATCAGCCAAGATTAAGCTTTAAGGGCTCAATGGATGCATCCTGCTAGATCCACCGAGGCTCACTTAGTCGTCATTTATTTGCCTCTACAAAGAAAATAAAAGAATTGCTTTATTGCTTTGAGACATGAATGATCAAAAATGTTGTATCTCACGAGAAAAACTTTTAGTGGTTCGGGCCATATAAACGAAGATTTGGTTCGGGAAATGACTATAGGTCATCCTCCCCAACGCGAGGAAAAGGACCCGAGGATTTCCCAATCGCCCTAGAACCTCAAGCCCAATGGCCCGAGACTTCAAGGAGTTCTTTTTACATTCTATTTCATTTTGTTTGTAGTTTTCAAACCACCAATCACATTGTTTTTACAAAAACCCCAAATCCAAAGTGAATTCACCATTTTACACTAACTGTAAATCATTTTGCCAAAGAAAATTCATCCCTGAGTTCGACCCTAGAGCCGCTATACTGTAGTAACTAGGCTACAGCAGTAGAAGGTATAGGTTTAAAAATTTTGTTGGTTCAAAGCTGTCTAGCTACACACTTAAGTGCAAATTAGTTAAATAATAGTTCGTCGCGTGATCTAAGGTTAATCGTTCACAACATGGAAATGTTGTGTTTTTGTTTCGTTTTGTTTTTCCGTTGTTCCGAAGACTTGTCTATTGGACTAATAAGGACCCTATAAGTGTATGAAAGGGTCCATACATGTTTGTAAGGTAAAGTAAAGGAAAAATTAGACCGTACCTTACTGCCTCGACGGAGCAAAAGTGGAAAACGTAATGCCCTATTATAAGATAGTAAGTTACTGAACACATATAATTGTAGGAATGCCTAAGACTAGATCTTGAATGACACAAGACTCAAGCATGTGGGCGGTGCACGCTCGACGTTGCTTCGCACTCCTACTAAGCACGCACTTCAGCATCGCATCAGACCTTCCGTGCACTTATCAGGTCGCGGTCCTACTCATTTCTTACATCGGTCTAGTAATCTAACAGCTTATAAGGATGTGGTTCCGATGTTTAACAAGAAGAAAGTAATGTACATCGCTCGCTCTCAATGTACCTACTCGTACCAGATGTTATAAGTCTGCACTCCTACGGAGACCCGAATAAGTATAAGCTCCGCGATAGTACAAGAATGTGTCCTACTGAGATCCGAACAAGTATGAAAAGGCTATAAGTACAAGTAGGTGTATAAGTTTGTTATATTAATTCATGAAAATCCTAATATCCGCTTAATGAATACCGCTATTGTTATATGCTTATCAGAATAAGAGTACCAATGCATGTGTACATATATAAGTCATATATGTTTCCCACTAAGCTTAAAGCTTAGCACGGGTTTTAATCCTTGTAGGTACGTAGGGCACGTCTCGCAATCTGCATACCATTGGTCAAGACATCATAGGGGTTCACCACATGTGTTCCTCGTCCAATATGTAAATGTAAATGTACGCTTTTTTGTACATGTATATGTAAATGGGACTCAGATCGTATGTATTAATCAACACCACTAATACGGTGGTAGTCTCTGTTTTTGTATCTTGACAAGATATTTGATTTAGTTATAAGACTCGGCACACCAATGTCCGAAAAAGGTAAAGAGTCCCGCCGGTTCGTGTTCTCTTTCCGCCTAGGCGGGGATCGGGTGTGACACACTGGGCATGAAAATACGAAGGTGGTAGTTTTACCTATGTGTTTCGAAAACAAGAAAGAAGGCAAGATCAAGAAGCGAGAGTCATAGAGTTATGTATAAGTATATACCCCACATACGCATACTCATTATTTTTTGAATCGTGTGACATTCAGAACAAAGAGTTAATCTCTGAACTATTGTTTTATATATCATTTTGTAAAGGCATGATACGCCATTTTGTAAACGTATTGCATAAAGTAAATGTTTATGGGCCTACCATTTGAAACAACTTCCATGTAATTGAAAACTCTAAAACGAAATGACATAAATAAAATGTTTTGATAAGATAAATGAAAACGGTCGGAGTAAACCGAGCTCCAGCTCGGATCCGCCATTCGGGTCAGGTCGGGGATTCAAGTCGTGTCACTTTTGAAAAAAAAAACCAAATAAATAAAAAGTAAATAAAAAGCACTAAACGAAAGATCCCGAACCGGGTTCGATTTGCTATTCGTCAAACCGAAACCGAGTCTCCATTTTGATTTCTCCATGATATGACTTTGACATTCCTGAACAGTCATGAACTGATGAGACTTTGACTTGGGAACTTTGTAGCCAATTATTTGGCATTTTTTTAGTTGTAAAGCCTCTTTCTTGCACATGCTTCTTTGTATTATCTTCTTTATGCTTTTGTACTTCACAACCTATGATGACAAATGATTGTCTTGAGGCTATTATGACCCATTTCCAACTCTTTCTAGGTGACCATTGGCCTACCATTTTTGCTTGGTGGAAGGAGGAGAATTGGAATGCATTCTTGAGATGTACTTGACTTGTTGTTGGAAACTCACTGAACAATGCACATGCACACTTACAACCATGACATTGCATTAGTGGATCAAGGTGGCACTAGGCTTACCTTTTGATGTGTGTTGATATTTGTGGAATGAATTGTGGAGAACTCACTAAACACCAACACACGTACACTTACAGCCATGACATTGCATTTGTTGTTGAATAAAAGTGGTCCTTGGAATTGTTTTCTTTACTTGAGAATATATACTGCATATATCCAGTACAACATTAAAGAGATTTGAAAAACAGTGGCTACAAAGCCTACTGATATATTACACATGTATCTTATTGGACAAATTTATATATTTGAGAAACAATGGCTTAGAAAGCCTACTGGATATATGTTTATCTAAAACATAGGCTAGAACAAGGCACTATGCTATAGAAAACTTGAATGCTTGAGAAAATAGTGGCTAAAAAACCTACTTTTACCCAAAACATAGAACATTTCCCTAACATTGGCCCTTTAAAGGCCGTGGAATCGGCCTAATTCTTTTGAGAAGTTCTTACAATTTCCCACATGGTAGGGAAATACTTCTTCAAGTATTTCCTACTGATGAGTCCCTTATGTGGCTCTCAGAAGTTTGCTAACTAGTATATGTTTCCAGGTAGTACTTGATGCACCTTGAAAGGTCCCTCCCAGTTGGGAGACCATTTGCCTAAGTATTTGTCTTTGGAACCAACTAGCAGTATAATCTTCCAAACAAGCTCTCCTACTTCAAAGCTTTTTCTCTTGATTCTCTTGTTGTAAGTTTGAGCCACTTTATTTTTTTGAATCAACATATAGTTGAAAGCTTATATTCTTCTGGCATTTATAGATTCAAGTTCTATCATCATGGCCTCATTGTACTCTTGAGGAGTAAGGCCATTTTTCCTTGAAACTCATAAAGAAAGCACCACTACGTCCATTGGGAGTACTACATGTTGTCCATAAGTCAAAGAAAAATTACTTACCCCTATAGAACTCCTCGAAGTCTTCAGAGTTTCATAATATCTCTAATTAAATCTTGTGTCGGTGCCTGTGGATCTTCCTTAGCATTTTCTCCGCATCCCTATCAACACTTGATTGATGCTTCTGCTTATCCATTGGCTTGGGCATAGAAAGGAGTTGATATGATGAGTTGTATCTCATAATCCATAACAAAGTATTTCATCTCTTTCCCAGTGAACATTGTTCCTTGATCAGTAGTGATAGACTAGGGAATCCCAAACCTATGAATAATCTGCTCCTTGATAAACTGAATCACATCCTTCTATTCTGCTTTCTTCAATGGTACTGCCTCCACCCACTTAGTGAAATAGTTTGTAGCAACTAGGATGAAGCTTTTCCCTTTTCATGACGCCGATGAATCTTCTCAACAGTTCATAGCCCACCCTCTAAATGTAACATGGCTTTACTATTGAATGTAATTCAACAAGAAGGGATCCTTGTATGTTCATATTTCTATCAATGCTGGATAAAACTTTAGAATAGGTAATGCAATCTCTTATAATGGTCGCCAAAAATAGTCGTGGTCATCTAATTCACCAACGTATCTTTACTCGGGATTGATAGTCAGCCAAACTCCTTCATGAACTTGCTTCATAACTTCCATGCCGTCCAAGAAAGATAAGACTGTTAAATACCCATCAAGTCCTTTTTTGTAAAACTCTCCTTCTAGTAAAACAAAATTCTGAGCTTGAGCCTTCGTTCTGTAGGGAACCCTATTATTTGGATTCTCTAAATATTATCTGAATTTTGTTCTCCAATCTTCAGCAATTCATGTCATTATTGAAGATGTCTAAGTCGATCCCCCTTTCAAAAATTGAAGGGTGATTCTTCTTCTCTATCATGATGAGCTTATGGATCAATTCTTCACCCATTTTTGACCATAGGCTATTTAAGAAAGCTTTTCACCAGCCTCCCACTGATTTCTCGCATGTTCAAATTTCATTATTATCAAAGGAATCTAACAACCTAATAGCAAAGAAGAAGTAAGTTAATAGCAAAATAGTATTTATACTCCCGCAGCACTGATGGAAACACCTGAGAATCTCCAAATGACCTAACATCTTTTGCCCTAAGTCTAAAGATCTCTAATCCAATCACCAAAGTTTCATATTCGGCCTGATTGTTGGGTGCATTCAAAGGCCAAATTGAAAGACAATGTAGTCTTTACTTCTCTTAGGGAATTGATCACTATTCCTACACCAACTAGATTCTCTATGCTTGAACCATCAAATTTGAGAATTCAAGGTTCATTTTCTTCTCCATAGATTCCCAAACACACTTTGTTTGGTCTCCAATCTCTGTGGGAAGGATGATCACTAGGAAATCTGCCACGTCATTCCTTGACTAATTTCTATGGAAAATAAAAACCAAGTTGAATTCTAACAAAGCAAGGGACCACCAATCCTCCCTATAATCGCGGCCCGTTACATGTACTTCATAAGGTCGCCTAAGAAACCACATGCACTCAAGACTTGATCAAGTAATGTCTCAATTTAGTACATGCAAAGTACAAGGCCAAATATAATTTATCAATTGGAGTATATCTTGTTTCTTCTGGATTTAAGACTCTACTCAAATAATATACAGCATGCTCATGGCCTTTAGAATTGTTTTATGCCAAAAGACAACCTATTAACTCATGACAACCTATCGACTCATTCCAGGGTCGATAAATATAATTTAAGTGGATGGCCTTGTATAGGAGGCATTAAAACAGAAGGTTTAGAGATGTACTCTTTGATCTTGTTAAAGGTTGCTTTATGTCGTTCCTCTCACCTAAAACTCTTTCATATCCTTTTTTAGCTTTACCAAGTCGTGAGAATATTTTGTTTTACTCTTCAAGTTAGAGATAAATTTTCTAAATAATTTATTCACACAATAACTTTTGGAGTTCTTTCTTGTTCCACACTTTCTTGTTTTGTGGAACATGGGCTGAAACAATAGCTTTTTCTTTATTCTGATCCACTTCTATCCCTCTTTGGTGAACTAGGAATCCAAGAAAATTCCCAACACGAACTCCAAATGCACATTTGAGTGGGTTAAGCTTCAACTGATGATGTCTCATTCTTTCACAGTTTTTCCTTAGATGATCTACATGCTCACTGGCTCTTTTAGACTTAACCACAATATCATCGATGTATACTTCCATGTGGTGAACTAGCATGACATGGAAAATGGCATTCATTGCCCTTTGGTAAGTCAGACTTTACATTCTCAGACCTAAAGGTACACCAACCATTCAAATGTCCCTATGGAGCTAGGACATCTAAAAATTGTCATAGGTATATCTTCAACTACTATTAAAATCTTATTGTAACCAGAGAAACCATCCATAAAGGAAAATTTTCATTATTAGCAGTAGAATCAACTAACATATCTGCAATAAGCATCACATACATGTCCTTAGGAGTAGCAACATTTAGATCTCTAAAATCCACACATACCCGAAGTTTTCCATTTTTCTTCATCACATGAACAATATTTGCTAACCATTAAACATCCCTATAGACCTGATGAATTTGTCCTTCAAAAGTTTCTCACTTCCTCCTCCTCCGCTCTACTCGGACATTCTCCTTCTACGTGGTTGTTGGAATGATGGAACGCCTACGAGAAGGCGATGTTCCACAAGGTCCCTATCCGGGCCCCGACATTTTCATTGTAATTCCATTCAAGAAATCTTAAATTCCCGCAATGATATGATATGTTCCTTCAAGTTAATGGATAAAAGAGAACTTATGTAAGTAATCCTTGGCTCTTCCATAGTGCCGAGGGTGACTTCTTCCATAGGATCATGTACTTGAGGCTTGTTGTCTTCTAATTTAAGAGGAGCTTGCTCCAAATCTTTAATATGAATTTCTTCCTCCTCTTCATCTGATTCTTCTTGATAAATCACTTCAGCTCCTCATATGTCTTGGAACTGCTCTTTCTCGCAGCTGAGCTTCAAGAATGTGCGTCGCATTTTCATTATGGACGTCATATTACGCAGGTCGATTCTCTTCATGAGAATACTTAATCATTGACTTCCCTAATGATCTACTTTATTGACCTCGAAAGCCAAGATAATGGGGCTTGGCTTAAGAAGTTTGACAACCTCGGTCTTGAATTTCACCAATATCTCGACTCCATGTATATTTTCTGGAGTCACATCCTTCTTCTTACCTTTGAATTTTATTAGACCAAACTCTTAGTCATAGTAACTGACCTCAACAAAATCTGAAGTTGCAATGAAAGGTTGTTTGTCTACCCATACTACTTCTACTTCATCACCTTTCCAAAAATGTAAAATTTGGTAAAGGGAGGATGGCACACGCTAATTGGCATGAATCCAGTCTCTTCTTGGCAAGGCATTGTAATTAGCAGTAGAATTAATCACAAAGAAAGCTAATTAGGAAGTCTTACTACCCATAGTGATATCAATAGGGAGTATGCCAAGAGTCTTAGAAATTTCAAGGAAAGTCGACACACTGCTTAATGATCACCATGCCTTCTTCCCAAAGGCTCTAAACATCCTTAATTGCATAACATTGATTGTTAATCCATTATCCACCAATACCTGGGAAACTGATTTACTATTAAAGTGTGCTCTCACATAAAGAGGTCTTATGTGCTTTGTCATTTTCACAGTAGAATTTTCCAGTATCACCTTTTAAGTCCTACTTCCTTTAGAGGGATCAATGGTGATTACCCTCTGACTATGTTTTTCCTCTTCTGGAGAATATTCTTTCTCTACCTCCACTAGGCTTTCCACCATTTCTTTGACTTTAAGAACTGATGAAGTTAGAGAAATGGTAGACCATTTTAAAGAAATAGGGAATATGTCTATCAAAATAGTTCTCAAATCCATTTCTTCATCCATCTCTTCAATAGACTCATCATCTTCTGCATCCTTCCTTTCAAATTTGGTTTCTTTTAGAATATGCCTCCTTTCTTCTCTCATATTCCTCTACTTCTTTTGGCTTTCCCTATGGCATTTCTTCGTAATTTTCTTCATAGATCTAAGTCTCTACATACTTCTTTTCGAGATCTAATGAGCTTTTGAGGAAATTTCTTATGATGCAACACATGCCACTTTTGTCCAAGTGAGACAGGAGGAGGGACAACAAACCTTGGAGGTATTTTCTTCCTTGAAGTGTTCATGCCCTTTCCTTCTAGAAAAGTATGTTTCTCTTTTGGAGAAACATTCTTTCCTTTAGAGAATTTCTCCTTCTTGATTTCTTGTTTTGAATGGTATGGATACCTTACATTCTTTTCCTTTTCTTTAGCTATGTATTACATTTCTTTGATCACACTATCCTATGAACCAGATATTGTTTAGAAATCAATACCTTTCTTATCCTGACATTAGGAGAAAATCTCTCATCCTTATTTGCATTCAACACTAAAGCCACTGGTAAAAAAAAGATCTACATCAATCACCATGGCCTCATTTTTCTCAAGGAACTTCAGTATTCCCTTGTCAATCCTATCCTGGATAATATTTCTGAAACTCCAACAAGAATTAGTATCATGATTCCAAGAGTTATGATACTTACATTTTTCCCGTTCCTCTTTACTGGGGAGTTGGTAATCCTAGGGAAATGTGATTAATTTCTCCTTCAGAAGGAAATCAAATATTTTTCTTAGTCTTTGCTACATCAAAAGTATACTATACTTGTGTATTGGAGGTTTATGACTTCTTCCATAAGTCAGATTCTTTCTTCACCAATGGAGGGCAGATGAAGGAACTTGTACTTAGGAGATATGATATTGCAATTTCTTCAAAAGTCACCTCTGATGAGCTTAAAAGTCATCTATTTTTAGTCCATTTTTCTTATCTATTTTTATCTAAAAAGACTGATTTATGTGCAGAAACATGGAATAACTAACCAAACTGTTATATAGCAGGAAATTCAAGAAAAAGAAGAATTTTTGCAGAAAAATGAGCAGAAGGTGGATGAGCGTTAATGATATAATTGGTCAAGGTGCCACAGCCAGAAAGGCGCACAAGGATGAAAGGACCTGATGTCGTGAAGCCTTTGACAAAGAATCAAATGCATATTTAGGCTGCAATAACTCCGGCCGCAAATGAAGCTTAATTGAAAACAAAATGAGCCGAGCGAAAGAAACTCAAGGTCAAGCAATCAGAATTGAAGAAAAAAGAAGACATGATGTCGCGACATCCGATGCGCTGACATCAACACCGACCGGGATGCAACCGTGACATCGCCTACACAGAAGAAGCTCGCAAAACATCGGGCCACAAAGGTCGCTACATCGCCCCATTCAAAGACATGTTAACCAAACAAAGGTTTATGCGATTAAAGACCGAAAATAACGAGGTCGCGAAAGGACTCGATGTCGCGACAAGATCAACAACCGCCACTCTTTTCAACTTGAAATCCACAATGAGGTGCATCGTAAATTAGCCCAACTTCAAAACCCTATAAATACACACCGCTATCAAGAAACGCAAATTTCTTCGTGACTGAAAGAGGACCAAGTATTAAGGCCTCATTTTTATTTTCTTTTCTTTTCTTTTGTTTTCGTTTTTTTTTTTTTTTTCATTTTATTTGGGGACAGATTGGGCTTGTATTTCTGCTCTAATTTGGATTTAATGTTATTAGTCGTAGGCGATCGAATGAATGCAGATGTTTATTTTTTTAAAACTACTGCCTCGGTTGTTTGAATTTCCGCATAAATTGGGATTTAACACCCGCTCGAGCTTACGTGGTTTTCTTGATCACAAAGCAATGTATGGTATAATCAAGAATTTAGAAACCCAAATCTTCCATTGAATCGATGTTATCGGCTTAAATAATCTTTCCCAGAGTATTTATTCATACAAATAACTTCGATGTTAAATCGACTTGCCGGTTTTGCGTGTTTTGAATCGATCCCACTCGCCTCGCAGACCATAACAAGGTTGTTTCAACTTCCGATTTCCAGAGCCTCCTGGTGACACAGAGAAGGCATTCCCCAGCAAGAAACAATTTCGAAGGTATTTCGAACCTCGATATTTGGCTGATCTAATGCACTCAGATATTTAAATCAATACATCCTCTTCGCTTGTAACCGAGAATGGTGCCGAGTGAGTTATAAATTTGGTGCAGATACAGGAGTTCACCTCAATTCGAATAGTGAATTCGATCCCGTGTTAGCAAGGGACTAATCAAGGAAAGAGTAAGTTATTTTAATTTCAGGTGAGGAACCAAGATAGTGCAACCTCAAGAATGACTAACTCATGAGTCAGTCTCAGCCCCATGTTGTGGGGCATGAAGGTTATAAAGAAAATACCAACAAGGCAACTAGTTTTAAAGTAGTTATCACCCCCTGTGGTTCGAGAGAAATGTAGCTAAGGTGAGATGATGAACTCGTGGTGGTATGGAGAGACCGGCCACATCTATATTAATCTGGACTAGTTTTGAAGATCCTGTAGTTCGTAAAACCAAAGATGCAAAGATGATCGTAGGGAATTGATTCTTCACAATAGCTGATTATTCAATGTTTTCTTTAGAGATAATCATAAATCTAAATTTGTTATTTCGATATTTCATTATCTAAATTCATTATTGTTCATCATTTTTTCTTTACTTATCTATCGCTTTTCTGTGCTAAAAAATTCACACGTATTATCGTCCAAATAGTATGGAGCTTAAGTAGTTGGGTAGTTGATTGAAAATTCGAGATCTCAGGATCGATATCCGACTTAAATCCATTTTGTATTACTGGTTTAATTGCACTTGCAAGATATCGGATCAAAACCACATGAAATGGTTTACTCTACAAAATATCTTTAATCAAGTGATACTTAAAGAAACCACACTAAGTTTAATTGGTTATTTAATGAGGATTAGACAATAGTCCTTGGGTAATAAGTCTTAAATTTGAAGTCAGTGTTTGATCCATAACAATTTATCGATGTACTTCAACGAGTCTTATGGTATTAATGCCAGGATTAGATAATAGTCTTAGTATATTGTCATAAAATTGTATACATCTTTGGTCCTAAGTAATCAAGTTTTATATGCCGCTGTCGGGGATTAGATAATAGTCCTTAGGCAGGATGATGCCTGCACAGATACATCTTTTGGTCCGGTTAACAAGTTTTATGGCGCCGTTGCCGGGGATCGAAAGAATTTAGTAAATCAATATTCAGACGAAAGAAGGAAATGCTAATTTGGACATTTGAGAAAAAAAGAACAAAAACAAGTGGCGCGACTACATCAGCCACTAACCTTAACAAACCATATTGGAAAATATATTTTGTCGACTTAATTAATCCTATTAACGCAGTGTGTTTTGATTTCGTGGACAAAATTTTAATGCATAGGAAATGTAATCGATATCCGATTCCAAATGGTATTACGTAATTAGAGAGAACATTCGTGCTTGAGAAGGATAAAGAAGGCGTAAAACTCAAATCCATGGCGTACGAAAGACAGATCGTAATGAAGTTAATATAGAGTAGTTGTTTAGAAGGCCTCCAATCATCGATACTATGGTGGGACTTCAGTTTATTATTCAAGATGAGTATCGTGAATCAGGCAAACAACTATCGATGCAACAATTTTGAACTTAAACTTATCAATTACAATGGTCCAGCAAAGATCAGTTTAATGTCATCCCACCGAGGACCCCAAATGAGCACCCGGGAAGATTTCTGTATTAGCTAACACAAAGAAGTTGAATGGGGTGAGACCGTAAGTCATCAAACCGCATCTATTCCCATTCTCTCCGAGAGATATAGCAATACACAAAAGCAGGCGAATCTTTACCATATGGCTCATGGATACTTGGGAGGAGTTAGCAGAGGCCTACTTGCAGATTCTTCCCACCCTCACCTCGTAGACAAGGAGGGAATCATCAGAGCCTTAAACAGGGGGAAGATGAAAGCCCTGTGACGTAGCCCGGGAAAGGTTCAACGGTCACGAGAAGATGTCCACGCATGGGATAGATCTCAAGACTCGTATGGACATTGTATATCATGCCTTGAATGATATATCAGGGGATCATTGATGCTTCATGTTGTGGAGCATCTAAACGAAAAAGTGCCAAGCAAGAGAGCTAATTGAAGACCTGGCTAAATGCAATATGAAAAACTCCTTCCTCGGAAGCCTTTCAAGAGGAAACAAAGCCAGAGAAAGGGATCACATGGAGCCGAGCAAGATGACAAATGGTTGAGGCCGTTGATGCCATTATGCACGCAGGCTGAAGGCAAGAAAGGAAGACACACACGCCCATGAGATAGGAGCACGGAAAGAGAGCATGAAGGAAGTGCCGAGAGCTATCAAGAACAATTCTATGATGTCAAGAGGTTATATTCAGAGCCACAATTACTTCAAACCCAATACTAACTCGTCAAAGACATACACCTAACACCGAGGAACCATGAGAACTTCTCATATGGGCGGAGAGGCTTCACAAGGTCTAAGGCATGGACAATTTCTCAACAGTATATCAACAACCACCATATTCCAGCCAGTTGAGCTGAAGAAGGAAATGAACACATAAACGAACATATCGTGGTCGAGGAGGCCCAACTTTGAAGAACAAATGTCGCGATTTCATGGGGATACAGTCATGAACTCCATGAATGAAAGTTTGCACTGGAAGCAATCGCTATCAAATTCTCAAATTTTTCACCACCAATGCATCCCCGAAGAACCCGGAGACACAGGCACCGGCCCTAACCCCGCAGCGCCGTGAGGAAAGATACCTTCCCAAGTGACACAAAGAAGAATCCTAAAGACTGCATGGCTGTGCAGCTTAGGAGTGGGAAGGAGTTAGAATAGATGAAAGAAAAATGACAACAACAAAGAAGAAGAAAGCCCGTGGTGGAAGAAGCACCGGAGAAAAGAAAGAAGGAGCCGATGTGAAGGATATCAAAGGCTCTGCACTACAGCCCCATTTCCACAGACTCAAGTGTAAATCAAGGATAGAGGAGGCGCAAGGTTTGAAAACCTTCGGTTAGAGATCAGTATGCCTTTACGTATGCACCGATGCCACTATATGCAAAATTTCGAAGGACATGCCGAGCAAGAAAAAGAAAGATGAGAAGAAGGGATTGTGAATTTAACTGCTACTGGCAAAGGCTGATAGCAGAACACAGAAAAGATAAAGGACCAAGAGTTTTACCTATATCTCTGCACTTCATTCGAGGTTGAATCTGCAGCTCAAGGACTCAGAGCTAGTACAGAACTCTGATGCCTTTCTCGTTGCCAAGCAATTGCCTGGGGAGGTTATTCCCACCACTATTACCTTCCAAAATGGCATGCATAGATGGTAAAACCTGAAGGAGCGATGGAAAGACGTGGCTGGCCACCGTTGGGAAATTTGTCTTCCCGCAGACTTCATCATTCCGACACATGGAAGAAGATTCACAAGTACCCCCGCATTGGGGACCATTCCTAGCTACTGAGCCGCCCTCGATCGACACATGCAAAAGGAGTTCTCACCCCGAGGGTCGGGAGAGGAAGTCGCCGCCAACTTGACCGCGCCATGCATAGATATAGACGTAAAATCGCAATGTGTAATTGATGATGTATATACCTACAACCCCGATGTTCACAATGATTGTAATGCTCAAATTTTTATCAATGAAAAAGAGACAATTCCTCAAAGATATTGAAGATGACTATCATCATTCATACAACGCTTTCATTCTATAGAAACCGTGTTGAGCCCGGGGCAAACGCAGAAATGACAAAGGGGAAAATAATTGCAGGAAATTCATCAAAGAAACCAAAGGAATAGGGGCTATGTTGAAAGAATTTCCAAGTCATCTTCAAGTATGCTTACTTAGAATCAACAAAGAGAAGACCATGATTATCTCCTCGCTAGACTTAGTGACGATGAGGAACAGAGGTTGCCGCAAATCCAAAGAAGCATAAAGAGTCTGTAGCTTGGTCCATTGAAGAATTGAAGGGTATCACCATCAATTTACATGTGCACAAAATTCTCGCTAGAAGAACTGCAGCCATCCTAGAACATCAAAGGAGATCGAATCCAAAGGATGGCGAAGTGGTCGTGAAGGAGGGCCAAATTGTCATCGTCGGTTTTATCTATGCACTCTCGTGATAGTCCTAGAGCCCAAATTCCATGTGGTTCCAAAGAAGTTGCGGGTTTACCGTGGATCCGCAATGAGAAAAATGAATTGATTCCAACAAGAACAAAGGGATGTGGACGAGGGTACGAGATTGATTACGTAGCGAACACAAACACCGTGAAGATCATTTCCCTTTGCCTTCATCGATCAAATGTTGACAGATTAGGTGACACCTCATTTTTGTTTCTGGATGGTATCAGGATACAATCGATTGCTATCAGACCCGATACCTTAAGAGAGATCACATTCACATGCCCCTACGGTAATTTTCGCCGTATGATGCCATTTGGCCAGGTAATGCCCCGCTATATTCCAAAGGTGTATGATGTCAATATTTTCAGACCACAAAGAGGTTATGGAAATTTTTATGGATGACTTCACTGCAGTATGGATCCACTTGATCAATGCTCAAGAACCTCGGAAATAAGCTTCAAAGATGCTAAGACAACAGCTAGCACCGAATTGGGAAAAATGCCATTTTATGGTGCAATGTAAGGTATTGTTCTTTGGGCATAAAATTTCTCGCTATCGGACTCGAAGTAGACCAATCCAAGGTATCCATTATCAAAACTCTTGCACCACCTACCACAAGAAAAGGAGTAAGCAGCTTCGGGGCATGTCGATTTACATAGAGATTCATCAAAGACTTCAAAATTAGCCGCACTACTATGCGATTACCTCCGAGAAGGATACAAGGCTTAATTTCATGACTCCCTCGCAAGGTCGCTTAAAAGAACCAAGATCAATCGTTCGCACCTATAATGGTCGCACTAATAATGGGATCGTGGATTTGAAATAACGCAAGGATGCCGTGATTTCACTGGAGCCGTCCTGGGCAAAGAAAGGAGAAAATATTCAGACCATATACTATGCTAGTAGAACCTTCAATGAAGCACAAGAAAATTACTCAACCGAAAAGAGATGCTAGCCATAGTATTTGTCAGAAAATTCAGGCAATACATTCCTGATCCCATGTTATTATTCATACGCACCATGCAAGAATCGTACCTAATGTCAAGAAGGAAGCTAAGCCAAGATTGATAAGGTGGGTGCTGTTATCACAAGAGTTTGACTCGAGACTAAGGATAAAAGGTGCATGCGTGACAGCCTCCCTCCTCCTCGATCACTCATTAAGAGTAGAAAGAAGCACTGGGTCAAGAAGAGAAAGTAATACTCGACAGAGAACTTCCTGGATGAAATCGGCTGAAGTTTCTTCCAACTTCCATGGTATGTTGATATTGTGAACTATTTAGCTTGTGGGGTAGTTCCTTTCCTTAATTCAAATACCAACGTAAGAGGAAACTCAGAATCGACAAAGAATGATTCTCGATGATCCACTATTATTTAAAAGAGGTGTCGACATGATAATAAGAAGATAAAATAAAATGAACAAGGCAAAATTACTGAAATGCCATGCATCACCATATGGGGTCATTTTTCAGAGCAAAGAACAAATTTCATAAGATACTCCAATCGTTTTATCGCCCACTATCTTCGTAGATCAGGCTGAAAGGGTTAAATCGTGTGGATAGATGCCAAAAGATTGGAAATATCAACAGTTAAATGAAATGCCCCTAAGAGGTATAATGGTGGTGCAACCTTTGATGTAATACGGGAATAGATTTATTGGGACCATTCTACCCATCATTTGGGAACTGCACATACTTCTAGCGCTTGATTATGTTTCCAAATGGTGGGAAGCAAGGCTTGTCCAAGGAATATGTTAATACAGCTTGTGAGTTTTCGTAAAGAATATTTGAGTAGATCTGGAACACCCATAAACATCATTAGTGATGTGTGCCATTTTGCAAACAAAATATTTGCAAAACTCATGAACAGGTATGGGATCAAGCATGTAATGAGTCTAGCTTATCATCCCCAAACCAATGGACAAGCAGAAATTTCCAACAGGGAGATTAAAAGAATACTTGAAAGACGAGCTCAAGCAGAAGGATCGGTCTTCCAAACTTGATGATGCACTTTCGCTTACAGATCGCATACAAAACTCCCATTGAATGTCCCCATACGTAATTGTTTTTTGGCAAACCATGTCACCTACCTCTGGAATTGGAATACAAGGCAATGTGGGCCATCAAGAAGTTGAACTTCGATTTTAAGACTGCAGGGGAAGAGAGATTGCTCCAACTGTCTGAACGGGAAGAATTGAGAAATGAAGCCTATGATAATGCTAGAATCTACAAAGATAAGACAAAGAAAATGGTAATGACTGCAGATCTGAGAAAAGAGTTCAAAGGTGGGAACTAGTTCTACCTGCTTAATTTTAGACCGAGATTGTTTCGTGATAAAATCCAAATGGAGCGGGCCATACACAAAGGTGTCAAGCAATACATTTGGAGCAATGACATTGAGGATTGATGCTGGAGAAGAATTCAAAGTCAATGGACAAAGGATCAAGCATTATCTAAGGTGGAGGAAAGAATGGAAGAGCTCCAAAGAGGTTATCTAGATAGAAGGAAAATCAAACAAAGAAGTTCAAATGGCGACTAAAACTGAAAGCAAATTGATGGGAGGCAACCCATAGAGACTTTAATTTCGCTTTTTAGATTAATTAACCTTGATTTGTTTTCTATAGTTATTATAATGATTAGTTAGTACTTAAAAAGTTAATTTGTTTAATTGAATCCTACCTCAGAATGTTGTGCAGCAATTTATGCGTAAATGGCCCGATAAAGAAGGAATGAACCCTGGTCAGTACAACTCCAGCAACTTGCAGAAGAGAACGACAGAGAAAAGAAAAAAAGGGAGCATTCCTTCCCTATATAAATTCTGTGAAATTTGAATTGAATACATTCTTTAATTGCTGTGTGAAATTGGTTTGTTTGATGATGAGAATCTGTTACTTGATTAAGAGTGAAAAGTCATTTGCTCACAATTCAGGCAAAATCAGCAGACCACGCTGCGACAAAAACTTATGTCATGGGAAAGTAAAAAACGGTCACAACAAAAGTTGATGTCGTGACTTAGCCAATGTCAAGAAGAACAAGGATGACGTTGCACCAAAAGTTCTCAGGGGAGAAAGAAATCGAGGTCGCGATGCAATTTTCGGGTCGCGATAAGCATTAATCCCTTCAAAAGAAAAGAGAGGTCGTGGATAACTTCGATGTAATGTCCCGAGATGCTCTCGATGTCGCAACTTAAGAGGACTTGTCCTCCCACGATAATTTATGTCATGGCTGTAAAGAGGATAAATTGCCAACCGGGCGCTTTCAATTTTTTGCCCTAAATTTAATGACAAATACACACTCTCACCACTTAAGTCGTAAACATGACAAGCATTAATAAATGAAATCATAACAGTACACCATAATAATCGGGAATTGCAACCCGTTGAGAAACTTTCCCATTGTTATCTTCTTCCTCGATGCGACTAACTCTTCGTTCTTCGCATATTCTTGGATTAGATTTTTGCAAACCCTAACCAAACTTCCTCCTAAAAACCTTCCGATTCCTCCCAATGGTCGAACCCGAGACTTTCATTCCTAACCGACCGAAATCACGGAGGAACATGCTCAAACCGAAGGAGCCGTTCATCCATAACCTGAGAGTCAACCAATTGCAAGGGAACAAGCATACAAGGGGAAGGACAAGGCGATGGAAGAAGAAGAAGATGTGTTTGTGTCAGAAGAGGCTAGTGTTAACATGCGTATATTATGTCGATAGCTGGCTCATTGGAGAGAGAGGATTCAAAGAACCCTATTTCCTTTCAAGAAATGATAGAACAACGAGATGGGAAATTTAAGCACCCGTGAGGCTCCTGATATTCGCCATGGTCCCGGGGAATTCTACTCTAACTTGGTAGGAAGAAAGGACAACTCTGTATTTGTCAGGGGAGTTTGGGTTCCATACGAGGCAAATGCCATTAACGAGGTGTACGGGATGGCAGGGCAAAGGCATAGCTCCAAATTTAAGAAGTTGTTAGCAAACCCGAACCGTGAGAAGATTGTTAGAAAATTGACAGATGGTAAGGTTCAATGGAATCAAGAGAAAGGAGCACCCAAGACCATCAGCAGGGGAGATCTTACAGAGGAGGCTAAGGTATGGTTTTATTTCCTGGCGTCTGTGTTAGTTCCAACCAAGCATGTATGCACAGTAAGGGAACAGGAAGCCATCATTCTGTATGCAATACTGAAAGGGTACAAGCTCAACGTAGGAGCAGTAATTGAAAATTCAATATTAAGATACCATGAGGGAAACAAAAGAGGTTTGATCCCTCATCCAACAACAATCATCAGCTTTGCTCAAGGTCAGTGAAGGGAATATGGGCAGAAGAAGGAAGAGGTTCCCAAGTTTCACCATTAACCTTGACTGGGGTAAGTAAGGGGCCAAGGAATTTGAAGAAAAATGGGATCATGGTGGAAGCAAATTCTGGAAAAGAGGAGGAGAATGAAAGACAAGAAGAGGACAATCTTCGGGCTGGGGATCAAGGAGAACAAAACCAGAACACAACCTGCGGAATACTTCTATGTTTGCAGGATGAACCGCATGAGACAAGTCCTATAGATTTTACCACCCCACTGGCCAGCTCTCCACCAATGAGAAACAGAATTCGAAACTGTGAGGAAAGCTCTGGGGAGGAGCCCAAGAAGATAGCCAAATAATGGAGATGCTCATTTCTATGCAGAAAAGTATGGAAGAAAGAGAAGAGAAATGGAGCATTCAACATAAATTCAGAGAAGATGTGTATGAAGCTGAATTGAAAAGAAGAGATCAACAGTGGGAAGAGGAACTGAACAGAAAAGAGGAAATGTATGAAGCAGAGTTGAAGAGAGGAGAGCAGAAATGGGAAAAGGAATTGAGCAGAAAGGAAGAACAGCTTAAAAAGATCCTACAACATCAAGAAGAAAATTTCAAAAAAGAAATGGAGGGAAGAGACAAAGATCTACTGAAAAAGCTACAACTTAGCCATGAATCACTCCACAATAATCAATATGATCGAGACTCAACTCCCGAAACTTATCAAGGAAAGGGACGCGTAACAAGAAGCCAAGACAAAGCGAGCGCATCAAGGGGTTCAAATTTCTTTATATGTCATTGTTAAAGGAGTTTGAGAAGAAGATGTTAGATAGAGACAAAGTGCTTGATGACAATGATGCTTATAGAAGAAAAATATATTGAAAAATTTGATTTGATTAACAACACCCATCCAAATTTTTGTGAGGTCATGACAGAACGGAGCATACAATGAATACATCATCGAGGCAAGATGATTTGAATAAAAAAATTGATCTCACCAATGAACTGATTCTTGAAGAACAGATGGAGAAAGAAAGTGCCAAGCTGAAGAAGAGGACATAAATGAAATTCCCAAAGTTCAATCCAAACCTGGCAACCCTTGATCTAGATCCTCCAAACATATTTTACTTCCTCAAAAAGAAAAAAACCTTCCAATTGACTCATCCATCTCTTCCTCATTCCCACTCGTTGATTCTCAACTTTTATACAATCTAATGAATAAATCATAAATTTGTTTGATGTTGAGTTGTTTTGAAGTCAAATTGTGTGTTTACTTTTTTCTTTAATTGTTAGAAGAATAACAAAGAGAAATAGATCGCACGAAATGATGTCATAGCATAGGTTAGTTGATTAGAATATAGGATGAATGAACTAATTAAAAAAAAAATAAGGGCTGGTTGACACAGGTAATTTAATTGAAACATAAATTGTGATTTAGTTTGAATTTTTACCATAAGTCTATGGAACAAGCGAAGGTTTTACAATCAAGGAACAAAACAATTTTCGAGTTTGTAGGTATGAACAAAGTGAGTCAAGGAACCCAAGTGGAAATAACATCATTTAAATTTCATCCACTGATATGAGTCAAGAAAATCCTCGTGGTTAGTCACAGCTTAATCAACCCAAATTCTAGAACTTGTTGACATCGATCAAGGCGAAATTTCAGTGATACAATCAACAGAAATGATGCAGGCCATTCTTGGAAAGTTTGACATTCTAGCCATCCCTATTCATATGCTAATGCATACACTTTAGTTCCATAAATTGAGCCAAAACAAGCCTTATTCTCGAAAGAAGCCAATGGAGACACCAACCCATTCTACATAATCAATCCTCTAAAGAACCTGTGATTACCAAAGAACTCAAAAAGAGAGGAACAAATAAAGTTTGGGGGAGTGTAAATTTTTTGAGTGAACTCAAGGAGAAAATATGTAAAAAGTGGGAAATGAAGAGGAAAAAGAAATACAAATGTAGTTAAGGCTTAAGGGAATAGGTTTTGGTTTCAGGGCCTAACTTTCGAACAATTAAGTTCTTAGGGTGTTTCAAATCTAGTACCCTAACGTCACCTCGGTATGGGAGTTACTAACCCAAAGTTCGTTAAGAGTGTTAGAAAGCCTAAGAAGACAAAACATTGCACTATTCCTGAAAGGTGATAAGAAAGAAAATTTCCCCCATTTTGAATTATGAATGAGAAATGGGAACATATAATTTTGAATAGAAGAAAATCATCATGGTGGTATCCCAACACGGCTCGTGGGGAGTTTATTAAGGAAATTACAAGGAGGAAAAGGGACAGCATGAGTAAGAAAGGAAAAAGAGTATTGGTAATCTAACTTGCAATTCCATCCATCTTACCCCTACCCAAACCTAACATTACAAGCCCAAAGACCTCGATTGATCTGCTAAGGTCAGAATACCTACATTAGTGTAGATCAATATGAACAACAAGCCTATGGAATTTGGAAAATCGGGAAAAGATCAAAACCGGTGGAGCATCCCTAAAGGATTAATTGACTCATTACAAAAATGAGAAAGAAAATCAACTCACATTTCGCCAGAATCAATTAATCGACCGTTTGTAAACAAATTCAACAATTTCGTTATGTATACCTGATTGAGTAGAAACTAACCTTTATCTGGACTTAAAGTTGAATACAAAGAAAAGAATGCAATTTCAATTTCAATTAAATTGGTCAAGCATCGCATAACGTAACGTAAAATGTCCTTTTGCTCGAGGACAAACAAAATTTTCTTTTCATTGGGACAAGCAAAATTTTGTGCCTGGGGGAGTTTGATGCAGCTTTAAAAGTCATCTATTTTTAGTCCATTTTTCTCGATCTATTTTTATCTAAAAGACTGGGATGATGTGCGTAAACATGGAATAACTAACCAAACTGTTATATAGCAGGAAATTCAAGAAAAAGAAGAATTTTTGCAGAAAAATGAGAAGAAAGTGGATGAACGTTAATGATATAATTGGCTGAAGTAGGTTGCAGCAAGAAAGGCGCACAAGGATGAAAGGACCTGATGTCGCGGAAGCCTTGACAAAGAATCAAAATGCATATTCAGTTGCAACAAATAAACTCCGCCGCAAATGAAGCTTAATTGAAACAAATGAGTCGGGAGCGAAAGAAACTCAAGGTCAAGCAATCAGGAATCAAGAAAGCAAGACATGATGTCGCGAAGATTCGATGCGTACCGCGATATCAACATCAATCGACGCACGCGACATCGCTTGCTAAGGAGAAAAGAAGTCGCGACAACATCAGCTCAAGAAAGAAGGTCGCGACATCAACTCCACCAAAGACATGTCGCAACCAAACAAAGGCTTCGCTGGTAAAGACCGAGACATCAGAGGTCGCGATAAGGACTTTACGTCGCCACAACATCAACAAATCGGGGCCGCTAACTTGAAATCCAATGAGGTATCAAATTAGGGCCCAACTCGTAATCCATCACACAAATACGGTTTGAAGGAAACGCAACTTCGCGACCGGAAAGAAAACTGGTTGTCAAGGCTCCCGTGATTTTTTTATTTTCTTTTTCTTTCTTTGTTTTCGTTTTTTTTCATTTTATTTAGATTAGATTAGTTTGTGGCTGCTCTAATTTGGATTTGAACGTTAGTCAGAAGGATTGAGTCAATGCGTATGTTTATTTCTTAAATTACTGCCTCGGTTGTTTGAATTCCGCATACCCTTGGGATTTCGAACACCGCTTCCGATTTACGTGGTTTTCTTGATCGCCAGTCACTGTATGGTATAATCGCACTTAGAAACCCACCCATTGAATTGACGTTGTCGAAATAATCTTTCCGGCAAAGATTTTATTCATAATAACCAACTCGATGTTAAATCGACTACTGTTTTGCGTGTTCTTGAATCGATCCCACTCTTCGCCTCATACCCGAGCAACGAGGTTGTTTCAACTGATTTCCAGAAGCCCTCCGCTGGCCACGAGAAGGCATTCCCCGAGAGTAAGAAACAATTTCGGAAGGTATTTCAACTCCGAGACAGCACTAATAGCTCAGATATTTAAATCAATATATCCCTCGCTTGTAATCGAGAATGAGCTGAGTGAGTTATAAATTTAAGTAGACAGAGAGTTCACCTTAATTAATAGTGAATTCATCCCAGTGTTAAAGGATCTAATCAAGGAAAGAGTGTTATCTAATTTTCGAGGGCGAGGAACCAAGATAGTGCAACCTCAAGAATGACTAACTCATGAGCTCAGTTCCGCAAATTCATGCTAGGGTATGAAGTATTGAGAAAGAAAAATACCCAGAACAAGGCAACTAGGTTTTAAAGTAGTTATTTCACCCCCGTGTCTCGGAGGGAAATGCTGTGAGATCATGAACCTGTGGTGGTGTTGAGAGATCCAACCACACCATATTAACTTTCGACTAGTTTTAAAGATCCGAGTTCGTAAAACCAAAGATGCAAAGATGCATCGTAGGAATTGATTCTTCACAATAGCTGATTATTCAATGTTTTCTTTTAGAGATAATCAAGTAAATCTAAATTTGTTATTTTGATATTTCAATATTCAATTCATTTATTGTTCATTCATTTTTCTTTACATCATTCATTTCAAGCTTTCAAAGCAAAATCTCACTATCGTATTATCGTCCAAATAGTATGGAGCTTAAGTAGTTGGGGTAGTTGATTGAAAATTTCTTGAGATCTCTGTGGGATCGATATCTGGACTTAAATCCATTTGGCCATTTGTCGCACTGCACTTGCAAGATACTCGGATCAAAACCACATGAAAATGGCTTACTCTCTACAAAATATCTTTTAATCAAGTGATACTTAAAGAAACTCACACTCAAGTTTAATGGTTTATTTACCTAGGATTAGACAATAGTCCTGGGTAATAAGTCTTAAATGAATAGGTGTTTTGATCCACAACACTTATTGATGTAGTCTTAATTCAGTCTTATGGTATCAAGTGTTTGGGATTAGATAATAGTCCTTAGGTGACGATGTCATAAAATTGTATACATCTTTGGTCCTAAGCATCGTTTTATGGCGCCGTTGCCGGAGATTAGATAATAGTCCTTAGGTGATGATGTCATAAAATTGTATACATCTTTTGGTCCGGTTAACAACCTCCTGACAGTAGGTTCCCATGGAGGTCTTTCTCCATTGACTTTCTTCCCTTAGTAGTTCTTTATACTATGTTACCTTAGCAGTAAGCTCATAAAAGTCTCTAAACTCCATACCTTGAAATTTCTTCCTCGGCTCTATATCAAGTCCCCTTTGGACCATCTTCACATATTCGGTTTCTAGGAGATGGATTTTGCATCTATTCCTCATTCTTTTGAAACGAGTAATAAATGACTCTGTTGATTCTCCACCCCTTTAGGTTACCCTTGATAATTCTACTCTGCAAATCTCAAGTTCATCTCTGAAGAATTGTGTGTGGAACCGTCTCTCCATTTCCTGCCAACTCGTAATATAATTCCTTGGCAATGTTGCATACCAAGTAAAAGAGGTTGTTATTAGTGAGTTAGGAAATAACTTGAGTTTGAAATAAAGGAAATTCTCATAGTTGGCCAATTCCCCACACTGCATTATAAATCTAGCCACATGCTTTAAGGTGGACTGTCTATCTTTTACAGAGAATTCAGGAATTCTATACCCCTTGCAAGACTTGTTATCTATTGCCTCGATATGGCTTATAGAATCAGGCCGCAACTGGCTCTAAGGCCGTGCTCAGATAGCTCATGTACCGCCTCCCTTATTACCTCCAAGTCTAGTGGTGGAGGTGGTTGCATAAAAGGATAAGAAATTTGTTGCCTTCTATTAATACCTACCCCTAAGGGTGGTTAAATAGTGCCCCCCGTGCCTCCAACTAAAGAAAGTGGCTCATTATAGGCTCTAGGTAGTGTAATCGGGTCGGTGTTAACAAACACCCTTTGAGGAGCCATTATTCTAACAAGATTAGTCTCCATTAACATTTTTCGAAGTTCCATCATCTCTCCTATGGGGAGGAAGATACCGAATTTCAACTTGTCTAGGTGAGCAGTGAGATTCACCTGCTTCCTGAAAATTCCTCGGGTGTTGCCCCCTAAGCTCATTAGATAGTTGCCTTGTAAGTCGAGAAGCAATTTATGGCTTGTATTATCCAACAATCTTTGAGATTGCCTTCAGGACAATCCCTAATGACTGAGGTTGTTCTTCTCGCTCTACCGCAACGACCTTAGCTCATTCAAATGTTGTTCTAGCTTGTTCATCAATCGCATCTATCATGGCCTGTGCATACTCAAACATGGCTTTAGTTTTCTCAACCATAAATTTGAGTTGTTTAGACTCAGCCTCCGCTTGAGCGGCCATTCTTTCATCAAAACATTGTCCAACCAATGCATTTGTCTTTGTAGATTGTCAATCATTACCTGAAACCTAGTAGTATGAGGGACATGAGTATCATCATCATCTACATTTCCTATGCCTGCTTCTTGCTCGGATAGGCTGTCTAATGCATATTCCTCTTAGAGAAAATTTGTTGTACTGCTCTCAAATAGTTCCACCATGGTTGGAGCGAGTCCTTCTTGTGCTGCTTCTACAGCATCAAATACTAAGTCCTGAGACTCCAAAATGATTTTACTTCTCAATTTTTGTGGCATCTTTAGCAAAGAATGAAACCACCAAGAGATGTTCCATAAAGATTTGTCCCACAAGGCATGCCAAAAATATGTTGTGGGGATTTTTTAATTTCACACTAACATACAAAATACAAGCGCAGATTTGTGCGTGTCAAAGAAATTAAAGTGTTTCCGCAGTAAATGCATTATGTAGTTCTCTAGTACTCTTAACAGCTTCCCTAGAATCAAAGTAGAAAAGACAAATTAATGGGAAGATTAGGAATTAAATGTCGACAAAATGTTAGATTTCCCCTGAATAAAATGTGAAATAACACGATGCTGAAAATAAACACTTAAATGAAACTTGGAAATGGTACTGCCGAATTACTAAAGTAAACACTGGCTTTCATTGTGAAAATAATATCATGGTTGGAAAATTGATAGAAACTTGAATAGAACTTGGAAATAGAATGTTTGAATAGCTAAAGAAAATATTGGATTTCACTATGAAGAAATGAAATAACACTGTGATGGAAAAGTGACAGAAACTTGGCCGAAACTAGGAAATACAATGCCGAAAGTAATGAAAGCTTATTGAAAGCTATAATTTACTTAAGTAGATTGACATTAAGTCGATTGAGTTGTTGATTTATTGGTTGATTGGTCGATTGGTCCGTTTTTTGTTGCCTTTACTCCTTTTATAGACGTTTTGACTTGCTGCCCAAGTCTCCACTCTTTCCACTTCCTGAAGATATTGCCCACTTGTTCCTCAAGAATTTCATCCGTGTCTCCATTAGGGAGGCTTGTTCCTCAATAATTTCTTTCACGTCTCCATTAGGAAGTCTTGTTCCTCAAGGAAATTTCACGTCTGCAAATAACTGTCCACCTCTCTGCCACTTCTGGTAAAGCTTCTCGTTAACTTCAAAAAAATTTTTAAAATTTTTAGAAATACCCCCAGATTCTTCTATGGTTTGTACAAATGGATCTGAACCCCTTTCTATTTGGACTTTTATTCATGAGTTTGGGCTTAGGCCTAACCAATTACTGATCATGCCAAATTTCAACTTTGGTGCAAACAAGTTTTTAAAAAACAAGAAAACTTTTTTTATAAAGAAAAAAACTAAAATCAAGTTTATTTAAGACATCAAGGAATTATAAAAATCTGGAAAAAAAATTGCAATTAGAGAAATAGAATTTGAAAGTTGGAATTTCGAGAAACTAAAGTTTGATTTGTACTGAAAATTCATGAATTTGAAAAGAGAAATTATGATTATATATATATAACTCATATTTTCATATACTCATATAAAAATAACTCAAGTTTTATGTGTTTATCTAACATAATTAAAAGTACAATTTACTATATTGTAATTTGCAACTAAAATGTTTAAATGTAAAAATAATAATATTTATAGGATTGGAAGATAATTTTTGACGAAATCTGGACTTGAAAAGTTACAAATAATTGAAATTAGTACATTTAATTATATATATATATATATATATATATATATATATATATATATATATATATATATATAAATTAAAATAGTTGTTTAGAAATTTATATTATATAAAACTCACTCTTATTTTATAAATTTTTTATATGAATAAATGAAAATATACTTTTTAATAATAATTAATTTATTTTCATTAAAAACTATTTTCATGAAGGGAATCAATTGGGATGATTTAAGAAATGGTTTATGAATTTAATTAGTTGAATTGATGTAATAACAGCTTTGTGAAGTGGACACTTAAAATCCAAAATGGAATATATTTTATTAAAAGTCACATGTGCACAAATTAAAATATGCTTTTAGTGTGTGTGTATTTGCTTTTTTCAAATACCTCTATCATTTTTATATCAAAAGGAATATGGACCGACAAGTTTTTGTGATTCCATCTGACTTCAAAAAGTTTGGATTATACGTATGTAATATAATATTCAGTATAGGGTTAAAATGCAAATTGTACTATTCAAGTCAAGGCGCATAAATTTGAACCCTAGTCTAGAAAAAGCTTGAATCAAGTTTATCTAAAAAATTATTTTAAATTGAATGTTTTGGCAATGAACACTTGTTATAAAACTTTCTCCAATTCATTAACATGATTAATTTAAATAAATATTTATTTTGGAAAATATAATGCAATCATGAAAAAAATTTTGTTTGTGGTTGTCATTTTGGCTTATAAGAAGGCTTGAAACATGGTTTCTTACAAATTTATTATATATAATTATTGAAATATATTATATCAAATATGTTAGGTCCACGACAATGTCATTTTTGAAAGAAAAAAAAAATGATGGCTTGAAAGATAAGAGTTTGAAAGTTTGAAATTTTAGTATGTTTGTTCCATCCCACATCATACTTGAGAGTAAACTTTACAGGATTACATGATAAATACGAACTCCTCTCAACCTAATAGACGCATTCCAAAGTCGTAGGTCTTTGGCCTGGCAATGATATCTATATTGTTTAACCGGGACGCTACAAATGATATCAAAGTCGATCATCGACTTAGATTTAGGGGTCCGTTTCATTTGGTTTGGCCCCGTAGAGGGTGTTTGTCTATTTGGTCCTACAATCTCAAGGACATAACGAAGACATTGTGCTTACATAGGATGTTTATCTCCATCCCACATCGAATGTATAAACTTCTTAACACTATATAGTTTAAAATTCACTCAACCTAGTAGATGTGTTTTAGCAAATAGGCTCCTTAAGCCTAAAATGGATAATATTTACATGGTTTGACCAAATCGCTGAAATCTGGTGATCAAACCGATCCCCAACCTCTATGGGGCTGTCTGGCACCCCGTATAAAGTGTTTGTCCATTTAGTCCCGCAATCGCATGGGACACAACAAGGACGTTGTGTCTGCATGAGGAGGTGTTTGTCATATCTCACATCGGATAAGGGAAAAACTTCCTAACACTATATAAATATGTACTCCTCTCAATCTCGTAGACGTGTTTTAAAGCCGTGAAGGTCCTTTGAGCTCAAAATAGACAATATTCATACTGGCCAGCCAAATAAGAGCAAATGTTTAGGTCCAAAGATTTTTTGTGATTTGTATTTAGTTTTGATTTAAGAGACATTTTTTAAGGTTGTATTGACTTGAAATTTAATGTAATTTAAACTATATAAAGATGAATAATTTGACCTTGTTGAAAATCAATTAATTGGGAAATAAAACAATAAAATATATAAAACATAACCTTTACGATGTATTCTCCCAATGAGAATGATTTGCAAAGGGTTTAGATCAAAGAACATTTTACAAAGATTTAGAAGCTCTTAAAAACCTAGAAATTCATTTAAATTATTTTTAGTATTTTTTATATACTTAATAAATATAAATTGATATATCGTAACTTGAAATTAAACTAAAAATTAACATGTTTTCATCAGAATAACTAACTTCAATTGCTTTTTTTTTTTTCTCATTTTGTTAGCCTGAGAGAGTAAATATGTTAATAACTCAAAACTAATGCCTTTGACTAAATATAGAAAATATTTGTAAGTTTTGATAAAAGCAAAGTATGAAGTTTCCTTCTGTTGTTAAAACAAAAGTTTTTAGATTTTATGTAATAACAAAATTTTAACATCTACTAAAATCACTACTTTTTTGTGCGGTAAAACTTAACAAAAAAAAACTTGTATATGAATTAATATTTTAAATTTTCAAAATTAATAAATATAACTAAATAATTCATCGGGAGAAATACTTTAATATCTATAGTGGTAATTAAAGAATATTTTTAATTGAGCAAGTTTTTTTAATTACACTTTAATTTCAAGATAGTAAATCGACCTAATTATGACTCAAACTTGAGACTCACTCCAACCTATGCCCTTATGTCTACTTGAACGGTGAGTGCTCTTCCACTTTTTATTTTTATTTTTAAAATATATAAATTTATTAATTCATTAGCAATATAATTGATAGGAAACATGAGTAATTAAGAGTACTAAAACTTTAGATGATGACATCATCAATGTTAATAGCAAAACGACGGCTTAGCGCCACATTTCGATAATAATCCTATAACGCTCAAAATACCTAAGATTCTAGCGCCTACCATTTGAACTAAATATGATAGACATTTTAATTGAGCAAGTTAAATATAGTTTAAATTAAAATTATTTAAGTCCTTAAATTATAAAGTATTAAGTTTCAAATTTTACTATATATTAAATATGTTTTATAAAATAACTTGATATTATAATTTAAATTTAAAAACAAGTTAAACTGAAAGGTTAATTGAATGAACATTTTATACATCTATAACATCTTTCGCTTTATTAGAAGTATTTCTGTTTTTTTTTTTTTTTATAATTATACCCTATTAAGTAGCTCCAAAAAAAGTAAATGAGAATAATAACTTAAGAAATGTTGGTTTGTATGCTTTTATGTTCTATTTTCAATTGTTATTTTACTTTTTCAAATATATAAAATGATTATCATAAAAATCTTAATATTTCATTTTTTAAATACTTCATAAAATTTATCATCTTTTTAAGTCTCAGAAGTCTTTATTCTCCCTGTACTATGACCAGTGAATTGGAACTTTGCTAATGGAATCATTTTGAGCCAAGTGATAATATATAATTAGAGAGTGGAACCATATAATACTAGACATGACATTCCCCTACCAAGGAACAAAAGTTTTTTCAAACAAAGGGCATTATATTTTATATAAAGTTAACATTATTTTTTTGGCAAATAAAGAAAAGAAGAATACCCAAATAAGATTATCAAACATTTTAATTTGAAATTAAAATTGATTACAATAAGTTGTAAGTGAACAAGTTAAATTTAATTTACTACTTTTCAAAAAATAAAAAAAAGAAGTTAAATTTAGTTTGCCTTGTAACATGAACTATCAAGTAAATGAAATGTTGGTTGTTACTTTATTTATATTGAAGCATTAACAATTCTTTAATTGTTATAAATGTTATCTGCAAATGACTATGATAACCTTCTAGAAGTAATTTATTTTTCATTTACTTTCATGAAAGGGATGATAAAGATTGATATGATGCACCAACATTATTCAAACTTTATATTTTAAATTTAAACTTAATATGATTTTATCGGATTTAGATTGAATATTATCAAGTTCAAGTTCAAGTTCATTTTCACTTAAATCTCCATAACCTCTTTAAAATATTCAATTTTTTTCTAAAATTGTTTCTGAATATGTTTAATAAAACTTATGCAAAACTTAATACAACTTGATTATTAAATGAGTTAAATATGTTACAATTTATTATTTGTTTAATAATTGAGCAATATTTACGCTTTAAAAGAAAAAAAAAAGATGGAAAAAACCGTAGCTTTTTTTTTCCTCTCAATCCCCTCTTCTAGTCACTCATCTTCCTTAAACAAAGAAAGGTGAATTTGGGCTATTCTCATCCTAAAATCACTATTTTACATTTCTTTCTATCGATCTATTTCTTAATAAAATGGTTATTTCATATAAATTTAGGTTTTATTTTGCTTTCGTGATTTCATTGTGTTGTTGCGACGTTTGGTTTTGTGTTGTCGTTTTATTGTAGCGATTCGATTTTAAATCGTGCTTTGTTATGGCGATTTTACTTGTAATATGAAGCGTTTAAGCAGGGTAAAACATATTCGATCAAACAAAAATAACAAATCAAATTATAATCATCAATATGTTGTAGAACTGAAGTCATAAGTATTATATATAGTTAATCTAAAACTATCAAAATTATAGGCTTTTGGCGGATTTATTATCTTGTGCGTATGTGTTGTTTCATCCTCTATAATTTTTAGCGATTTGGTACTGTGTTTACACATTGATTTCTTTGTTAGTTTGAATCAATAATATTATTATTTTCTTTTCAAAAAAATAATAATTAAGTATCTTTGAGTTTAAGTTTTAACATAAGTTTGTTATTCATGTTAATTTAGATTGACCAACATAGTAGAATATTTACACTTTGACATGATATATTAATACGCAATGCTACCTCTATTATTGTTGTAGTATATTAACCCTATTTGGTTGGACAAATTGAAGGAGGAATTAAGAGTTGATAGTTGATTCACCTCAATTAGCTCTTGTTGAGTGTTTGGTTAAGAGACATAACTAGCTCCTAATAGCTTATTATGACTACTAATGAGGAGTTGATGGGAAAAAGCTACAAATTATAGCTTTTTCTTAAACATTCGAATAAAATTTTATATTTTCCATTTTTATCCTATAAATTCTCAAACAAACTTTTATTTTTATAAACTTTATCTAATTATTTTATAATTTTGAGATAACATTTTTATTGAATAATTTTATCTAGAAGTTTATCTTTTTTTAAAAAAAATTAAATTTCATATAAATATTTTAAATAAAAATCAGTCTTAATTTATTTGTATACAAATAAATATTTTAAATAAAAATTTTTCTTAATTTATTTGTGATAATCATACAAATTCAAATTAAAATTTTAATTTGATATTAATTTTTTAAATTTTAATTTTAGTTATTTTATATAATAAAATCATAAATCAAAATAACCTCCTTCAAAATAAGGAGGCATGTATTTATATTTCATGAACATATTGACATAGAAACAAAAGAAATAAAAAATCAAATATGAAAAATTTAAATATTATAATTAATTTTATTTATCATAAATTATATATTTCATAAGCGTATGCTTAATTACTTGATTATTAATCTATAACATCATATTAAAAATATAATAATAACTCTCCGATTATTTTAAAAAAACAATTTGGGTGTTAGAGTTTTTATTAATATTTTGAATACGATGAAAATATAGGGAATTGAAATAAAACAAGTAATGTCCTGAAGTCTAGGATTATAGATAGGAAAAAAAATATTCATTTACGACCTATGTAGGGTGTAGTGTTGTATTATTTGCTCCAACAAAATTCGAATCTAGCAGGTTTTGCTTGTATGTAATTACATGGTTTTACTTATGTGTACAATGTTTTTATATGTGACATACACGAATCAGGAAATTAGTTGACAGCTTGATTAACACATGGAAAATTTGTGGATGTCGGGTATACCGCTCCATTGAGTCCCCTTTTCCCGGGACCGAGTTGAAATGGGCGAGTCTCCTTTGTACGGGAGCTCTACTAAAATCTGACTTGTCGAAATATTATCTGACGGCCAGCATTGGGTCCACATACAGTAAAGAAAATGGCCACGTGGGGCCCATTTATCCATATAAATACAATCTATATCAAGAAGCCACGAGAGTTATTACATCACTCTTAATACAAAAAATATTATATTAAAACTAACATGTTCTAATACCAATACAAAATATGGATCAAGGCCCGCAATCCATTGACTTCATAATGTTGGCCTCTAAGGAGCACCGTCTGCCTGCACATGTCCTGTACCTAAAATGGGGGTCCCACGACGAGGTGAGCTAACGCCCAGTAGGGATAAGTCCTACAATGGCTATTCCCCACCTAAATACACATGAACCTAGGACATGCAATCCTAGCACATAATCCTACTTGTCATGAATAAGACGCGACTCATCATGCCCCATGTATCAAGTCCTCACCAACTCCCTCAAACATGCATTTTGCCATGAATGAAAACCATTTCCAAACAAAGGTATTTGTGTTTACCCGTGGACAACCCTCCTATATAAATAGTGGACACACTTCGATAATCTATTTTATGGACAACCCTCCGATGTATATCAATTGGGCATACTCCGACGATTGACATTATATAGACAACCTTCCAATGTATATCAATTAGGCATACTCAGGCTGATTGACATTATGAATGACCTCGATCCCACATCAATTGGGCATACTCAGATGATTGACATTATGGACAACCCTCGGAGTGTATATCAATTAGGCATACTCCGGCCCGATTGACATTATGGACAACCCTCAGTGTATATCAATTGGGCATACTCAGATAAATAATATTGTTGAATTGACCCTTGAAACAATTCTCGAAGCCACCTCATGCACTCCTCCCTACTACTCTAGGGTACTTGATGCATGTGAAATGCAATGGTATTTTCATTTCAACCAACGGTGCAGCACCATGCAAGCCAGGTGGATCTCATTAGACTTAGGTCAAAGTGCGAGTCCACAACCCATTCACGAGGATGGTGAATGACAACGATATGCACTCACCCACACCATGCGATGTCCACGGAGTGCACCCGGTGCAATGCCGGTGTGCCATTACACTCTAAGTCATGCCCAATGTATAAAGACCTCTACATGGACACCCTATCTGTACACTCCACCCAGGTGTACCATGGACACTCATATCTATGCACACAAAGTCCATACATTCATTAAACGTTAATATACATGTAGGTCATACTAACATTTATCACATTCATCGACACATCAAACAAGCATGCATCTGACATCGATGACTACTACTTAGACAAGTAATGTCATACTCGAATCCCTAGGCTACATCATAGGCGCATAATGCAATAAACTGATCTACTAACATACCATGCAATAGCCATGTCCACACTAACAAATCCCACAAACCCAGTATCTTGAAACCATATTGACATTCAAGCATGACACCTCTTAACTTAAGAAATGCCATTTCAATCAATCACACAACACATGCTAACATTTCATCAAGTCACTACCTAGGCAACCCGATGACACACCTCATTTCCTAGGCTAATTCATGGCATATCATGCACCTAAGATAGCCTCTGACCTGCCCGCGTAATGGCCACTTGACACCTGACTCCTCACATCCACACAACCAACAATTAGTACAATTGTTGTAACAATCAATTTTTAAATAAGGATGTGAGCACCAATTGCCATTGAAAAGCATATGGTCATATTTTAGACTCCAAGATCTTTCAATAGGTCAGAGCACCCCCGACGGGCTCCGGGCCCGAAAGTTATGGCCGTCAAAGTTGGAGGCCTCCTATGAGCGATGGCGACGAGGAACCGAGCGGGAGCCCTCTTGTTTTTCATCATTTTCGGACCAAATGTAAGTTCAAATTTTACCAAGCTATATATGGATGAATTCTATACTCAAAGGAATTTTCATAGAGTGCAAGAACACCTAAAACGGAGATCGGACGAGAAAGTTATGGTCGTCCGAATTTGGAGGCCTTGCCTGATAGTCTTGTTGGGCAATTTGCATGAAACCCACATACATGTTATTTTCCTATCCAAATTCATCCCGAGTCAAACCAGCCCCAATCTTGTGAAGTCGAGTGCCCCGTGCGGCGTCTCTAGCGTTGTGTTAGGGGGTGTGCGCCTCCCGACTCTCATCGAGAGGATAAGCGATGCGAGAGATTTATCTTAGAATACTCCTGCGCCCACATCATAGCTAATCGGAAAATCATTAACCCTTGGCAAGGGTCTGATTAAGTGATCATGACTTTGTTCAACTGCTGATAGTTTATACACAATCGAAGAGTTTTGTCTCTCCTCTTCACAAACAGAATCGGAGTGCCTCATGGTGAAGTGCCCAGTCCAATATAACCCTCGTCCTACAATTCCTGTATCTGGACTCTGAGTTTCTTCAACTCAACTGGCGCCATCCTATGCGAAGTTATAGAATGGGCGACGCACCGAGGTGTGACTTACTCATGAAGTCTACGTTCCAGCTGCAGGGGTAGACCCTGACCAAATCTCGCCTCGTCCTCCTAGAGTAAGGCTTGCCCGACCTGACCATCAACCTTGTAACATTTAGAGTTGCGCACGATTAAGGGTAAAACATCATGCTTATCCCCTAAAACATCACATAAACCGTCCTATGCGTGGCGGTGGCTCTCTAATCCACGACGATAGCGACCACGGTGTGCGGGTCATCCAGTCCATCTCAAGGATATCATCTAATCCCAACATCTCTGTGACCCTTAGGTCCACAGTGAGGAGAGTCAAGATTGAGATCTCTACCTCGCCATCAAACTGTCACAACCAGCCCTCGCCCCTAGTTCCTGGGGAGAACTTATACTTTACGGCTTTTCCCAGGCTTGCCATCTACACATGTGTCAAATTGAAAAGTGAGATTCCCATACCGCTGGAAATCTGCCCTAGTAGTGCATAATCCAACCACTAATATAGACACCACATCATGAACTACTCCAGTTCATTCATTTTCGAACCCTAAGGGTTATGTTCTCTAACCCTAGTGTTCAAATATTTTCCAATATACATCCTACCATGTATATAATCCACACAACATGTAACACACATCATGTAACACACCAAACACATACATGAAAACACACAATGCATGCAATGGTCTAATCTCAACTTGTAACTCCTAGGTAATCACCTACCTAGACCACGATACTAAAGGCGTAATCTTGGCATCGGACATCGAGCAACTAGGTAATCACCACTAGCTCAACACTAAGCTATACGAGTTTTGCTACTTGTACCAAACAAGCGAGCTACAGTGTCGCGTACCTTAGCTCCATACCTTACCAGCATGTCTTAGACCCATGCCTAACAAGCCCTAGGTATTTGTATACTAGCTCTGATACCAAGGCGTGACACCCCAAATCTCGAAATTCGGGTTGTGACCCATTAGCCGCGGAAAATTTGTGGATGTAATCGGGTATGAAGGGTTTCGTGGGGAGGCAACACGATGCGTGAAATACAAAAAATCCCAATAAAACCCCATCCAAGGACTAAGCTGTCTTATCAAAAAGCAGGTTCTATAACTAAGAGGAAGAGATTAGCCAGGATTACCTTGTGTCGGTTCCAAAAGCAGAGCTGAGTGGTCGAGCGACTTTAGGCAAGTCGAACCAAATTTAGGTTTGCCTCTAATGGGTATCTACACAAGAGTGAGGCCAGGCAACCTCAAGGCAAGCGGTCTACATGACGGGTCACGGTGCTAGCCAAGTCCGTCAGAGAGGGAGAAGCCAGCCAGGGTCTCTCAATCTCTAGAACACTTTCTTTGGAGATGAGAGAACACACTTGGCCTCATTCTCATGAACTCACTTTTCTCTCAAAAGGAGCATCAACTTATTAGGGTTTCCATAGCATTCTATTTATAAAACCCCCATCATGTCTAATGAAGAAAATGCCCCTGACTCTAAGTGATGATAGGAAACAAGCATCCCTATGCGTTATGGCGAGGATTCACACGACCAAAGCGTAGGAGTACAAGCTGAGCCTATTATCTCTTTAAGTTATGGCAGCTTTTGAACCGAGTTCCACTAATCCGTGACATTTCATTCATGAGAATTAACTCCTCATATTTGGATCACATCCAAATTAAGATTTCCTCTCATTGCGCTCTTCTAAGTGTGTGTGACCCGTGGGTTCGGTTATGTTGGCCACTTGATTCAGCTATTGAGATTAAACAAGTCGAAGATGGGTATCTATGACACATCATGACCCCGATTAATGGGAGAGTCGATCAATACGTGCATACCCTTCCGTAGACAATCTAGTACAATTAGGTATTTCGCCCCAAACTATACCCTACTTGGTTCGGAGCATGGACAATTGTGTGGCTCAGCTGGGCGGCTGTATGCCACACCTAGTGAGTGATATTTATCTTGTCCCCAGATTCATCACTTAACCTTTATGCACTTGAAGACACCCCTCAAGACATTTTCACTCTAGCCAGAGATTCTTAAGTAATGATTCCAACAAGAGGCCTTAGGTATACTCTCCCTTTATTGGGAGTGGCGAATCCTTTGTTGGCTACTCAATTACCTCCGAACACCTCAAACTATACCCAATCCTCATCCAATGAGCAACCCCCTAGGAAGCACGTGGATTCGAGGTCAAAGTACAAGATCGGCTCTGAATATCCTTGAAGCACCTCAAGTATAAGGATACTTGCACCATTATATGATGAGACAATCATCTACATTTAAATAGATGATCCATATGATTGTCTCATTATAGGTCTACGATGTACTTAGCTACTCTTAGCAAGCATCCACCTGTAATCTCTGATCAACTCTTGATCATAGTTTATAAGATCTTGCTTGATCCGATCGAGAAGTATGGCGTGCCCGAATGCAATGGGATCAGCAATGTCGATCTTGTTGATCTATGACTAGGGATAATTTAGACACAAACATAATTGCCTTGATAGGAATCTTATTATCATGATCCCATCATGATTTCCTTCATCAGTATGTTATGTATCATGGACTTCATTAATTCGATTGAAGATACATATCAATTCAACGTATGAATGCCAGTGCGAAGAAGCCTTACATATTAATTAATATGTTGCGCGTACAATAAGTGCTAATGGCGATTGCTTTTAGAACACTTCTCTAACAACCTTCCACTTGCACTAAAGCCAATTTCCTTTATCTTATACCTTTAGGAAGTTTATGAGAATGGTATTTCTCATGGGAAATTGGCTTCGCGAGATGAGGAAAGGATTCGACCCGGTGGGCATATCTATCTGTATCATTCACACTTGATGATCTCTACGATCCGTGGTATCTCAATCCAGTGTTTAGACCTTTGATGAGACCGTGGTTTCTTAGATTGTGTTATGGCTCCATTGTTGTCTCAATACAAAAGTATCGGATGAACAATGCTAGGTACCACTCCTAGTTCATTAATGAACTTCTTTATCCAAACCGCTTCTTTAGGCGCCGGAAGGCTGCGATGTACTCACGATTAGGTTAGCCAAAATCCATGATCGTTTCTTGTTTGGAACTCTTCAGTAATTTGCTTCACCATTCAATGTGAAAACGTAACCTGATTGAGATTTGTAGTCATCTCTATCAGTTGAAGCGGCATCGCTATACCGCTTAAACAATAAGATCCCCCATCTCCATAATTCAAGAATACATCCTTAGTCCTTCTCAAGTACTTAAGGATATTTTACGACCACCCGATGATCCATTCCTGGAGTGCAGTGGTATCTGCTCATGACACTTTCAGGCATATGATGCATTCGGGTCTAGTACATAACATAGCGTACATGATAGATCCTATTGCCGAAGCATATGGTATCTTATTCATGTGTGTCCTCTCATCTTGTGTCTATGGACACATGGACTTCGAGAGTGTAATCCCACAAACCATGGGGATATATCCTCTCTTGGACTGCTCCATGCTAAACCTTTTCAGCATCTTGTCTATGTATGTAGACTGTGAAAGACCAAGCAACCTTTTAGATACATCTCTATAGATCTTTATCCCAAATATATAGGTTGCTTCTCGAGGTCTTTCATAGAGAGTCTTGGATAACCAAATTTTGGTGTAATGCGAGACATCGTTTCCCTACTCGAAGTATGTCATCCTGTACAAGACTAAAGACCGACTTCACTTCCATTTGTGTCTTCTTATATACACAAGGTTCATCCAGTTTTGTGAGAAACCAAACTCTTTGATTGTCATAAATCGTCGAATATTCAAGCTCTAGATGTTTGCTTCAACCAAGAAATGGATCTTTAAAGTTTGCATACTTTGCGCCGCTTCGGATGTGAAACCGGGTTGTTTCATATACACCTCCTCGATTCGGGTTTCATTGAAAGTTGTCTTCACATCCATTTGCCATATCTCATAATCATAATGAGCGGCGATGGCTAGGAGTATTCTTAAAGATTTAAGCATAGCTACTGGACTTAAAGTTTCATCATAATCAACTCCTTGTTTTTGACGATAACCCTTAACCACAAGCCTAGCTTTATAGGTTGTAAGACCCGAGAAATTTCAATTTCTAGAAAAATGGCAAAATCGTAATTTCGGTTACAAAATTGTAATTTCGGTTTTAAAAAAATCTGAAATTTATTCTTTAGATCTCGGGTAGTGAAGCAGTTTCAGATTGGAATCGATCTCGCGAGAAATCTAGCTAGCACGTAAATTTCATCGAATTAAAGCATTCGAATTTACCGCGTTTGAGGCATGTCGCGGTTCGGGTCTTATGGCAATTCGATCTGCGAAAGTCACATATAACAAGTACTCATGTGCCATAAGTGGTATGAGTGAAATGATGAAAATGGACGACCCGAGAGATAGTGTAGGGTGTCAAAGCGGGAAAGAAGGACATGACGGTCATTTTTGGAATTTATTTTAAATGAGCTAAATGACAAAATTCTGAATAACCATCTCCTTCATTAAACCAAAAGCAAGAAAGCGTGAAATGGGAGATTTGATGCGGTGAGCTCGATTTTAGTGCAGAGAGAGAGAGCCAGCTACTCTCTCTAGATTCTGGCGATTCGATAGTCGGAGTCTTTGGGACCAGAAGGAAAGGCTGGCTACACGAGATAGGAATTTCGGCGTGGAGTGCGGATTTGAGGAGTTTTGACAAACTCAGTGAGGTAGGGATTATCCTACTTAGGTTTACACTTTATTTAAGTGTTTTTTAAAATGTTCGTTTGGTTTGAGTAGTGAAGAGCCGTTTGATCGGATCGAAACATGGAATGGGTATAAAAATTTTTAGACATTTTCGATCGGTCGGAAGTGGTATTGAGGCGATTTAGGTGTTTATATATGATAATTTATGGAATAAATTATGCTTTGAATAATGTATAAGGTCGGAAATGGCCGTGAAGTCGGGTTCCGCAAAGTGAGCCAGACGATTGGTGGATTTTCCGGGAATAGTAGTAGGGGTTTCACTATTCAGAGAATAATGTTCACAAAATAAATTTTGTGAATTAATGTGTTTGGTCGAGTAATTCAAGTAGAATTGCTTTCCGTGACATCATTAGCCCATGTGAGCTAATTTTGATGTGATGAAATGCGCGTAATTACATAACATGATTGTGATTAATTTATGTGAATATATGCATGTTTATATATTTACATGTGACATAGGGCGCCAATGGAATTGGCATCATGCATTCCATATGCCTTTGGGAGCATCCTAGGATGATAGGAGTGAGTGCATGAGGTGAGTCTAAGAGTGAATGGTTTGGTTGTCTAGACTAAAAATGATGGTAGTCCATAATAATAATATCAATCGTCGGAGACGGCCCAATTGATATACATCGGAGGGTAGTCCACACATAATATCAATCGTCGGAGACGGCCCAATTGATATACATCGGAGGGTAGTCCACTAAATGTAACATCGGAGACGGTCCACTACTTATACATCGGAGGGTTGTCCTTAAATAAAACATAAAATTCTCATACGAGGCTTAGGCGAGTGTGAGGGAGTCAGTGAGGACTCGGGGTATGAGTTGATCATGTAGACATTCAAGTAGGATCATGTATTTTCTTGAATGTGTGTTTATTTAGACATTACCTTGCACTTGGGTGGAGTAGCCCACTTAGGGTGATTCCACTGCGAGCATTAGCTCACCTGTCGAGGATCTTGTTCTGGTGCAGGGAGCGTGCGGGGACGGCTAGATCCTGAGGTGTGGTTTAGAAGAAAGTCGGATTGTGGCTTTGGGTTATGATGTTCTACATGTATTAGAATTTTCTAATTGTAATATATTTGTTGTATAAGAGTAAAAACATTTGAACTCTTAAAACTATTGGATATAGTTGGATTCATAGTTGGTATGTTTTATGGGTATTGTTTATGGGCCCAAGTGGCCGTTTTACTCATGTTGTGATCATATTGGAAATATGTTGTGAGTGATGATGCAAGGGCCCAAGTGGCCATTATTTACTCAGTTTAGATGTATATGAGACCCTGTGTGGTCATTGGATTGTTTGGGACAGGTTTTATACAGGTTTTGTATTTGGGTAGAGCTCCCCGTACAAAGGAGACTCTTCCCGATTTTCGTGAAAATGTCGGGTTACGGAGCATTCACGAAGTGTCCGCGGGTGTGGGTGGTCAGCGGACCGGGTTTAGGGCGTCATGGCTTGGTATCGAGCAGGTTATCACGAGATACCTAAGGGCTCGGATTTTGGGTATCCATCACCACTTGGGTTGTTTGATGTAGAATATAGGTATATGGAAACCTAGAGATTGAGGATTTGGGCTTAGGCCATAGTCGGGTAAAAACATCACCACTAGGTGTGGTTTGATGTTGAGTTTAGGTATGAGATTACCTAGGAAATCACGGGACAAAACTAGGACACGGCATGCATGTGTTTGATGTGTTTTATGTGATTTGATAAATTTGTTGTGTGAAAAATATTCATAACATGAATGATGTGTGATCATGTATTGTGTATGGTTTGTGTGTAGTGGTGCGGAAAACCATGATGTGTTGGGAAGTTTTACGAGTTTGTGGCGGAACGAAGGAGAAATAAAATAAATTTGAATAAATTCATTTGGTTTAATGGATGATAAACTAAATTTTAATAAATTTTTAAGGTTGAACACTAGGTTTAGTGGATCAAGGGAGTTTGAGGAGATTTTAGACAAATGTCCAAATGAAAAAAATGAGGAGAGAAAGAATATAATTTTAGGTTTTACGTTGTAAGATGGAAGAAAATTAGAAGAAAATAAATTTTTATAAATTTATTTGAGTATCCTGGAAAATGAAGAAGAAGAAAAAAATAGGTGTATACTTTTTTGGTATTTTCCAATAGCTGGAAATAAATGGGAAAAAAAATTAAAAAAAAAATCAAAATCAAATCAAATAAAATTAGACAAAATTTTCGAAAAATAAAATTTTTAAAAATGAAATTTTTGTTGATAAAAATGTTTTTTAAATGTATAATTGTTTGCCTTTGCATTACCTATAAATGCAAGGACAGTAATCATCTCTTGATTTATGTGTATGATTAGTGTATCGGAGTACAACGTTATGCCTTAGAATCTGTAGTGAAAGTTTACTTGGCCATGTTAATTAGGATGATGGCTAGGCGAGAGGACCGAGGGCGAGGGCGTAGAGAGCGTCCGTGGAGTATTAATTAGGGCACCATCGGTGTTTGATGTTGAGGCTTTGCGAGGGCATTTTGTAGGTATTCTTGGCCATTTGCTATCGCCTGTTGTATGGCGGAGGTAGTCAGGGAGGTCCTAGTAACCTCCAGAGGTTTTGGGCGCATCATCCTCCGACATTCATAGGGGAGACAGAAGCACTTGACATTTTGCCTGTGCGATTATCTGAGTCCGAGTGTATGTCGGGACGGAGTTAAGCGGGGTTGGCTGGCGAGCCTTACCACAGAGGGCGAGAAGGGCCCGAGACCGTCTACCTCGGTAGTGTGCGGTATGTGAATGTTTTTCGGATAGGCTACGGATTACCTCCACAAAGGGTAGTGGACTTCTGTATCGAGTTACACCCTGGTACTTCACCTATCTCTATGACTCTATATAGGATGACACTAAGCGGGTTCGCGAGGCACTCGAGTCAGTTCTGAGAGCTACTTGGACAAGGGTTCATTAGGCCCAGAGCACTTCACCATGGGAGCTCGGTTCTATTTGCGAAGAGAAGGACAAGACCCTTATTTGTGCGTTGACCTTCTGAACTTGGAGTTGAATAGGAGTTCTGATCGAGAATCGGTGGCCATTCTGGGGATTAGTGATTTATTTGACCGGTTAAGGAGGGTATGAGTATACTCGAGATAGACCTTCGCACTTCGGTTACCATCGGTAGGGGTTAGGGAGACAGATATCCCTAAGACAGCGTTTAGGACACGTTATGGGCACTTTGAGTTTACTGTGATGCCATTTGGATTGAAGAATGCGCCAACGGCATTCATGGATCCACACATAGGGTATTCCAACCCTATCTAGATCAGTTTGTCATAGTGCCGTGGATAGCGTTTTGATCTCTTTCGTCCAGTGGGAGCATGGTATCGCGAGGATCGTTACCACCGATTGAGACCTTCGGTACATGCGCCCGAGTTCGGTAAGTCGCGAGTTTTGGCTTACTGAGGTGAGATTTTTAGGACACGTGATGTTAGCATCAGGAGTGTCAATCGACCTAGAAAAGGTTGAGGCCATGATGGGTTAGGAGGCCAGGGTGTCGATCTTCGAGATCGTAATTTCTTGGGATTAGGCGAGGTAATGCGGGAGATTCGAGAATGGGGTGAAGTTGTCCATTCGGGCGGGATCGTAGGACCGCTGGGACGGGGACTCCATGGTTGGGGCGGCCACGACCATAGAGAGAGAGATAGAGGATGCCGAAACACTCGAATCTGGTGTTGGTAGCAGAGGAGGATCCGGCGCTGCCGGTTTCGGGAAGAGGCCGAAGACTTACCTTCACGAGTTTGGGACTAGGGCCGGGATTGGGCAGGCCGTGAGGGCAGGTTGCCCCGAGGGACGGGGATCCCCGGGACTTTGGGACGACACGATCCCGATTAAGCGTAGAAACCGAGGGAGAGTATACGGTTCATTCCTCCACACCACAATGCGAGAGATTCGAGGCGGGAACCGGTTCGGTTCGAGGGTGCTATATAAGCGCCTGCCGGCCACGGAGATAGGCCCGGAGGGGCTGAGTGTGGGTGAAGTCGGGACGGATCGGAGTTGCGCAGGGCTTATAGTGGACCTTAGGGTGGTAGACATATTGGTTGTTGATCTCAGGCTTGACATGGATGAGTTGACAGCCATCGGGTTGTCAGTAATTGAGACCTTAGCCGGGTTGTCATATCCGACACGACCTTGGATTTGGGCTTAGAGGTTAAGGCCTTTAGAAAAGCCAGGTATAGATGTTCTTCCCTAGGATGTAGGGTGAGAGTTGACCTGATAGGTCGGGATTATGAGTGAGAGATCTCTCAGATTCTACTCATGGTGGACCCGGGAATTAGGTGTCACAGTATGGCATTATTACGTTCGCGTGCACGGTAACATCTCGTCGGTCAGTTGTGGGTGCGGTACGATCATTCACCACTCTTGGTGAGTGTGGGTTGAGTTTGTCTTTAGGACTACGTCCAATAAAGACTCATAGTTCGATTCAGGGAATGTGAGAGGCTCGAAGTGTAAGTCGAAGAATTATGTTAATCGAGGTCAGGAAACACCGCCCGGTCGGGTTATCACGTAGACTTGAGTTGAGTGATAGAAATTCGAGAATGACTCGAGATTTAGACACTCCTTTGGAAATTGCATTGGGTGTTGTTGGCGGCGAGGGGCTCGTATATGGATGTCATTCTTGTGGACTACGTTGACTGGTCCATTGGATTGTCGATGGTATGACCTTGGGAAGGTTAGCGTTTACATAAAGTAAGGGTTGTGCGGGGTTACACGTGTGTGGATTATATCGGGTGTTAAGAGTACATGCTACGAGCATCGTCTTGGTTTCTTAAAGGTAGATGGCTTGGTGCTCTTAGTGGAATTCTCCTCTGACATAGTTATCGGCGGTATACGGATAGGCGCCATGGGGCGTGTATGGGAGGCCGATATAGATGCAGATTATGATTGAATGGGAGTGGAAGAGAGCTCAAATCCGCGGGTCTGATGATTAGAGACACCTCGGAGAAGGAGTGAGCTTGATCTGACGGCGTCTTCTCACTGACTCAGGCGCGAAGAGCTATGCGGTGTGACGTCGACCCTTAGAGTTCAAGGTTGGTGATCATGTTTCCTTGAGAGGTGATTCCTAAGAGAGGAGTGGTCGGGGTTCGGTGGCGTGGGAGTACATCGTAGGGGTCGTTGGATACTGAGATGCTCGAAGGGATAGGCAGTAGCGTCTGGGTTGGCATTACCGCCCGGCATGATAGGTGTCCACGGGTATTTCACGTCTCCATGCTCGAAGTATACTCGGATCTAGCTCGTGTGGTTGATTGGGGACGGATTGAGGTTGGCGATGGGACGCCGAGGAGGCTAGGTATGTATTACGGATAGCCGTGATCGGGTTTTACGACGCGCCAAGGCGGTGAGGAGAAAGTAAGAGTGCTATGGCGGCACTATGGGTGGAGGGTTAACGTGGGAGCGTGAGGCCGCGATCGCGGGCTGCACATCCATGCTTTGTTTGGGATGAAGGTCGTGGTTTAGTCGTTTAAGTTTAAATGACCGGTTGCAATGCACATGGTAGATTGCACGTTGCATATGCATGCAAGTGATTGTGATCGTCCAGAATTTTGGGACGAAATTCCTTTTAAGGAGGGGAGAATGTAAGACCCGAGAAATTTCAATTTCTGGAAAAATGGCAAAATTGTAATTTCGGTTACAAAATTGTAATTTCGGTTTAAAAAAAATTCCGGAATTTATTCTCTAGATCTCGGATGTGGCAGTTTCAGTTGGAATCGTCTCGCAAAATCTCAGCTAGCACGTAAAATTTCAGTCGAATTAGAGACCGGTCGGAATTTCTGGCGTTTTTCGAGCATCGCGGTTCGGGTGTCGTAAAGCAATTTCGATCACGACAAAAGTCACATATAACAGAGTACTCATGTGCCATAAGTGGTATGAGTAAAGTAGTGAAAATGGACTGGTCGAGATAGTGCTAGAGATGTGGCCCAGGAAAAGAAGGGCGTGGCGGTCTCGTTTTGGAATTTGTTTTAAATGAGCTAAATGACAAAATTCGAATAGTAACCATCTCCTTACATTAAACCCGAGACGAAAACGTGAAATGGGAAATTTGATGCAGTGAGCTCCAGATTTTAATTCACAGAGAGAAATGACTTCTCTACAGATTCTGAGAAGCGTCAGCCCAAGTCGTGATCTTTGAGACCCCGAAGGAAAAATTTGCTCTAGCGAGAGGGAGCTTAGCGTGGAATGCTGGTTGAGGAGTTTGACAAGACTCAGGTGAGGTAGAGGATTTATCTCTTGGGTTTTACGCTATTTAAGTGTTTTAAAATGTTTCGATTGGTTTGAGGCGTGAAGAGCGGTTGATCGAATCCCGAAGCATGGGATAGGAGTGTAGAAATTTTTTAGACTTGTTCGGTCGATCCTGAGTTTGTTTGGGGACTAATTTGGGTGTTTATATGATAATTTATGGAATAAATTATGCTTTAGTAATGTATAAAATCAGGAATGGCCAAGTGAAATTCGGGTTCTAAAGTGAGCCCAGACGATTGGTGATTTTTCGGGAATAGTAACCGAGGGTTTCAGCATTCAGGAATAGTGTTCACAAAATAAAATTTGTGAATTAATGTGTTTGGTCGAGTAATTCAAGTAGAATTGCTCGTGTTTGATCGATGTAGCCCATGTGAAGCTAATTTGATGTGATGAAATGCGTAATTACATAACATGATTGTGTGATTGAATTTTATGAATATATCGTGTTTATATATTAAATGTGACATAGGCGTAATGGAATTGGCATCATGCAGTCCATATCTGCTGAGACATCCTAGGATGATAGGAGTGAGTCATGAGGTGAGTCTAGAGTGAATGGTTTCGGAGGGTTGTCTAAAACTAAAAATGATCGGAGGGTAGTCCATAAATAATATCAATCGTCGGAGACGGCCCAATTGATATACATCGGAGGGTAGTCCACACATAATATCAATCGTCGGATACGGCCCATTGATATACATCGGAGGGTAGTCCACTAAATGTAACGCCGAGGAGCGGTCCACTGCTTATACATCGGAAGGTTGTCCTTAAATAAAACATAAAATTCTCATACGAGGCTTAGGCGAGTGTGAGGGAGTCGGTGAGGACTCGGGGTATGAGTTGATCATGTAGACATTCAAGTAGGATCATGTATTTGCTTGAATGTGTGTGTTTATTACAGGCGTTACTTAGCTGCGCCTTAGGTGGAAAGTATCTCACTTAGGATGATGATTCCACTGCGAGCATTAGCTGCCTACTGTCGAGGATACTATTTTGCAGTACGAGGGACGTGCGGGGACGACTAGATCACAGAATTTGTGGTTTAGAAAGCCAGTTGGCTTTGGAGTTATGATGTTGTACATGTATTAGAGATTCTCACAATTGTAATATATTTGTTGTATAAGAGTAAAAACATTTGAACTCTTAAAACTATTGGATAGTTAGTTTAGTTAGTATGTTTTGTAGGTGTTGTTTATGGGCCCAGTGGTAGTTTTGCTAAATGTTGTGATCATATTGGAAATATCTTTGTGGTGATGTCACGAGGGGGCCCAGTGGCCGTGTTACTCGGTTGGTTGTATGAGACCTGTGTGTGGTCATTGGATTATTTGGGACAGGTTTTATACGAGGTTTGTATTTAGGTAGAGCTCCCTGTCTGAAAGGAGACTCTGCAGATTTCGTGAAAAATGTCGGGTTGCAGGCATTCCACAGTGTCCGTAGGTTGACGGGTAGTCAACGGACAACCGGGTTTTGGGGCGTCACATAGGTAATCACATTACCTTCCATGTCCGTCTTCTTCTTGAAGATCCATTTGCACCCTATGGGTTTTATCCCTTCAGGTGTTTCAACCAAAGTCCACACTTGGTTGGTGTACATGGATTCCATATCCAACTTCATGGCATTGAGCCACTGATCAGACTCTGAACTGTTCAGAGATTCTTCGTAGGTAGTTGGCTCATCATTTTCTATGAGTAATACATCCTTTTGTTCGCTAATGAGAAATCCATATCTCTACGGGACATAGCATTATCTACTTGTCCTCACGAAACACTTGTGTTTTAGAAGTCTGCTATAAATTCATCATCATGGTCTGACTGATTAATTGGATGAGGCAACGTCACATTAGAGCATCTTGAACTTCACTAAGCTCCATTTTGCTCCCACTGTCTTCTCTTAAGAGAAACTCTTTCTCTAAGAAGACAACATGCTTTGAAACAAACAACCTTTGTTCTAAAGCATTGTAGAATTGATATCCTCTTGTTTCTTTAGGATATCCTACAAACAAACATGATTTGGCTTGGTGTCACGATATTATGCCTTCACGTAAGCGGAATGACCCCATATTTTCATGTAGGAAAGATAGGGCTTCTTGTTAGTCCATATCTCATATGGAGTAACTTCAACTGACTTTGACCGGACCTTGTTTAACACTTAAACAACAGTCTCATGTGCATACCCTTAAATTGACTTGATTAGATCTGCCTTGCCCATCATAGACCTTACCATGTCTTACAAGGTTCGGTTCCTTCTCTTAGCCACACCATTGTGTTGTGGCGTGTGAGGTGGAGTCCATTGGAACAAGATCCCATTGTCCCTGAGATAAATCTAGAAGCGGCAAGCAGAGTACTCACCACCTCGATCGTCCCAAGTGATTTTATATTTCTCCCAAATTGTTTTTCTACCTCATTTCTGAATTCTTTGAACTTTTTAAAGGCCTCAGACTTATACCTCATGAGATACAAGTACCCATATCGTGAATAGTCATCGATGAAGGTTATGAAGTAAACAAAACCACCTCTGGCATGCACAGACATAGGACCACATACATCGGTATGTATTAGGTCTAATAGTCCGTTTGCTCTTTCACCCTTTCCCTTAAAGGGTAATCTTGTCATCTTTGCTTAACAAGCATGATTCACATGTGTCAAATGATTCATAATCAAATGACCCTAAGCTTCCACACTTGTGTAACTCAGTCATGCGTCTCCCATTTATATGGCCAAGAAGAATATGCCATAAATATGATGATTTGAGATTATCTCTCTTTGGTCCTTTTATTGTCATTAACATTTAATTTGGAATGAACATATCCAATATGTAAGTCACATTGCTTTAATGTTCCACCAGCATAATTGACATCGTAATGTAACAACCATTGTCACAAAATTACACAAAACCCTTTTGTTCAAAATATGAAACCAAAAATATTGTTCTTCGTCAATGTTGGGACATAATAGAAAAATTTCAAATTGGCAAAACAGGAGGTTCAAAACATAAGTCCCAATGGCAGCAGAACATGACTCTTGCCATCACGTCAGAAGGTTAGACTCTCCCTTTGTGAGCTTTCTACTGTTCCTTGGGCCCTGCATATCAAACCATATGTATGAACCACAACTGGTATCACATACCCATATGTTGTATAGAGAAACAGTATTAACCATAATGACATAAATACCTGAAGAAGATGGTGCATCACATGCCACCTTGTTCTTCGACTCCAAGTAGGCCTTGCAGTTCCTCTTCCAATGGTCGTCTTGACCACAATGGAAGCAAATATCCTTTGAAGAAGTCCCTTTTCGGGTAGTCTCTTTGCCATTTTTCCCTCAGTCATTTCGAGAACGTTGATCAATTCGGGTATGGTATGTACTTTATGAACCTTTTCATAGTCGAGCACAAACTGTGCAAAACTATCGGGTAACCTTGCCAAAAACAAGTCTATACTTAATTTAGGATCCATCCAATGACCCAATTAATCCAGCCTCTTAATGTGATTATACATACACTTGTGCATCTTGCCTTCGGAGAGCGTCCCCACTTCCATCTTGGAACTAAAGAAGCACGGTGACTTTGAACCCTTGTGGTAAACTGAATTATAATGTTCCCTTAGATGGCATACTATGGAATATGCATCCTCAGTCTTATACCGCTTCTAAAACTTAGGTGACATGGAGGTGTGGATAATCAATCCCGCCTTCGCACTATCAACCAAGTGTTTCTTATATGCCCTCTGAACACTTTCAGGTGCATCAGTAGTTGGGGATATAGGGATTGGCTTTGTAATGACATAGGCTAATTCTTCTTCATTGAGAACTATTCTCAAATTCTTTGCTTGATCCCCAAGAAGTTAGGCCGGTCAATATTTTAATCATCGATTTACATTTGTGCGTTCATATTCGTTGACATGGTTTTGATTCTTTACAACCTAGATGTAAAAGAGATTATGTTAGGCTGTGCTTAAAATGCATAATTATTACGACGATAATCACGCATTGTAAGCTCCCATTTTATTGCTAGTCCATGGCCCTCACTATTGATCCAGGGAACCTATATGGAGGTTCTCCTAGCGGGTCGATATCCCATATCACCGAGAATCACCTTGGGTTTACCCAACAAGCTATCTCGAGTCAAAAAGGTAGGTATCCTTGATCATACCAATTGCATTCGTACGCAATTAAGGAATCGATATCATAGGTGACCTTAGGTTTACCCGACAAGCCATCTTAGATCAATAATTATTCGATTTGCAATGCGATGCAACTACTCCGAATCCATTGCTATCAGGCTACATTGATTTATTGCACTATCTTCGGGTTATCCAACTCATGATACGTGTACATCTTATGTACACTGTCTCAGCTGCATCTCTATCCAACATTAACCTTGGGTTTACCCAACAAGCCAATGAGTCTAGTTAAGGCCGACCCACCAATCAGGAAAACTTGTAACGCCCCAAAAATACCCTAGAACTTTTATAATAATTTTATTATATATTCTGGGTATGAATTGAGTCAAACTTGGGTTTTCCGGGAAAATCGATAAATTGACAAATTGTAAAATGTAAATGGAAAGAGTGAGCATATGATTGAATATTATATGCTAAATTGAGAAATGGATTGAACGCGGAAATAAACCCAAGTGATAGAAAGGAAAAAGTGGAAAATTGTAAAATAAGGACCTAAGGGTCAAATGATAGTTTAAATGCTAATGTGAAATAAATAATAAATGATAAGGCAAGTGAATAAAGGAATTAGAATGCGAATGGAAAAGTGGATTTATTGGGTGACGAGCAAGGCCTTATGAGAATTAAGTGATTTAAGACAAAAATGGGAAATGAAAAAAAGGGGGTGTAGGCCAAACATGGCCTTACACTTATGAGAGTTTTAAAAATACCAAAATTGGTCTTTGAGTGCTCATTTTTGGAGCACATCACGTTTTTGGAGAAGGGGAGGAGAAAAGGAGGAGAAAGAGCTAGGGTTTCAAGGTAGAAGCTTTGGTTGATTCTTTCCCACTTCTTTGCTCTAAAGGATCAAACAACATACAAGAAGAGGTAGAAGGAGGTTAAAGGTAAGAAAATCAAAACCCTAACTCATATTTTGATTTTGATTTTAGGAAAAGCCTAACATGAGGAAAATGGATTTTTATTGAGTCTAAACCACTTTTGGAGTTGTTTTGGGTAGATTCCATGGTGGATTTTTGAGATGGGGCGAATTGGAGAAGATTGGTGGATGAAAAATGAGTGAAAATGCTAAAAATCGAACATTTCTAGGCAAAAACCTGTAGGGTGTACGATACGGGTATACGGTGGGCAACTGTCTGGAAGTGGAAACTCGGAATGTATCGGTACGGTATGCGGTAGACAACTGTATCGGTATATGGAGTCAAGGTGTCTGGAAGTGCAGTTGTTCCAGCGCCCGGTATGTTTTAAGCGTCATTAAGTCTCGTAGTCATATACCGATGTCTAGGGACCCTAAGAAATGATTAATGGAGGTTGATTAAGGTTAGAGAAATTTAGGTGAAAACGTGTCATACCTCGCGCCTTAGCGGCGCCGCTTCGCCTCGTGGTCGATCTTCAGACGGACTTAGTGTCTTAACATAAGACCGTCAAAGGAAATAAATTTGAAATTCACTAAAATTGTTTAACAATTGTTTATCCACTAAGAGTGGCGTGAATGTTATTAACTAGGGACGGGTGAAATCACCTAACCTAGGACCGAGATCGAAGAGAAGGAAGCTAGATTTTACAGCTTCGGTTTGTTCTCTGACTCTATTCTTATTTCAAGTATTTTGGTAGATCACCAAGTAGCTATGAAATGAGTACATGATTGAGTATGAATTAAGTACATAGATTGAGTATATCTTTGAAAGATATCTACGAAAGTGAAAATGCGAATTGAATGATGTTGAAATAGAATGAAAAGTGAATGATGATAAGGGCGGAGATTCATGAAGACGGAATCGGAATCAAAATTGTGGTGAATGATATCTGAATGAATCGCGGCCCGGGATGCACCAATCGGCGCCAGTCTGAACACCCAAAATTGTCAATGTCCCACTTGGCGGGATGCACTAATCGGCATACGTCGCGATGGGCGTATGGCGTGAAGAAATGTCGGCAAGATTACTGCTGGATCCGTCATGATGGCGTATGGCATTTAATTGATACCACATGTCGAGGTGCACCAAACGGCATCCATCATGATGGGAGACCAAATAGTTAAATGTGAAAGAACATCACCAAATGATATTAAGGGCGGGATTCGTTAAGCGAGTCAAATTAATCTGAGTGAATAGTCAAAGTGAAATAACCAACATTGACGAGTGTAAATGGGATTTTTATGAATATAATTAAATCTCATGAATTGAATTGTGAAATGAATTATTGCATTGAAAGTGCATGTTGTGACATGGTAAATGATTTGCATATTGAAAGCATGCGGAAATGAATAGCATGAGTATATGTTGATATATTAGGCATAGTCTAATGTTAAATGCATGCCGAGTTAAATTGAATATTTGAAATAGAACTGTATAGAACCACTAAGTATGAAAATGCTTAGCGTGTGGATTTTATCCTGTAAATTTATCGAATGGCAAAAGAAAAAAGAAGGCAAAGATCGCGCAGCGCAGAGTCATTAGAGAGTACGGCGTATAAGTTTATACTCGAGTCCGCGCATATCATCTCTTTTGAACAAGTGGTATTTTGTAAACAAAGGGTTAAACCACAAACTTGATTTTGTATATCATTTTGAAAGGGTTTTAGAATGCCTTCTTTGTAAATGTATTTTGTTAATCTTTATGGGCCTATCAGATTCTTTGAATTTGTAAATGATTATGGGCTTGCGAAGTGCGACCGCTTAGCGACTAAATGAATTAATACCTCGCAAATCCATAGCGTCGAGTAAGCAAGACTCCGGTTCACGATCAGGCAAATCATTCGGGTCGTCAGAAGTTAATTCGTGACATTTTGAAAAGAAAACAATAAGCAAAATGCAAATAAAAAGAAATCGCCCAGCGTCCAGGGTTTGGTTGGGACTATCATTGGTCGGGCCAGGGCTCGAAGAGTCGCTCTGAGCTCATTTCCATGGATAGAAGACATGCTCTTGTGGAGGAAGGCTTGGTTTTGCCCAACAACCTCAATCTCAAAAGGAACTCTTGTTCACCATATTAGTGGAAGGCGTTAGCCTTAATATTTATAATTGAGGGTTTTCTTTATTTAAGTCTCATCCTTTTCATTAGCATGCATTATCCATTCATCTCATGAAATTATAAGGATAGTTACTCTAACTATATGGCATGATTATGGACATCCTAAAATCAATTCCATGAGCCATAATGGAATTGACTAGGTCAAACCTAGGGATATGCATGATTATTACAACCCTTTAAAATAAATCAAATTTTCAATCTTCAAAGTCTTCTTTCTTGGATCCTTCTCCACACTTCTTTCTCCTTTTGCATCTTCAACAACTTATCTTAATCCTGTGTAATCTAATTACATACATTTAATAAGAATAACCTCAAGTTACATTTGAGGGGGATTTAGATGAGAAAGAGTACACATTGAGAGATTAGAGAGCGGGGACACCTGAGGCCCTATTTATCCAAAGAAATAATAATCAAATGCGGTATGCTCCAATCACCATTGGGCAAAGTCCATAATCATCCATCATGCTAACATACACCCATAAACATGCGTCTCTAACGCAATCCGCTTGAAAGTTGAAGGTAATGAACCGTGATTTCAAAAGCACATTGGTTTTACGACACTTGAAATAAAATTGATCCATTTTTGTTTTGTTCAACATTTGAACAATGACCCCAATTCAACACTTGAACTAAATCTGTCCTACATCCTATTCATTCAACATTTGTACAAATAACCCCTTTTTATTCAACACTTGAACAAATCTGATTCAACATCTTGAATCAAGAACCCTGTTTAAACTCCCCAATAGGTTCAACACCTTGAACCGTGCCAATTCAACACTTGAACCATAATTTTCCAAAAGGACATTTTTGTCCAAAATTCTCTCTTAGGTAATTTCAACATGGTTTTCCGAAATTCATGATTCTAGAAATTTTAAAGTTGAACGGTTCAGTTTTAACTCGCACATTTCTATTTCAAACACTTAAGAGTAGCGTGTTTGAAACTTGTGGCTCCTTGCCAAAAATATCCCTTGCAGATATAAGGCGTAATACTAGGACTCTTTACCTTTATCGGGCGTTGGTATGTCAAGTCTTACTCGCGTATCAACATATCATATACAATACAAAAAATAAAACTACCATCGTAGTGGTGTTTTACGGTCACCTTCACATACGATTACGAGTCCATTTACATATACAAACTATACATTACATTTACATGATGAAGGCGGGCCTACGGTGATGAACCCCTACTCGTGTGCGGCGACGAGATACAAAGATCCTTGTCTCCTTCTTCTGTACCTACACAATTGAAAACTCGTGCTAAGCTTTACGCTTAGTGGGAAACATAGGTAATATGCATATACACATTTATAGTAAGCATATAACAATAACAGATATCATATAAGGAACTTATACAATTACTTATGCTTCTAACAGACTTATGCTTGCCGGATCTCATTATGACTCATACTTGTACTTATAGCAACTTTTACTTGTTCGGATCTCTGTAGAATTCTGAGCTTATTCTTATTCAGAAGTACCCGTAGGTTCTACATATCATAACGATACACACTTGTTTACTCGTATTCCCTCATTAGTTATTCTCATATAACTATGGGAATACTAGACCGATAATAATAAATGAGTAAGACATAACCGCGATAAAAATTGCCGAAGATACGTGCGATGCGAGTGTCGTACCAAACGGGAGTCTTGAAACGCGAGCGAGGAGTCGTAGCACTAATCGGGAATGCAGAAGTACTAACGGGAATGTACTTTGCCCACATATACCAAGTGTCGTCTCATTTAATACCTGGTCTTAGGCATTCCTACGATTATATGTATTCTGAAACTTTCTAGCTTATTATAGGGCATGAAGTTTGCCCACATCGAACTCGCTTCACCGAGGCGGTGAGGTACGGTACATTTTTCACTTCATTTCTTCCTTATCACATACTCCGTTATCTGAATTATAAGCAAGCTATGCAAAATACAAGCCAGGAGCTGCGAGGAAGCGGTGAATGCCCAGGTACCACTCACGTTGGTGCAGTACCGAACCGGTCTGGAGGGTGGTACCGGTCTGCAGCTTTGGGTGGTGCCCGATGCCGCTTTGGGTGAAATGCAGAGTACCAGTGCCTACATCGAGTGATCTTAGGTACCACCCACATTTGAATCTCGTACCGGGGTGCGAGTCTGCCCGAGGAAATGGCATAATTCACCCTTTTTCCTTCACTTTTCTTCCATAATTCTCTTCTATTCCATCCTTCATCAAACATGGAATCCCCTCTAAACAACTCCACAAACACTTAGTGTAAAGTCAGGATTCATGCAAAGTTCACTAAACTTTACAAAACCATACACTTATGAAGGATTCCATATCCTAATTGATATCAACTGAGGATTTTCAGCTAACTTCCCTTAAATCTAGAGTTAGGATGTATTCCTAACAAAACCCTAGAAAGGGAACCAGAGTGTGTCAAAGAAAACCCTGAAATCCACATACCCCAGTAGTTTTGTGCAATCATGCAGAATCCACTCTGAAACTTTAGGAACTTCCCATCTTAATGCTTCCATACTCAAATTCCATACCTTTGCTTTGCTCCTCCTTCTTCCTCTTCTTCTTCTTCCTCTTCTTCTTCTTCTTCCCGTATGCCCTCTTGTTTGGAGACCAAAAATGAGTTATTTTTGGTCTCCCTTCCTATCCCCATAGTTAAACTTGTCTTTGTTGCCTTTTAGTCCTCCTGATTCCTCTTATTTACATTAATGTTTATGTTATTTACACTTTGGCCTCTAATCTTATCCAATTCATGTCTTTTATGCCCTTTTTGGACAAATTACCATTTGTCCTTAAGTCTTCAATACAATTTCGGGTTTACAAATTTCCATTTTTCGCATTTAATTTACGAAAACTTCAATTTATACCTACAAATACCTACAAACTTGTGGAAAGCGACTAGGGTATGTTGGGATGTTACAAAACATAATGAACAAAAGACAGCGATTACTTGCGTCGCGACATATCAGCGTCTCGCTGACGTTGGCGAGTTCAAAGCCCACTACCGCCTTCACGTCGCGACGTTGGAATGTCGCGATGTTAGCCCGATCTTACGTCGCGATGTCACCACGTCACGACGTTAGAACGTCGCGACGTTGGGGTGTTTGACTCAAATGTCATGTCAAGTCACTTCAGGTCACATCATGTCGCATCGTGTCACATCACGTCACATCGCAACATCGAAACATCGCGACGTTCTGAGTTTGGATGAACAACGTTGCGACGTTGGACACGAACGTCGCAAAGTTGGACATGAACGTCGCGACGTTGCTGGGTTTTCCATCAACCAAAAAGTTGCAAAAATCCAATCTTTGGGACTTTTACACACTTCCAAGTTGTTCCTTCTTCATATTAACCATCCTAGATCATCTCATGACCATATACTTCAAGAACAACACTGGATCTAAAACTTTACATACCAAAAATCTCATTTTCGAAAACTTTGAAAACATAGGTACCAAAAACCGAAAACTCTCAATATTAAGCGGAGTTTTTGATGCACACAAGGTTGCTGCGATACCCTTTGAGGTTTCGTGGGAGGCAACACTTGCATGTAGTAGCGAAAATATAAAAAATCCCAATAAAAACCCATCCAAGGACCCTAAGTAGTATCAAAACCGGTTCTATAACTAAGAGAAGGGTGTAGGATTACCTTGTGTCGGTTCCAAAATCGAGCTAGTGAGGTCGAGGCTGACTTTAGGCCGAGACGAACCAGAGTCCTGGTTCAGCTCTAGCAGTATCCCACATGAAGAGTGAAGCCGACAACCTCCAAGGCAATGGAGTCACCGCTTGAGTCCTGTGCTATGAAGTCTTGATCGGCGGAAGCGAGCCGAGGTCTCTCGATCTGCAGAACAATTTCTTTGGAGATGAGGAGAACACATAGCCTCATTCTCATGAACTCACTTTTCTCTCAAAAGGAGCATCAACTTATTAGGGTTTCCATAGCATTCTATTTATAGGAAACCCCCCATCATGTCTAATGACGAAAATGCCCCTCACTCTAAGTGATGATAGGAAACAACATCATGCGTTATGGCGAGTTCCACCGACCCAGCTAGTCTGACCCAAGCCTGTTATCTCTTTAAGTGAGTGATTTCGAACCCGGGATTCTACTAATCCCGTGACATTTCATTCATAATTAACTCCTCATATTTGGATACATCAAATCCACCGTTTCATATCGACCCACATTCTTCTAGGTCTGTGACCCATTAGGTTAGGTTATGTTGGCCACTTGATTCAACTATTGAATTAAGCGAGTCGAGGTGGTGTCCGTGACAGTCTTATTACCCAATTGACCAGGAGAGTCGATTAGTGCATTGCATCACCCTTCCCATGAACCCAAATGCGGTGTAATTCGTCCTTTCACCAAACTATACCACAGGTTCGGAGTATGGACAATTGTGTAGCTCCCGCTAGACTGTCTGTAACACACACCTAGCTCGAGTGATGTTATCTTGTCCCAGTTAATCACTCAACCTTTATCACATGAAGACACCCCTCAGACATTTTCCTCTAGTAGAGACTACGGTAATGATTAGACAAGAGACCTTGAGTATACTCCGCTGTTAGAGTGGTGAATCCTTTGTTGGCTACTCAATTGCAGCCAAGACACCTCAAACTATACCCAATCCCTCATCCAATGGCGACCCTAAGAGCAGCGTGGATTAAGGTCAAAGTTCAGGATCAACATCCAAGATATCCTTGAGCACCTCAAGTATAAGGATACTTGCACCATTGCTATGATGAGACAATCATCTACATTTAAATAGATGATCCATATGATTGTCTCATTATACGTCTCCGATGTACTTAGCTACTCTTAGCAAGCATCCACACGCCAACTCTGATCAACTCTTGATCACAGTTTATAAGATCTACTATTTGATTCAATCAAGGAGTATGACATGTGTCAGTCTGTCCAGATCAACAATGTCCAGTCTTGTTGATCCTATGACTAGGGATAATTTAGACACAAACATAATTGCACATGATAGGAATCTTATTATCATGATCCCATCATGATTTCCTTCATGCTATGTTATGTATCATGGACTTCATTAATTCATTTGAAGATCTATATCAATTCAACGTATGAATACCGAATTAACAAAGAAGCCTTACATATTAAATAATATGTTGCGCCTACAATAAGTGCTAATGGGGATTGCTTTAGAGCACTTTACTCTAACTGAGGGTAACAGCATCACTCCATTGAGTCCTTTTCCCCGAGACCTAAGTTTAACGGGGTGGGCGGAGTCTCAGCACATGCGAGGCTGCCGAAATGCGACCCTATCCAGTATTATCTGGCGACCTGCTTTGGGTCCACATACGAGTAAAAATGGCCACGACGGGCCCATTTATCCATATAAATACAATCTATATCAGAAGCCTGAGAGTTATTACATCACTCTTAATACAAAACATTATATTAAAACTAACATGTTCTAATATAATATACAAAACATGGATCGAGGCCCGCAATCAGATGCTTCATAATGTTTTCCTCTCTAGGAACACCGTCTGCTGCACATGTCACATTACTGAAAGAGGGTCCCATGACCAGGGGTGAGCTAACACCCGATAGGGATAAGTCTACTGGACATTTCATACCCTAAATGCATGAATGGTGAAGTATTAACAGCACTTTGACTAGGACACATCTGATCATATACCTTAATTCTACTTGTCATGAATGAGGCGCGACTCATCATGCCCCATGTATCAAGTCCTCCTTGAGCTCCCTCAAACATGCATTTTGCCATGAATGAAAACCATTTCCAAAACAAAAGTATTGTATTTGCAGAGTATGGACAATCCTCACATTATAAATAGTGGACACGCCGATAATCTATTTTATGGGCCAATACTCAGATGTATATCGATTGGGCATACTCGGACCCGATTGACGTATAGACGACCCTCAGTGTATATCAGATTGGGCATACTCAGACGATTGACATTATATGAAACTGACCCTCGATGTATATCGATTAGGGCGTGCTCAGACGATTGACATTATATTGTGACCCTCAGATATATCAATTGAGGCATACTCACGATAAATATGTGTTGGTCAACCCTCAGAAACAATTATAAAGTCATCTGTGCTCCTCCTCTTTGCTCTAGGGTGCTTGATGCATGTGAAATGCAGTATTTGTTTCCATTTCATAACAGTGCAACACCATGCAAGCGTGGATCTCCATTGGACTTAGGTCAAGAAGTACGAGTCCTGACTCATCACGAGGATGGTGAATGACAAAAGCGACTATCACTCACACCCACACCATGCGATGTCCACAGTGCACGATTACCAATGCAATTGTGCCATTGCACTCCTAAGTCATGATGTATAAGGAACCTCTACATGGACCTCTTATCACGAATTGCACTCACCAGGTGTACCATGGACACTCATGTCTAATGCATAAAAGTCCATACTTCATTAAACGTTAATATACATGCGAGTCATATAACATTTATCACATTCATGTCGACACATCAAACAAGCATGCATCTGACATAATTGCAGGCTACTAGCAGGCGAGTAATGTCATACTCAAATCTAGGCTACATCATGGCGCATAATGCCCGATCGGCTATCTATGACATGCCATGTAATAGCCATGTCCACCACGAAAAAGACATCACAAACCCAATATGTTATAGCACACATATTGACATCAGTATGACACCTCTTAACCCGAAATGTCATTTCAATCAATCCTGCAAACATATGTAACATTTCATCAAGTCACTACCTGGGAAAGTAATGACACACCTAATTTCTAGGCTAATTCATGGCATATCATGCACACAGATAGCCTACAACGCTATGTAATGGCCGCCGACACCACGACTCCTCACATCCACCTGACAGATAATTAGTACACTTGTTGTAACAATCAATTTTAAACAAGGGATTTGAGCACCAATTGCCATTGAAAAGAATATGGTCAGATTCTAGACTCCAAGATATTTCCATAGAGTCGAGAACACACCCCCGACGGACTCGGACAAGAAAGTTATGCCCGTCCGAAGTTGGAGGCCTCGTATGAACGGTGACTGATTTACGGAACCAGCAGGGGCCTATTGTTTTTCATCATTTTCGGACCAAATATAAGTTCAAATTTTACCAAGCTATATATGGATGAATTCTATACTCAAATGGCTTTCCATAAGTTACAAGAACACCTAAAAGCAGACTCGGGCCGAGAAAATTATGATCGTCACGAGAAGTTGGAGACCTTACCGCAACCAGTCTGTTTGGCGTTGCATGAAACCATGAAAAGTAGTTACAGGCTCCTTTAAAGCTCGGTACATGCTATTTTTCCTATCAAACTCATCCCGGAAACAACCCTTTCACCCGGAAACAAACCCGCCCCAATTGAGTCCACTATTCAAGCCATAAACATGGCACAAAACCGGAATCTCATTCGGCCCAGAAAATCAACAACAAAAAGCGACTCGAATCGACCAAAATGCGATTTTTGTGTTAGGGAACATAATCGAAGCGACTCAGCAGGGCTCAACCAAGACAAAGCAACATTTAGATATGAAATATAGCTTGAATAGGAAGGTTCCTACCTCTTGGAGGCAATGAAACTTTTTGGAGTCCCGGGCCGAGACCTGGCCTTCCCGAACTTCCACTCGAATCTTCAACCAAAATTCTTGATTTCGGTGTCCACGCGTTGCCCTCGACGAGTACTCCGACTTTAAGTCTTGACCCAACAAAGCAGGCCACCGATGTGAGTAAACCTTAGAGAGAGGTGAAGCCTCTTAGCAGCTTTTCTTCTCAAACCCGAAATCTTCGCGAGCTACGTGTTGTTAGTGCCACGCGCGCAGGCTCGTCGAAGTAGATAAGCTTTTAAATCTTGGCTAGACGAATTCCGGCCTTCGATCTCAGAGTAGATCGTAGAGAGAAGGTGGAGATTTTCTCTCATTTCTCTCTCTAACTCAACCCACTGTCCCAATCTCTGAAAATGGAAGCCAAAAATGTGATTTCTTCTCTTTTCCTATTTAAGTTTAAGTTAGACGGGGCCTTTGCGCCACCTTTGTCATATTTAATAGGGTTCGTTTACATCAAAGCCAATTTATTTATTTCAGTTCGATCATTTTAAATGAGCTTACTTCGAAGTTATTCTAGCTTTCGAGTTTTAAGAAAATCTGGATTATTGAGATTCTTTAAGATCTGCTTTCAAAAGTCGTAAGAATTCCACTACTGGGGTCGTGAAACTTTCCTACGAGTTACTCGTTTTCATGGGAGACGGACTCAACGGCGCAATCATTTCACCATCCCAGTACTAGGGAATTTTAAGGCTTTCGCATTAATTTAATTAATTTATTATTTAATTTTAATTTTTTTAAAAAAAAAAAATTTTAAAATTTTCGAGGTTTTATATTAGATCTCTTTATTATGTCTATATATGTAAATTTTCTTGATCAGTTTATCGGATATCAACTCTTTTACGAAGCGTGGCTGGCGTCATTTATCATACCATTAACTATTAGCTACCAACTGAACTAAACAAGGTCATTATCTTTAATTATCAAAAAGCATTGAGGAAACATAGAAAGACTAATCAAAATAATTTTCTCATCTTCAATTTCAAGTAAAAAAATACAAATAAAATTTAAAATAATAAAATTTACAAAGTCTTAAATTCTTTAATATTTACATAAAAATAAAAATATATAAAATAGGTTTAAAGTAACTCATATAAAAATAGTTTATTGATTTAAATGAATTTTGTTTTATTTTCTTCGAAACCCTCCTTTATTTTATTTCTCTCACATATTTTCATAAATTGTTGAAAGACCAAGCATCCTCAAAATGATCAAAAGAAATTACCAGTTCCTCTATTCAAAAATTGTTCAACTCATTATTTTTAAATAAATTTCAATTACTAATATTTATTTATTTATTTATATTTTCAAAGTGTGCATGGAAAGACAATTCCCCACTAAAATAGATCCTTTCCCCAGAGATCCATCCGAAACGTACCCTTAAAAAATTTAATCATGATTTCCCAAAATAATTTTCATTAAACAAATTAAACTTAGGAGGGGACCACATTTGTGAAAAGACAACGTTGTCATCAGGACAAGAGCTGAACTCAATCTATTTGTAGAATTGCTGCGACATCACATTGATTACTATTTTTGGTTTATGAAAAGGAGACCTGCTGAAATTTCAACTTGCGTGGATTTATAATTTATACATCATATGAGACACACTATAACTTCGATCCTATCTATATCATTTAATTATTAAATTAAATCACGTCATTTTCAATTTTAAATGCAAGTAAACTAACTTAAAAGATGTATTTGCCATAATTGACATGCTAAATTCAACTATAGAACAAGATACTTCAACTTGAAAATGGATCATAATTAGTTAAATTGATGAATAACTTACATAGATTTTTTACGGATTCATTAGTAGGTTTGTGTAAAATACCATTTTATTATAGAAATAAATCCAGACTCCTTTCTATAATATTTTTGTTTGAAGTGTTTCTTAAAACACATTAAGAATGTTTTTTTTTTTTTAAGATAAAATAATAATTTAAATCTAAAACTTTATTATTTGTCAGTGTAATATCACTTGAAGGCAAAAAGTTTTCTTAAATATATCTTGTTTTAATAGTACTCTGAACTGAATATTCCTAACCATATTACGAACCGTAGAATTGAGAAATAGGTGGTGTTATGAATAAAAATTAAATTTGAATTTTTAGGTTTTAGAAAAAATGAATTTTAATTTTAAAAATAAAAATAAAAATTATAAGGTTTTCTTAAATTGAATTAAAAATGTATAAAACCCAAATCTATATTTTAATTATTTAATTAAACAAAAAAAGTAAAATTTAAGTTTAGCAAATTGCATGAAATTAATAGTTTTGAAGAATAATTTTGATTTTTATGAGTTAAAAATAATTTAATTACAAAAACCAATAAATCTTAATATTCATAATTTAAACACACATTTCTAAAATTTGTATTAAAAAACTAAAAAGATCATTTTTTAAATATTCAAAATTGAAATTCTTTTTCGAAAATTCTTGATTCATCTATTACCATTTTAAAGTTTTTTTAATATAAAGTAATAGAACACATTTAAAGAAGTCAATTTAAAGTTAATAATTCAAATTTTCTAAATCAAATTCAATTCTTTTAATCACAATTAAAAATTATTTTTAATTCACAAAAATCAAAATTAATTATTTAGTATTATTAAATTTAAATTTTGATTTAAAAATTAAATTTGGATTTCTAGAAAATGAGTTATTAACTTTAAAATGATGCAATTTGAATCAAGAATTTTAGAAAAATATGAATTTCAATTTTGAATATTAGAAAAAGAGTCTTTAATTTTTTTATTACAATTTTAGAAATGTGTTTTAAGTATGAATTTTAAGATTATTGATATTTAAATTTAAAATTTAATTTTAATTCATAAATCAAATTTATCTTTTAAATCTGGTATTCGGCTCAATTTGCTAAACTTAAATTTTACTTTTTATTAATTAAATAATTAATTTTTAATTTAGAATGTAAATTAAGATTTTATAAAATTTGAATTCAAAATTTTAAAAGAAACTTAGACAATTATTATTTTTAATTTTAAAATTAAAATTTATTTTTTTCTAAAACATCAAAAAATTAAATTTATTTTCTATTCTTAATACAAATTTATTTTCTCAATTCTTAGATTCGTATTATGGTTAGTATATCATAGGCTATAAGTTCTATTAAAATGAAATTACATATATTTAAAAAAAAACTTTTTTAGTTTAGAATATAAAGGACAAAGTAGTGATAGTTCATGATTTAAATTGTTACTTTTCATTTTTTTAATAATTATGTTTCAAGGTAATTGCGTTAGAAAATTTAGAAACAGACCATATAATCTCCAAAATTCGACACAATATTTGTTAAAGTTTTAAAAATTATTATACAGAAGATTGATATTAAAAATTACTTAATTAAAAATTTGACATTATAAGTATTACTTTAATTTTAATTTTATCTATATATTAAATACATAAAAATTTTAAATAAATGAACAAACAAAACTTTTGGTGATGATTCATAGTAACTTTGAACAAATAAAACTTAGGGGATGATGTATAATACTTATGTGGAAATATCACAGTTTTGTTTTTAAGAAAAATAATTTTATTTATTCAAAATAACAATACATTAATAAACGTAAAAATCGAATCATTAAAAATCTCATAAAGATAAATGACATCAAGGTTAATAGAATAATAAATCGATTCAAAGCATATACATTATATAGTTGAGCCTACACATGTGATATTACAATTATGACTATTATATCTATGATTTCAATTTTACAATATATTGACGATCATTGATTTGATTTATTGTCTTTGTTCATATATACTTTGCACATCTAAATCACACAATTACAAATAAACGTTGTACCATGACAACGAAAACCAAAACTTATTGAGACAACACAATTACCCACCGTACCATGCAAATATCCCACATACGCAGAGAAATGGCAGCAATCGAAATATGCGCTAATGACAAATCAAATCGGAAAAAACAAATAAATACTGTAAGTTTATATTGGAATAACTACTTTATTGAAAAAGATGGAATAGATGAGTGATTTTTAAACCAAGAATGACAAAAAAAAAAATCACCCTCATTGTAAGGAAAGAGGATAAAAAATAAAAGTTGAGAGAAGACCAGATAGCATTCTATATTGTCATGTTGTTAGACTTTTCTCTATTTTATTATTTTATTATGGATCATTATTTCCACATTAACAGGTAGATCTAAATGACATAATGTGTGAAATCTTTAACTTATACGAATTAAATTCTTAACAAATGATTGGATATTAAAAACTTATTTGTATATCTCTGTATCAAATATCTTTACAAGAATCAATAACAATTATATAAATCTCCTCAAGAAATGAAAGAAGAGATATTAATAGAGAAAGCGAGATAGAAAATTTAAGAATAAAAATATATTTGATGGTTATAACTTTAGATATAAATTTGGTAAATAATAGCATTGATAGTAATATTCAAAAAGCTTATAATCAAGAAGATAATCATAGTGAACTATTTTATAGTAATCTAATTAAGATAGAAAGTCCAAATATAGAAGACAATTAAACATGAGTGAACTGATAATAAAAACGTTCGTGGAATGTTTAGAAAGTAGTATACCTCTCTCTATAAAAGCTAGTCCAGAAAAATATATAGAACTTACAGATATAATAATACCTTATAACACGTCAAATTATACCCTGACAGTTTTATGACATGTTTTGGATATAAAATAAATAAGATTGTTTTCCGGAATTTAAATGCAAAAAATAAAAAAAAGATAAAAATCAAAGCTTAAATCTAAGAATTCGGTAAATTAGTAATTTGCAATTAAGACCCAATATGTAATTTTATTAGATTATAGGCTAAAGTGAAAATATTAATAAATTTATTTGCAAATAGAGGGGAGTTGGAGGACCAAATAGCAAAAATTTGACGTTTGACCCAAATGGGTATTTGACCAAACAAAGCCTTAAGAAATATCTCATTTTTTGTGTGTAAAGGCTAGGGTTCACGTTAAAGAGAGGAAGTAGAAAGAGGAGAAAGGGAGAAAAGAAGAAGAGAAGAAGAAGAAGGAAGAAGGAAGAAGAAAAGCAAAGGTATGAAACTTTGTATGGAAATTGTATGGAATCTACATATGTTTGGATTATGTATGGATCATTCGTATGGAAAAAGTGTATGAAATGGTATGGAATTGGTGTTTAGAAGTGTTGCAAGTTGGTTTAATTTAGATTTATGGTTTTGTTTCGAAAAGGGTGTATTTTGCTAAGCGAAGGCATATGAAAAGGCATATGAGTCCACGCCTAGGCGAAGGCTTCTTCGCCTAGGCGGACCTAAGACAGGGTTTTTGCATTTTTTTTCTAGTCCGCCTAGGTGTAGCAATGCTTTGCCTAGGCGAACCTCTCCGCCTAGGCATAGCGAAGCTCCGCCTAGCGTACCTCTGGATTGTTTTTAGTTCCTCTCATACATTAAGTCTAACGATCGTCATTAGATTAATGAGGTCACCAATAAGTGAATGAAAGGGTTCGTCAGTATAAAAATTATATGAAAAATATTTTGTCTTATATTGCCTTAACTTAAGCGTCCGTTAAATAAGAGCAAACATTGTTTCTTGCCCTCATTTGCTAATGTGCTTAAATATAGTGTTATTCCTTGGTTAAGGGATGAAAAGATAAATGTGTAATGAAGGCATATAGAAAAACGTATAAATGTCTAAATAATACAAGAATAAAGATGCATGCGAAAATGATAAGAAAATATCGCATATGATTACCGGATAACAAAAGTTCTTCGGGGATATGGGATATATATTGTAAATGAAATAAAAGAAATAGATTGTCTACTTAGAACCTAGTAGAGGGATAGATGGGCATGCTGATAGAGAGAAAAACTGCGACATTGCGATCATTTAACCCGTTTGGAATGCATTCTGAGGCGCTATAGATGGTCGTTGTCGTGCAGTGATAATGTGACACCGAAACCAAGGTGTCCGTTGACAGCACATCCAGCCGCGAATACGTGGATGTTAGGTAGCTTGACACCATTCACGAAAATCGGGCGGGAGTCTCCGCTGTACGGGAGCTCTACCCCGAATACAAAACACATCCCCAAACGGTTCAATATAGCCACCACGGAGGTCCCACGTAGTGAGTAAAATAATGGCCACTTGGGCCCACACATCAATACTTCATAAAATATATATCAAACCAATATATTACATAGTTGAAGTTTTTTTACATTACTCTTACTTCAACATATATTAAAATTAGAAAACTCTGTGTGTTATATAGAATAAAAATGTCAAAACCACAAGTCGGCTTTCTTCTAACACAGACCTACAGTGAGTGCCGCCTTCCCCGTCGCTCCACCATTGCCTGAAATGGTGATCCCTCGACAGGGTGAGCAAAGCCCAGTAGAAATAATTTCCTACTTGGGTTACTCCCCACCTAAGTGCGCATGCATGGCGAACAATCACATTCAAGCAATTTCATGAACCTACTCGAATGTCTATATGACCAATCCCATGTCAGTCCTCATGAGCTCCATCACGTATGCCTAAAAGCCCAGATGCGGTAAAATATCCGATTTTCAAACAAAATCTTTTTGTTCTCAACTCTACCCCGAATTGGTAAAATATTGGACTACCCTCCGAGTCGAATTGATTGGAGAACTTCCCGAAACTTGATCCATGGTCATCTTCCAGTGATCAGATTTGAATGAGTCTCCAACCTGATTCTCAGAAAAATCTTCCGTCGAAATTCCTTTCACAAACATTTTCATTTAACTTTCAATTTCATGTCATGCACTCACTCCTAATATTCTAGGATGCCCCAGTGCATATGAAATGCATGATGCCAATTCCAACACATTCATGCTACTATATTCACATGCATATATATTAACATAATTAAATCACATAAAGCATGTTATGTAAATTCTCAACAGTCTAACACAAAGTGCTTTCACGTAAAATTTAATTATAATATAACAATTCATTTTGAATCACTCAACACCATAAAATTCACACAAAAATATTCACCGCACTATTCATGAGCAGTGAAACCCTCTGGAGTTACTGTTCACGACCACTCAAAATAGGAATTTTCTCACTCGGTTCAAAGCTTTTGAGACCGAGTTTACGCAGCTAAAACAAGCCTCAGAACGTTCCTAACCATTTACATGGTTCTTAAACAAGGATTAACACAAGTAGGGAAAGATCCCTACCTCTTGGGTGTGAACTCAGCCGTCGATTGTCGTGGCCTTGTGTACTTCTTAGCGTAGAGCAGGCTTTCAGCCTTTGCTCGATGAAATGGTCCGTCGGTAGTAATTCTAGAAAGAAGGTGCTCTCTCTCTCTCTAAAAATATGAAAACCCAAGCTACTTCATCCCCATTTGCTCTCTGCCCGTTTTTGTCCATTTTTGCCTCTAATTGAAGAAAAACTGACTATAATCATTTTTGGTCCTATTATGTTAACAGATTGAAATTCCCATCATGTCCCTTCTTTTGGATTTTTAACACTTGGCACTATCTAGGCCGTCCATTTCCATCATCTCTCTACTCATGCAACATGTGTCACATGAGTACATGTAGTAGGTAACTTTTGTCACATCACATATCGTTTTACGGCACCCGACACCCGGTGCCTTGAAAAATGTGCAAATTCCGACTGTTTCGGAATTCGACGAAATTAGTCATGGTAGCTAGATTTTGCAAGATGATTCCAACGGTGAAATCCATTTCTTCATCCGAGTTCTAGAAAAATTACGAGTTTTACCAAGAGTGCGATTTTGCCACTTTTTCGAGGAAAAAATTGGGATTTTGCGGTGCATATTCTCCCTTCCCTTAAAGAATTTCGATCGAAAGTACGGACAATCACTATGAAACACATGCGCCAATACAGCGTGCACTCTATCATGCATGTGAAGCTAGTCATTTTAAATGTTAAGCGACTAACCTAGTAATACGCTCCCCCACGTTGACTCTCCTCCCGGTGCCCATAACACCTCGCTGTTACTCACGGTCTTCAACGTCGTAAAGCTTTGCTCCGGTATCCATATTGCACACTGGTCCCTCCTCGAAGGTCCCATCAGTGTCAACCTCAATCTCTCCCCAATCCACTACACATGTTGGGCGGTAAAGCCAATCGGCATGCTACAGTGCCTACCCTCTCGAGTATCTCGAAGGGTCCAATGAACCTAGGCGATAACCTGTGACTTCTTAGGAACGACCACTCTCTGTAGGCATCACCATGAGAGGCGTGATCTGCAACCTCGAACTCCTAAGAGATTCGACGTCGTACATCACCTTTAACTCTCTGTAGGCTTTGAGCCGTGAGGAAGACGTTGTCGTATCCAAGCTCACCTTCCTCGGAGGTGTCTGTCGGATCATGACTGGTGATGGAGCTATCTCACACCTCGGTCAAACATATCGATGATGCGGCGGCCTCCATACAATGCCTCATATGGTGCCATACGTATGCTCGCGATAGCGTGGATTTGTGGGGCGGAATTCCACTAAGAAACTGATGCTCTTCCCAACTACCCTTATGATCGGGACGCATGCTCGCGACATGTCCTCTAACACTTGTATATAATCACCACAACATGTAACCTACCACAGCCCACCTTGGTGTGTAAGCGCGACCTTCCCAAGGTCATAATCATGGCTTTGACAATGGGCCGTCATCTAATCCATGTCATGAATGACATCCATATCACGACCGCACCGGCTTAACAACACGTCTGATTTCGAAGGGGTATCAAATCTTGAAGGTCACTCAGAGCTCACATCACTCGACTCTAAGTCTACATGATAACCATGACCGTGTGTTTTCATCTCGAAGTCACTCCCGGAGCTCCTATCACTCAACTCTAAGTCGTGATAACTGACCATGTGTTTTCATCTCGAGGAGTCACTCCAGGCTCACATCAAACCGACTCTAAGTGCGTGATAGCGGCCAGGTGTGTTTTCATCTCTCGGGCAACAAAACTTTCAGCCTACCTTTGCGGAGCCTCTTACATCCATGAAATTTGGGATATCTCCTTCCCGGTCTCTTACACCCACAGAAATTTCGGATATCTCTATGGTCTCTTACACCCACCACAGAAATTTAGGACATCTCACAGGGTCTCTTACGCCCACAAATTTGGGATCTCTCCTGGGTCTCTTACACCCACGAGAAGTTTGAGATAGCTCCGCGAAGGAGTCTCTTACACCCACGAGAAATTTGGGATGGGGTTTCTTACACCCACCACAGTACAGGACATCTCCCAGAGTCTCTTACACCCACCGCAGTCGGGATAGCTCCCCAGGTCTCTTACACCCTGCAGAAGTGGGATATCTCCCCGAGGTCACCCACCCACACGAGTCGGGATAGCTCCGGGTCTCTTACACCTGCCAAATTTCGGTTTCTCCTGGTCTCTTACACCCACACGGCAATTTGGGATCTCTCCCCGGGTCTCTTACACCCACGAAGTGAGATAGCTCCCCGGGTCTTACCCTGCAATTTGGGATATCTCCCTGGGTCTCTTACCCACACCAGGACCTTTCGGATACTACCGCGGGTCTCCTTCACCCTAACTCGGGCTTTTCACCTTAGGGGATTAACGGCCCTGCTTTGCACTTGACACTTTTGGTACTCTACCATTTCTGATTCGAACTATAAGTCTTCATTGGACGTAGTCCCAAGGACATACTCAACCCACTCACCAAGAGTGGTGAATGACCATATCATGCACCCTGCAGGCTCTCTGATGTTACACCGTGCACATGAGCCTTGATGATGTCATCTTTGGCGACACCCCCGTCCAGGGTCCATCATGAAGCGGGAATCTCGGAGATCTCTAACTCATAATCAGAGCCTATCATGTCAACTCTCACCCACATCCCTGGGAAGAAGCTGATGATAGTAATAGTGCTTTAAGGCTTGTGTATGGACATGGTATTTTGACTATTATGAGAATTTATTATTATATGATGATTTGCATGTTTATTATATATAATGTCCTTGAATAATATTATTAATTATTCTAAATGTCCACCAATCGGTTATTGTTATAGAATAACAATGAATTAGAATAATTATAAAGTTTGATTGATATTCATGGAATGAATATGTGTATGAATACAAATCAAATTTTATATCTATTTGTTGAGGCTCAGAAAATATTAGACCAGACCAGATCTTGAGATTAATACATGGATCGAAGTCATAAGTTAATCTCTAATAGTTGTGTCATTAAATCCTTTGACTGAGATACGCTATAGTTCTCAACATAAAGGAATATTGTGTTTTGATATAATCAAGCGTTGTCTTTAATCGGATGACTATAAGGTTATACTTGAACATAATAAGAATTATGTAGTGAGATATGAAGCGATTAAAGATGAATTTGTCCCTCTTATTATGAGAGAGATATCTCTGGGTCCCCCTACGACAATTGAGGCGAGAAATGCATGGTCGTGCTCAAATGAATTGATGGAGATCAATGTCATTTGTTTTAGTCGATCTAATTGGGTTTCGGTAATCAAAAGATAGAGAATGATATAAGGTTGACTTTGTCATTGCTTATATTCTATCAAAGATATCACATGAGACAAAAGGATTATGTCGTGCTTTATATTAAGGTTGTCTGGATCATGAGCTTTTCATTAGCAGGTAGTCATAATGTCTTGCTAGAGGCCATATGACTTGTAGGATCAAAATGTGATTTAGGCTACTCTTGATGTTGAGTGAACCTATGAGGTCGCACATTAAGAATGAATAATAACCGGTTATGATTTTTCACTCTACGTAGTAATTTAAAATGATGAAGTTATTTTAAATTACAAATAATCAGTTGTTATTTAAATTCGAATTTAATTTTGAAAGTTTTAAATTCGTGATTTTAAATATAACAAATAATTAATTTGTTATATTTTCTTATTGGATAAGGAAATAATGTAAGGAGTTTTAAAGTTTTAAATATATAATAATATAAAGTCGTTTCCTTATCGATAAAATTTGAATTTAAATTGTTATTATTTAAAAGAAGTTTAAATATATAATAATATAAATTAGATTTCCTTATCTAATAAGGATTTGAATTTAAATTGTTATTATTAAAGTTTTAAATATATAATAATAAAAGTCGTTTTTGACTAAAACCTAGCAGACTTATAGAGATATATATGTGAGACATATATATTTTAGTAGTAGTCATCTTTACTCTAAAGAATAGCAAAACAGAGAGAAAGAAAAGAAAAACCCTAATTTCGTTTTGAGAAGACGAACCTGAACTAGCATTCAACAAGATCATTCATTATTTGTTCGTGTGTGGATATTTGTAGAGGGTGGTCGCTTTTCAAAGAGCAGCACCTTTGAGATCGAATAAACCAAGACGAGACTTTGAAGGCAATGAATCGATCTGAAGGTAAGTTCGTTCTACTTCAGCCCGGTTTTTATGAAAGCATGTGATCCTTGGGTGGGTTGGGGATAAAAATTTTAAATTCCGGCATTTATGTTCCAACCGGATTGGATATTACGCCGTAGCAACAAGAACATCACACTAGCTTCTCTAAAGGTCTCAACCTCCCTAAGCGAACCTATCACCGCAGATGCAACAGTGAATGGGTGATGCATCAAGAATTTAACGCACTCACAGTCAGCAAGTGCAAGATGAAACATACCTTATTGGCTAGTGCGAGCGCTCGATCTGTTGTACCATGAGATCTCTGCCTCCTAGGACAACCTCGCCTCATATGCCGGGCTGCGGCAATGGTAACGTCATACATGGCTGACTGGAGCTTTCGTTTTGAGCCACGTGCTGACCTTGACCTGCGCTCGGCCGCATTTGTACTGACCGTCTGCGAGTACTGGGTCTTTGATGCGGCCTGCACAGACCGTCTTGGTTCCCTGACCATACTAGGGGTGGAGGAACAAAGCGTAATCCTCTCTTGTCCTCTGCGTGGGCCCGGGCTGGACCGTCCCCGAAGGCAGGATCCCTATCTGCAGACGATCCTTCTCATATGTCAGAGCTGGCAGCAATGGTGGCACACCATCTGCCCATCTGACCAGCAACCCTAACTTCGTCTCCCATGATGATTGGGGCCGAGGTGTCTCATACCATATGGGTTCTGCCTCAGTGGGCAATCCGAAGTAGAAAGTGTCTAGTTGTGGCGAAATAACATATCACACCTTTTTGACTAGTACTTTAGCATCCGGCCTTAGTCGATAACCTTAATACGTCTTGGATATCCTTGCGAAACAAAAGTCTTCTGCTTCTTTCCTGGATTGGAAGAAGATGGATCTTCCTTCCTCTTTAGTACCCGACACCCACATATCACGGATGCCTCGCGCAGCATCTACCTCTCCCTTCTGGTCATAGTCGTCGACCCTAGAGTCCCTCTCGCTCTGCCATTGGAGGGCGATGTGCTTCCGGCGTTGGAGGTCGTTTTGACCCTCACGGCTCACTGTGCACATGAGGCGTGCGATAGCGTACCAATCTCCTGGCTTCGACTGTAAAGGCCTGCGGTCAAAAGCGGAGTGGTGCCTAACCTTGTACCTCGTGGCCGCGACCCTCGTCCTCTTCTCGACCCCAGCCATCTACGCATGTCAAATGGCAAGTTAATATTCAGCCTTGATATCTCAGGCGTAAGCACGACCTGAGACACTATTCACCCTCCATAAAATTTTATACACTATGTCCATGCATTCGTAGTTAATGCAAGACAATAATTTCATTTTATTAAATCATATTCAACAAAAATTTTATTTTAGAAAATTTCGTTTTAAAAGATTTTTTTCTTTTGATTTGATTTGATTTGATTTGATTTTATTTTATTTTATTTTTTTTTTTTTGAAAAATCTTGCTTGATGTTCATGAGCGATGGTTCTTGATGACTAAAGCGGTCTTAAGTCAGCGGGTCGAGTGCACGGTGCACTAACCTTAGCCCGGCCTGTGTGCACCACCTGCGCCGTGTCGCGGCATGAAGCGGCCGTGTCGCGGAGCCCTGGTGTATCGCCTGCATTGCGCAGCGTCCCTGCGCGCAACGGTACCCCCGCAGCATCATCCCTCCGTCTTGGCCGTGTCGTAAGCGCTTTGCGGCCCCGTGTCGTGGCACTCTGGCTGCGGCGTATGTCGCGGCTTCAGTGCACGTCGTCATGCGACCTGGTCGCCCCCTCAGCCACGTCTGAGCCTTTGTATCGTGACCTATCTATGGCGTGCACTCTGTGTTGTATCATGGACTACAGGTCGTATCGTGGCGGGTCAACGGTAGCTCTTTGTGTCATGAGTAGCATCAACCTATTGTGTGCCTCCCGACTTTGTGTCTGTACGGGTCAGCCAATAGTGACTCACCTGAATGGGCGTGTAGCCCGGACCCTACACTTGGCCCTTTTTTTTTTTTTCACACCGTTTTTTCCTCATTTCCGACTCTTGAAATACCTCCCAACTATATATATATATATATATATATATATATATATATATATATATATATATATATATATATATATATATATATATATATTTTTTTTTTTTTTTTTCATTTTCCAAATAATCAAATAAATTTATTAAAATTTATTTTGTCCATTTTCCCAGGTTTACACACTATAAAACAAAAAAAAAAAAATATATTCTCCACATAATTTTTCTTTTAATTGGACTATTTGCCCCGAAAATTTCTCAATCACTTGTTCTCCACGCTAATACAGTGTTCGTGTTCTGTCTTTGTTACTTGAAGCATACAATTTGATCCACCTGACACATAACATTTCATGTTATGCACACCATTCACACATCAATCACAACAATCACACAATCACACATAAAACACAGTGCATGCAGTGTTCTAGTCATATCCCGTGATTGTCTAGGTAATCACATACCTAACTTACCGATACTAAGCTATACCCTAGTATCCAACATCGAGCTATACTAAGCTGTGATGTTCCTACACCTCATTACCATGGCCTAAGCCCAAGTCCCTCAATCCATAGGTTTCGTTTGCCTGGCTCACACCAGAGCTGAGGTAATGGCACAGCTCGTGCTGGCCCATGCGCCTTGAATCGGGGTGTGGATTGACTTAGTCAACTCGCGGAATGCTCTGGATCTTAGGGTAACCGAACGCCACTCCACGAAAATGGGGCGAGTCTCCTTTGTGCGGGGAGCTCTACGAAATACAAAACTTGTCCCCAAAGCAGTTCAATGGCCACCACGGGGTCCACATGCGAGAGTAAAATAATGGCCACTTGGGCCTGCATCAAATACTCACAAAATATATCGGTATTATATTACATAGTTGAGTTTTATTACTCTTACTTCAACATATATTAAAATTATAAAACTCTAATACATGTTATATAGAATAAAAATGCCAAAGCCACAAGTCAATTTTCTTCTAACACACGGCCTCTAGTGAGTGTCGCCTTCCAGATCGCTCCATGTACACGAAATGCGTCCTACGACCCGGGGTGAAGCGAAGCCCGAGTAGAGATAATTTCCTACTGGTTTTACTCATGCAGGAGTGCGCATGCATGGCGGGAACAATCACATTGACAATTTCATGAACCTGCTCGAATGTCTACATGACCCGATCCATGTCGAGTCCTCACCGACTCCTCCACATATGCCTAAAAATTTGAATCTGAGTAAAATAACAATTTCAAAACAAAAGCTTTTTGTTCTCGAAAATTCACTATCGAATTCCCGGTAAAATATTGGACTACCCTCGGTGAATTGGTTGGAGAACCAGAAAGCAGTCCTTGGTCTGTAGAAGTGATCTGTTGAGGCAGATCTCCCGACCACGATTCTCAGGAAAATCTTCGTCAAATTCCTTTCACAAACTTTCAATTTCATGTCATGCACTCACTCCTAATATTCAAGGTGCCCAGTGCATATAAATTTATAATTACCAATTCAACACATTCATGCTAATATATTCACATGCATATATATTAACATAATTAAATCACATAAAGAAGCATGTTATGTAAATTATCAACCAATTCTGTGAGAATTAGCTCGCGTGGCAATTAACAAACACAAGCAATTCATTTTGAATCACTCAACACCATAAAATTCTACAAAAATATTCACACTTATTCACGTGAGCAGTGAACCCTCGGGTTGCATTCACGACCACTAAAATAGGAATTTTTCCACTCGGTTAAGCTTTGAGGCAGGAGTTTACGGCTAAAACAAGCCTCAGAACGTTTCTAACCATTTACATGGTTCTTAAACAAGGATTAACACAAGTAGGAAAAGATCCCTACCTCTTGGAGTTGTCGAAATCACAAATTGGTGTCCCACGTAGCCTCGCCGCGTAGAGCGACTTTCTTGTTTGCTCCTTGGCCAAGCAGTCCGTCGGCCGAAGTAATTCTAGAAAGAAGGTGCTCTCTCTCTAAAAATATGGCAAACCCTTTGCATCCCGTTGCTCTCTGCCCGTTTTGTTTGCCTCTAATTGAAGAAAACTGACACTATTCATTTGTTTGTCTATTATCTAAATTAACAAGAATTGAATTCTCATCATTAATACACTTCTCTGGATTTTGACACTTGTAACTTTATCTAGGCAGTCCATTTCCATCATCTCTCTACTCATACAACATGTGTCACATGAGTACATGTAGTAGGTGACTTTTGTCACATCACATGTCGTTTCTGACACGGACACGGTGCCTCGGCGATGCAAGTGGAAACATCTCGAGTGACGAAGTCGTCATGGAAGCTAGATTTCGCGAGGCGATTCAGCGATGAAATCGTTCTTCATCAAGATCTAGAAAATTTGATTTTAAAAGTGCGTGAAGCAGGGGAAAAACATTTTTTACGAAAATGGCGAATCGGTAATTCTTGTCGGGCGATGCAGACAAAACCACAGATCTTTCTCTAGACCTCGGATGTGGCGGATCACGCCGTTAGAATCATCTCGCCGAAATCTATAAACTCAAGCGCATCGAATTAAGGTGGCGTCGATTTTACGCATTGAGGCGGAGCAGACTGACCATGGGGTGCCATGTGGCACTGGCATGGGAGACACTTGGCACATGGGTGGGCCAAGTGTCATGCCCTTAGGATTGCAGGAGTTGGGTGGGGGCCAATGTCAAGCCACCCTTATGCATGAGCATGAAAGTGGTGGAAATTGTGGCATGGAGAACACTTGGTCTTGAGTTGACCAGAGTGTCATGGAAATTGGTGTTAGGTGTGTGCTCCACACAAGTCGAACCAACTTGGTAGTTTGAGGAGGGTCCAAACAATTCGTAGACAATAGGAGAAGAAAGAAAAGAGAGAGAGAAAAAAAGAAAGAAAGAAAGGAAGAAAGAAAACAAGAAAGAAAGAAAGGAGAAAGGGAGGAGAGAAGCTTTCCTCCATTTGTTTTTAATTTGGGTGGATCAAGAACTGGTCCTACACACTTCAAGAGGTGAGGGATCTTTCCTCCTTGATTATTTCCTTGTTTGGGGCCATGGAAATGGCATTTGGTTGAGTTTGGTATGCTATTGTTTGAATGAAGAACATGCAGAATTTGGTATCTTTCCTCAATTATTTCTTATTTACAAGCATGATAATACATGAAAAAAGTAGCCCTAGCGGTGGTGAGATTCAGCAGTTTCTCACAGAAGCTGGTAATGAAGTAGAAGCAGGTTTTACGGGTCCTTGTAGTGAATAGCGAGACACAGGCGATTTGTGGGCTGGCGGTTTGGAGCTAATATATGAAATACATCGATACAAAACGGTTTACGCGATTTTGGAGTTGATGTTAGGATTGGTTTTGTCCCTTGTAATTTGCGGGGGTGCACGTAAGCCGATATGCGAAATTTGTGAATAGTAACATGCGGGTAGCCTCACCGGAGCCGATGGCCGATGAATAACATGCGAGTGTGAATATTAACATGCGACATTTTTCTAGAAACGGATGAATACATGCACGAGAATTTTTGGGTTTAATACAGTGCGTTTAAGCCATAACTTTAAAATGCGAACTCCGGTCGGGTGTTCTTGGACTCTATGAAAAGCTCAGGGAGTCAAGAATCTAGCCATAAGCCATTCAGTGAAAATAGGTGCTCACATCTGTGCCAAAAAAACTGAGTGTTGCACTAAGTGTACTAGTTGCTATCAATATGGGTGTTTCAAACACATTGGGTTGTAATGTGTTGTGCTGGAACATGGTCATTTCTTGGCATGTAGTAGACTGTATACTGACATCCTATGTCTCAGCCTGGGAATATGAATTATGGTATTGCCTAAGTTTGGAATTGTAGTTAATACATGCTTGAATGATGTGTTGACATGAATGAAGCCCGAATGATAGAAAAGATATAGTGCATGCTTATGTGATGTCTTGATTTGAATATGTGGAATGTGCATTAATTTTATGTATGTTAAATATGAAATGTTGTGCATTAGACATGAGTGTTCTGCACACATAATGATAACACCCCAAAAATATACCCTAGTCGTTTTCGACATGTTTAGGGTATTTAGTAAGCATAATTTAACTATTTTGTGAAGGTTAAATGCTAAATATAGAAACGAGAGACAGGAAAGTTACAAAACTTAAGGACAAAATTGTAATTTGTCAAAAGGAGACTAAAGACATGAATTGATGGGTTTGAGGTCAAAATGAAATAAAGGAAACTTGGAATACAAATAGCCAAGAGTTGGAAGGCTTAAAAGCAATTAATGAAACTTAACCCAAAAATGGGTTTTGGAGGGCCAAACAAGGCCCTAGCAAACATGGGTTTTAAAAGACCAAAGTTGGTCTCATTTGGGGGAGGAGAAAAAAAAAACGTGAAGGAGGAGGAGAAGAGAAGAGGAAGAGGGAAGAGATGGAGGAGGCGAGATCAAGCTGACAAGGTATGGAACTTTGGGTTTGGTATGGAAAGCCCGAAATTTTGTATGGATTCTATGAGATTATGCTGAATTTCCATGCTTTGATGGTTATAATCTTGCCAAAATCTAGGGTTTTTGCTGAGGTTTCATCTTAACCCAAAATTTATGTCAAGTAAGGTGGGTAAAACCCCACATGGCCGCAAAGATGGGTATGGAATCCTTCCTTTGTGGATGGATTCATGGTTTAATCATGAGTAGATGAGTTAGGGTTTGGAACACACCCTAACTAATCATCATAATAGATTTGTGTATGGGTCTTAACCCATATTAGAATTGTTTTGGAAGGAATCTTGATATGTTTTTGGAAGAAAGATATGTAATTGAGAGATGAATTGAATAGAAAAGAGATTCCAAAGTGAATTTGAAATGGTTTTGATGTGTGTTTGAGGTATAGAGTTGAATTGGGGATCAAAAATATGGAAAAAGGAGAGAAAAACACACATTTTGGGCATTTCGGGTGACATGTACCGGTACAACTTGAACATGTACCAGTACGATTTTTAGTTACAGTCGTTTGTGACTTGTGCAGGTACAAGTTAGACATGTCACCGGTACAACCACAATTACGTTTTCCAATTTTTGTATTTTGGCCATAACCTCATGTCTTGCATCGATTTGAGTGATTCAAGTGGCCACTTAAAATGAACTAAGGAAACCATCCATATGAAAAATAGACATAGTCAAAATTATGACTCTAAGTGGCCCAAAATCCACTCGAAGTGGGACCATGTGCAAACCAAATTCTGGTTTCGGTGTTGAACACATAGAAATCCGGGTTGTTTCGGACGTAACGAGTTCGGTGCTCCCGGTGGGTGATTCCAGTTGAGATAGAACCCTTATCACCTTGCTTTAAATGATTACAAAGGACCTAGTGTCAAAATATGAAGTTAAGACCCTGGAAAATGAGTAATACCAACAGTCCCGAGGTAATCGGTGTGAGTAGTTGGCATGAAAATACCATAACTTTAGTTTGGATGATCCGATTGGATTGATTCCACTTCCTAAGTAAAGTAGATTCATAGAGAATAAGAATATATGAATGAGGTGTGATTCCACATACATCATACTTCACAAGAATATGAAGTGCCATATGTAATAGGCATGAAACAAGGAAAATGTAGAAAATGAAAAATGTAAAGATGTGTTCATGAAACATGATTGTGAACATGAGAGGCAATATGTCATGAACACATAATGTGGTTAAGTGATATATGATTATTATCACATATAACCAGAAAAAGATAACAAATGATAGGAGTATACGTGAATGAGTATATACGTAAATGAATTTATGAATGAGTATACATGAATGAAAATGTGGATGAGTGTATGAATGAGTATACGTGAATGAATACGTGAATGGTATTATGGAATGATATATAAATGAAATTATACGTGAATGAATATGTGAATAAATTATATGAAAGAGCACATGAATGAATATGTGAATGAATATATGAATGAGCATATGAAATGAGTACGTGAATGAGTTTATGAAATAAGTACATAGATTGAGTATATCTTTGAAAAGATAATACGAAAATGATTGTGGAATTGAAATGTGATATTTGAAAGCCAAATGATAATGAATGATGATAAAGACGGGATTCATTGAACGGAATCCGTCATAAATGTGAATTAATTGATATATCTAATGAGCGCGGCGGGTCTGTAAAAGCGGCATCCGTCATAAAGGTACCCCGAAATTTTCCAATGTCGCACTTGGCGGGATGCACCAATGGCATGTAGATCATGATGGTGGCATTGAAGAAATGTCACTTGGCGGGATGCCAATCGACATCGATCTTGATGGCGTATCATCATTTAAGTGATGCGATGTCGAGGATGCAAAAGCGGCATCCGTCATGATGGAAGAACGAATAAGTGATACCCGTGTCGGGATGCACCATGATGGGAAAGCAAGATAAGTGATACCACGTGTCGGGATGCACCAAAAGGCATCCGTCATGATGGGAGACCGAATAAGTGTAGTGCGTGTCGGGATGCCGCAAACGGAATCGTCATGATGGGAGAACCGAGACCATTAATACCACGTAATCGGGGGTGCGCAACATTATACTGTCATGATGGGAGGCCAGAGATTGTAAATGTGTATGCACATTACCGAATGATAATAAGGCGATTCATTGCGAGATCCGTCGAAATGTAGATTAAATAGTCAAAGTGAAATACTTAGACAATGGCGAGTAAATGGGATTTTATGTGTATGCTTAAATCCCGTAAATTGAATGTGGAGTGAATTGTGCATTGAAAATGCATGTTGTGATATGATAAATGATGTGTAAATGAAAGCATGTGAAAATTAGTAGCATGAGTTTATGTGGATAATATGGCGTTATTTTGTAAATGCATGTTATTAAGTGTGAAGGTTATGGGTCTTTTGAATTTGTAAATGGTCATGGGATTGCACGAAAAGAAGTGTTTTCGTTTAATTAAAAGGTCAAAATAGAATAACATAAACAACATGTTTTGGAAAGATAATTGAAAATATCGAATGTAGGGCTCGGCTTGGATCCATGACCGGGTGAGTCGGGGATTCGGTCGCGACACTTTGAAAATAAAAATTTAATAAAAGCGAAACAAAATGTTTTGATTGAAAATGTCAGATAAACCGGGCTCGGCTTGGATCCGCCAACGAATCGTCGGGATTCGGGTCAGCGACACTTTGAAAATGGTTCAGCTCTCTTGAAACAAAATGTTTTAAACGGGCATCCCAGATCATGAAACGTAATTGCTAAAGGGAGTTGATTAATGGCTTCGGCCGTGATAGTGATAATAGTCTAATATGTATTGGTATTAGTCTGATTGACCCTGTATGTAATTGATATGACTTGATCTGTTCCGATTTGTCATTGTAGATGTATAAGTTTGTTTGAATATGATATGATATGCCATACATGTAGAAGATATAAATTGAAATTGTAAAAGACATGACACATGGAGATAGTGACATGGAATCTAAAAAGGATAAAATCTACATGTATAATATGATATGAGTTAGAAGTCACATAACAATAGGCTTGATCGATGCATAGAGAAAAGTAAATGTAAAAAATAGTGGCCAATGATTATTGTTATTGGTGAATTCTTGTCTATATATTCCCACTAAGCGTAAAGCTTAGCACGGGTGTTCAATCCGTGTAGGTACTGAAGATGAGATAAAGAGGACAGGACATTCCACACCAGCAGTACGGGCCATCTCAGAGATAGGTGATCACCAGCACTGTTTTCCGCGATCTCTGATGTTTGTATTAGACATATATATGTATAAGTATTTGTATAAGTAAATGGGACTTAGTATATGTGTATAGATTTTGATGGACACCACTCCGGTGATAGTTCTTTTGTATATGTAAATGATTTTTGATTATTACAAAAATTGTTTGTATACCTGAGGTATAAGTTGACTGCGAAAAAAAAAAAAAAAAAAAAAAAAAAAAGTAAAAAAAAAAGAGTCAGTATATGGTTTCGCTGTGGGATTCGGCGTCATGTCGGGTCGGACCGGGAATCGGGCGTGACAAGTTATTATCGAGCCTAGGTTTAGGCATTGCAGGAAAAGCCTATGTTTGGCGATTCTAGATAGAGTATAAGATAGAAAGATAGAAAGGCATATGTATAGAAAAGTGTTATTTTGATGTGGATGTCCTGGTATTTGTATAGATGGATCGTCTTCCGAATCCAGATGAAGAAATTATTGAAAGTGTTAACCCCAAGGAACAAGGGTTACCAACTTCTAATCCTTAGTAATCATTTAGAAGTGAGAGTCACGCTCCAGCCGAGCTAAATGAAAAGAAAGTATAAGAAAGGTCATATGTAAAATATATGAAAAGAAAGGACTTGGCATAGAACAGACAAAATTTTATGATATGAATTTCGAGGACAGGAATTCTTATAAGAGAGGAAGGGAGAATTGTAACACCCAAAAATATACCCTAGTCTTTTTCGACATGTTTAGGGTATTTGTGCTTATAATTTAACTATTTTGAGTTAAATGAAATATAAGCTTGAGGGCAGGAAAGTTACAAACTTAAGGACAAAATTGTAATTTGTCCAAAAGGGGCCTAAAGACATGAATTGATGGGTTTGAGGTCAAAAAAAATGAAATAAAGGAAAAACTTGGAATACAAATAGCGAAGAGTTGGAAGGCTTAAGCAATTAATGAAACTTAACCCAAAATGGGTTTTGGAGGGCCAAACAAGGCTAGCAAACATGGGTTTAAAGACCAAAGTTGGTCTCATTTGGGGAGGGGAGAAAAAAAAGCGTGAAGAGGAGGAGGAGAAGAGAAGAGGAAGAGGAAGAAGATAGAGGAGCCAAGATCAAGCCAACAAGGGTATGGAACTTTGGGTTTTGGTATGGAAACTGAAATTTTGTATGGATTCTATGAGATTATGTATGAATTTCCATGCTTTGATGGTTATAATCTTGCCCAAATCTAGGGTTTTTGCTAGGGTTTCATCTTAACCCAAAATTTATGTCAAGTAAGGTGGGTAAAACCCCACATGGCACAAGATGGGTATGGAATCCTTCCTTTGTGGATGGATTCATGGTTTAATCATGAGTAGATGAGTTAGGGTTGAACGACTAACTAATCATCACTCTTCAAGTTTGTGTATGGTCTTATAATAAATTGTTTGGAAAGGAATCTTGATATGTTTTTGAGAGAAGAATATTATAGTGAGAGATGAATTGAATAGAAAAGAGATTCCAAAACAATTCAGAAATGGTTTTGATGTGTGTTTGAGGTATAGAAGTTGAATTAGGGATCAAAATATGGAAAAATGAGAGAGAAAAACACACATTTTGGGTATTTCGGGTGACATGTACCGGTACAGCAGACATGTGCCGGTACAATTTCGGTCTGGTCGTTTTTGGCCCAACTTGTCTGCGTCTCAGTTAGACATGTCTGATCTGACCACTATTACATTTTCAGTTTTGACCAGTTTCCGTGTTTGGACATAACTTTACTCATGTCTAATCGATTTGAGTGATTCAAGTGGCCAATTAAAATGAGCTTCAAGGAAAACCATCCATATGAAATAGACATAGTCAAAAATTATGACTCAAGTGGCCCAAAAATCTCGAAATGAATAATATTAAACCAAATTAAAGTTTCGGTGTTGAACATAGAAAGTCAGGTTGTTTGGACGTGCTTGAGTTCCGTGCTCGAATTGGGTGATTCAGTTGGAATAAATCATATCACCTTAGCTTTAAATGATTACAAGGACCTAGTGTCAAAATATGAAGTAAAGACCCAGGAAAAATGAGTAATACCAACAGTCGAGAATTGTCCAGTCATGAGCTAGTTGGCATGAAAATGCCATAACTTTAGTTTGGATGATCGATTGGATTGATTCCACTTCTAAGTAAAGTAGATTCATAGAGGAATAAGAATATATGAATGAGGTGTGATTCCACATACATCATACTTCACAAGAATATGAAGTGCCATATGTAATAGGCATGAAACAAGGAAAATGATGAAAATGAAAAATGTAAAGATGTGTTCATGAAACATGATTGAACATGAGGGCAATATGTCATAGACACATAATGTGGTTAGTGATATAAATGATTATTATCACATATAGCCCGAGAAAAGATAACAAATGATAGGAGTATAAATGGAATGATATACGTAAATGAATTTATGAATGAGTATACACATGAATGAAAATGTGGATGAGTGTATGAATGAGTATACGTGAATGAATACGTGAATGAGAGTATTTATAGATGATATACATGATGATATCATTGAATGAATATGAATAAGTATATGAAATGAGCACATGAATGAATATGTGAGATAGATGAATGAGCATATGAAATGAGTACGTGAATGAGTTTATAGAAATAGTACATAGATTAGTATATCTTTGAAAGAATGAAATGATTGTGGAATTGAAATGTGATATTTGAAAACCAAATGATAATGAATGATGATAAAGACGGGATTCATTGAACGGAATCCGTCATAAATGTGAATTAATTAATATATCTAATGAGCGCTTTGACGGGATCTTGTAGCTTGACATCCGGGTCATAAAGGTGCCAGTACCAATGTCCACATGGCCGGGTTCACTATCGGCATCCGTCATGATGGTGTATGGCATTGAGGAAATGTCCGGCATGGCGGGATGCACCAATCGGCATCCGTCTTGATGGGCGATATGGCATTTAAGTGACCTGCGTGTCTCGGGATGCACCCAACGGCATCGTCGCGATGGGAACCGAATAAGTGATACGTGTAAGATGCACCAAAGCGGCATCGTCATGATGGGAGGAAGCAGAATAAGTGATACCATGTTGGGATGCACCAAAGCGTCCGTCATGATGGGAGAACCGAATAAAAATAATACCACGTAATAAAGGTGCACTAAACGGCATCCGTGTGATGGGAGAAGTAAGTGTAAAATGTATGCACATTTGGAATGATAATAAGGCGGGATTCATTCGCGGAATCCGTCAACAAATGTGAATTAAATAGTCAAAGTGAAATAACCGACAATGATGAGAGTAAATGGGATTTTTATGTGTATGCTTAAATCCATAAATTGAATAATGAATTGGATATTACATTAGAAATGCATGTTGTGATATGATAAATGTGTAAAATGAAAGCATCTGAAAATTAGTAGCATGAGTTTATGTGGATAAAATGGCGTTATTTTGCCAAGTACATATTTATTAAGTGTGAAGTTTTCGTTTAATTAAAGGTCACGAAATAGAATACTACTTAAACAACATGTTTTGGAAGATAGTGAAAATGTCGGAGTAAATAGGGCTCCCGACTTGGATCCGCCCGGCCAAGATGGAAGTGAGTTCGAGGTGTGACACTTTGAAAATAAAAATTTAATAAAAGCGAAACAAAATGTTTTGATTGAAAATGTCGGGTGCCAGACTCCCGACTTGGATTCGCCAAGCCAGGGTCAGTCGAGGTCGAGGTCGCGACACTTTGAAAATGAAAATTCCCCAATATAAACGAAACAAAAATGTTTTAAGCGAATAGGAATCATGAAAGCGTAAGTGCTAAAGGGAGTTGATTAATGGCTTAGGCCGTGATAGTGATAGAGTCTAATATGTATTGGTATTAGTCGATTGACCTGTGTAATTGGGTATGACTTGATGCGTTCGATTTGTCATTGTAGATGTATAAGTTTGTTTGATATGATATGATATGCCATCATGTAGAAGATATAAAATTGAGAGTGTAAAAAGACATGACACATGGAGATAGTGACATGGAATCTAAAAGGATAAAATACATGTATAATATGATATATGAGTTAGAGAAGTCACATAACAAGGCTTGTCAATTATAGGAAAGTAAATGTAAAAAGATTGTGGCGGCGATTATTGTTGTTAATTAGATTCTTGTCTATATGTTCCCAGCAGCGTAAAACATGGCTTTACAGTTCATCCGTGTAGATGCGAAGATGAGATAAAGAACGAGGACGATTCCACACGGCGATGGGCCATCTCGGAGATGAGTGATCTGACCTTGTTTGGCGATCCTACGATGTTTGCTTAGTAGACATATATATGTATAGAATGTTTGTATAAGTAAATGGGACTTAGCCATATGTGTATAGATTTTTATAGACACCACTCCGGTGATAGTTCTTTTGTATATGTAAATGATCTTTGATTATTACAAAAATTGTTTGTATACCCACGGTATAAGTTATTTCACGAAAAAAAAAAAAAAAAAAAGTAAAGAGTCCCGGTATATGGTTTGTGCTTGAAAGCAGGTTCGGACCTCTTTGTCGGGCCGGACCAGGAATCGGAGGCGTGACATAGTGTCTCGATTATTAGAATGTCCATGAGGTCTTCATACATTGGTCATGGGTTTGAGTGTAGTGGCCTGAGTGCATTGCATTGGGGTGCGGTAACACCACATTACATGAGAGTGTGTATAGTCTTGATTTGACAACTAACGTTTAGTGTTGAATCATGTGGGCTTGGGAATGGGGCGAAGTCAAGTGAGTTCACAGTGTTAAGCGAAAATGGAAAATGGAATGTGTCGGGCGTAGCAAGTAGGGATAAGATACCCCCTCGGTGAAAAAGCGAAAACACGGTTGGAACGGCGTATCCCACTTAGGTGAAAGCAGAAAAAATAGCCGGAGGGTGTAAAGACCCACGGTGAGACCAGAAAAGGATACATTTGCCCAAAAAGACCTTAAACGATTAAATAAATATCACATAGACTACGGGTTGTGAGATGGGGTAGGGACTAACTCATTATTGATTTTTCCATTGGCACTTGCATTGGGTGGTGGGTGGGAGGATTTGACCGTACATAGGGCATGTAAGTGTCTTCTCATACATGCATGTAGTTTTTCCCATGATAATACAATAACATGTATACAGATTGGTTGTTGGTTTTGACTATGAAATGATCATTTATGTGCACCCTAGGTGGGAAGTAGCCCTTGTAGGATTTATCTCTACTAGGCGTTAGCTCACCGTCGTGGACCAACTGATCTGAGGACAGTACGGTGAATGGCCGCTCATAGAGGCGGGATTATGAAGCGGGCGGATTTGTGTATGATTCTTGTTTTGTGTATATATTAGAAACGACCTAGTTTTAATATATGTTTTGTATTAGAGTGATGTAATAACTCTTAAATCTATAAATGTATGGTCTTGTAGCAGTATGGGCAGTATGGATGATGGGCCTATTGGGTCATTTTACTCATGTATGGGTCTCATCATGTGAGACACCGGTTCTTGAGGTTGTGATGTAGTCAACGGGACCCCCACAGTTTTAGGGGTGTTATCGCAATTCTGATTTTGAATTTTAGGGAAAGAATTGGAATTTTAGATCTTCACGAGATAAATGACGCCCAACCCGTGCCCTTATAGATGGTCATTGTAGGCGCCCCTTGCAGGCGGGCAGGCTTGAGCGGATCAGGTGAATCAGGGATGCCACTAAAATCACTCGATCACTCAAATCATATCTTTGCGACGTTACAAAATTGGGCAAGCCCGTAAACATTTACATTTAACAAAAATCCATTTACAATGTGACATCCAAGCCTTTTAAAATGATTTACATAAATAGATGTTCAGTATTCAAATTGTTTATACAAAATATCCATATCAAAAAGAACACATGAAATGAGTGCACATGTCGGAGCATGCTCAGGGTTCTTTCTTTATGACTCGGCTCCTCGATCTTGGGGTCCTCTATCGATCACTATCTATCCACTCCCCGGTACCTGCGCATTGGTAAGGCTCAATGCGCTAAGCATTTTCATGTAGTGGTTCTATACAAATCCATTCCTCAGTTTGAGTTTAAATTAAATCCTTGTTTAATAATTCGAACTTTCAATGTTGGATGATCAATATAAATACAATACATATACCTTTTATATATATATACAATAAGTTATGGATCATTGATCATCATAATACATTTTTCATAATCAATATTTCTAATCTCAAATCAATTCAAATATGCTCACAAATTCCAGTTAGGTTACGCATGATTAGGTTAAAATCAATTAGGTTATTGCCCAATCCAATTCGATTATGCCAATCAATTCGGTTATGCCCTTAGCAATTTAACCTATGTCTTCGATATCACCGGGATATCGGAGTCACCGGCACGGTCCCAGTGACTACCGAGCGATATCACATGGATTTATAACCACAGTGCGGTCCAGTGAAGTTTCTTGGCCAGTTATAAACAATCAAATAGTAGAACAAATACCGTCTGGTCAGTGAAATTTCTTGATCGGAGTGACACATCAATAGTTCGCCGATGCGCTGGCTGACCTTATTGGTATGCCAATCTATCCTTAATCTGAAACAGCGGTTAACATTCTATTAGGCGTTTCAAAATCCTTTATAGCAAAAATATAGTACAATATGTACGCTTGTATAAGCAGTTTATTTTCAATAATGCGTGCGATTTTTTAGCCAATACAAACATTTGCAATCTCTTTTCTCAAATCGAAAATTAAATCAATTTCAATATGCTTTTAGAACCAACATGCAAAAACTTGAAGCGAGAATGTAATTAAGTAGAACAAACCCCGAAAATCTTTGCACTTTGATTCCAATCCTTGGAATCTCAATCACGATTTAGCTTTTCCTCCTCGTCGGAGTCCATTCCAAAACCATTAAAGAACAATATTCGTGTGTACTAGTAGTTTTTGGTTATGATGGATTTGAACTTAATATGAGTTCCAATTTTAACAATATATATATATAGATGGATTCTTGACTCCAATGGGCTCCATAGGAGTCAAGAACACCGAATGCGGAGTTCGGACCCGAGAAGGAGTTATGACTTTCCGAAGTTGGAAGTCATACACAGTCAAATCCTCTGAATGGACAGAGCTGACTGACACGGACAGGCTCGATCTATCACCTCGGGTTAAACATCTTCTATCCTCCTCAGTTATATGAATGTATTCTTGACTCAATGGAGCTCTCCATAGAGGTCAAGAACGCAATCGGAGTTCAAGCGAAGGAGATATGACCTTAGGATTGGAGGTCATGCGTAGTCAACTTTGTGAGGCCGACCTGAGCTGGCAGCGGCTGCGCAAAGTGAAGGCTCAGTCAAACACCTCGGTCTGACATCCTATCACTCCTCAGGCATATGAATGTATTCTTGACTCCATGGGCTTTCCATAGAGTCAAGAACACCCCAATCGGAGTTCAAGCGAGAGGAGATATGACCTTAGTTGGAGGTCATGCGTAGTCAGCTTTGACGGCGGCACGGGCCCGGCGGTACTGAAGTGGCCTTGAGCTCATTCAAACCTCGATGCGACATCTAACATCCTCCTCGAGGCATATGAATGTATTCTTGACTCCATGGGCTTTTTCCATAGGGTCAAGAACACTAATTGGAGTTGAGCCGAAGGAGATATGACCTTAGAAGTTGGAGGTCATGCGTAGTCAACTTTGGCGGTGACTGGGTGACGGTACTAAGTGGCAGGCTCATTCAAACACCTCGGTCTGACATCAACATCCTCCTCAGGCATATCAATGTATTCTTGACTCCATGGAGCTTTCCATAGAGTCGAGAACTTAATCGGAGTTCAAGCGAAGGAGATATGACGCCAGAAGTTGGAGGTCATGTGTAGTCAACTTTGTGGTGACTGAGCCGGCGACCAACGTTTGGCGGCCGTGTTTGTGACCACCGGTTTGGCGATGCTTGTTTGGCGACCAGCGTTTGGCGACCAGCGTTTTGATGACCATTGTTTGGCGACCCTTTGTTTGACGACCTCGGTTTGGCGACCCTTTGTTTGGCGACTTCTCCGTTGGCGGTGAGTAAAAAAAAGACCATAACAGTCTGAAGTCAGTGAGAAATTCAAAGCCTAACATCAATTTCATTGATGTGGCTACAATTTCTGAAGGACTGCTGCTATCTTTATTTCCGACCCAGCCATTAGGTCAAATTTGGTTGGCCGAATTGGCGAGCCCGACCGACCAGATTTGGGCGGTGACCTCGATAAAAGAAAGGACTATAACTTAGTCTGAAGGTCCAAATCGAGAAATTCAAAAGCCTAACATCAATTTAATTTATGTGGCTACAATTTACCGAGAAGGACGCACTACCAAATTCCCTTTACTTCATACCCAAAAATCAGCTCTAAGGTTTAAAATTGTATTGTAGCGCTATACAATGTGTGACTTCCCATGGTTTAAAATGCAACCATACATTCCCCCTAAGGCGGATAACCACCCAACAATCCTTAGGGTAGAAAGGCGACCAAGTAAAGGGAGAAGACCTACCTCATGGAGTTTGTTGAAAGTCCCGATTCGGTCTACTTGCGGTATTGTCACGTGGAAGGACTTTCCCTCTTCTTGTAGGAGACTGTGGTCGATTGTCGGAGAAAAATCTGAAGATGAGCCTCTCTCTCTAACTCTCCCTTTTCTCTGTTCTCCTTTTCTTATGGTTCACACTTAATCGTATTTTAAAAAGGAGGAAGCTTCCTCCCTCTTTCCTACATACCACATGTCCTTTCCTTCATTTTTTTTTTTGTATTTAGGTCCCTCTATTTCTCTATTATTCTTCATTTAAGTCTCCTATTATTTTCCCCTTACTTATTTATTTCTCCAAATTTACTTAGACATCTAAACTTATTTGCAAATAACCCTTAGGTCATTTTACAATTTCGAGAGAAAAAATACCCAGGATTAGCCAAATTATGCGGGATACATAAAAAAATTTTATTTTCAAAATTCTAGGGTATTTTTGGGATGTTACAGTCATTGTCTCGTATAATGATAACAACACCTTTAGGTCCTTATAGTTCATTGTCTCGTACAATGATTATGGCACATCGGGTCCCTTATAGTTCCCAGTATCCCACTTTTAAGGTATTTGCAGGCATGAAACATAAGATAAATGACAAGAATATGCAAATGACATGACATAATATGAGAAGCATAGCATTGCTATGTGATGATACGTATACAGTGATAAGTATAAGAAGCAAAAATGTAAATGAAATATGATATGAAATGAAACATGCTAAGATGAATAAGTATGATATATGAACAAACATATGTATGAGTATATAAATGTTAAAGTGATATGCAGTTGTGTAAAGTGTGATGACTCTGATTAAAGGTAGTCCACGAGTATTTTTTTTCTCACTAATCTATAAGCTTAGCACGGGTGTTTCATCTATGTAGGTACAGGAGAAGTGGGAACAAGAAGCTCGAACATTCCACATCGACAGCAAGGGAACTGACACTACTAGGTGCCACGAAGACCTTTTATTTTATTTTTGTATATGTTTTTTGCTTTTGTAAGCAATGTAAAAATTTGTATATGTTGAACACTCCCATTTATGGAGTTTTGAATATATTTTGTAATCCACTACTACAAAATATATTTCAAGTTAAATGTTTAACATTACATGAATGAACAAGTTAATGGTATGGTAAAAAGTAAAAAATTGTTACAAGTTAAGTGGTATCAGCACACCCCATGTTGGGGGCTTCACAGGTTAGATGGTAAAAGAGGCGTGATAAGTTAGTGGTATTAGAGCACCTCGTGTTGGGGGCGTCACAAGTTAGATGGTAAAAGAGGTGTGACATACCTGATATTGTAGAAAACTACAATGAATATTTACCCTTTAGGTTCAATTTGAATCCAGAAATAACAAGAAAAGTAATAGAAAAAATAAAACTTTATAGTAATGGAGAAACATCCAATAATAATTCAGAAACTCTTTGCAAGGGAAATAAAGAAATTTATATCAAAGATGATAAGATAAAAGATGATATGAATGAAGTTGTGAAAAGAAAGGGTTATAAAAATCAAATAACATGTGATGATGCTTTTTTCAACCGTAACTGGGCCGGAGCGTGTAGGGGTCGTTGGGCCAGACCTAGATGGCTGATGGGTTAGAATGGGCTTCGGGATCGTGCGGGGGTACAAAAGTGAATTCTTTGCGAAAACAAAAGAAAGAAGGGTCGGCGATGAAGCACGCCGTGGCCGCTCCAATGCCTAAGTCAGTTTCTTCCTGAGAGAAAAGATGGACTGCTTAAAGGGCGAATGTGTTGCATATACGTGTGTATCAGTATTGGCGTTAGTTTTTGCGTACCTTTCACCGATGGGGTGGCCTTGTATTTATAGTAGATGTTCAACCAGTTGGATGGTGACTAGGATTCGTTCCCATTGGATGAGATATTTTTATTATCGGTGTACGATTTGGTAAGGATATAGAAGCGAGTTTATTTGGGATAATCTTCGCTTCCTTATTGGGGGATTCTATTTGATTTGCGAGAATAACATATTATCGGGGGATTATTCTGACACCTACGTACCTATGGGAGCTTCCCATAATCGGTCTTTGGGTCAGCGGGTTGGTTTCATTACGAGAATTTCATTCGAAGGCTTGAATCTTTGCCCGATAGAATACTTCTCCTTTGGGGTTTGCGATTGGGCTGAATGTTTTCGTTGAAATTTCAGTCTCTCTTGGGCATAGCTAATGGGCACAATGAGCCTTATTTTTGTACCATATCGAGTTGCCCCCGGCCCTTGTGTGCGAATACGTGGGCAAGAGTAGTAACGTGTCTCGGCAGTGCAATTTCCACTGCGATGCCTTCAAATTTTGGATTAGTTAGGGCTTGGTCGCCGTCATTTGTCTTATGATAATGATGACTCTTAGTTTCGCTCATTTCTCCCACTCCTTTCAGTTTCCTTTTGTTTCTTTCGTAGACATCCTCTTCTGTCTTGTGTGCCTTTGCTCTTAGGACCTTTTCTTTGCCTTTAGCGAGTTCGGACTTCCCCTTCTCCTCTTAGTCATACATGCGAGCCCTTTGTGCAGTCTTTCACAGTGTCTTTCTTGAGGATAGCCTTTTAACAGTATTTAGGGTCATTTGCGTCTTTAATATTTGTAGTCTTTTTTAGGCGTCTGACGAGGGGCGCTAGGGGTTGGAGTTAGTCCGAGGAATTTTATTTTTCATCATTTATTTTCATCATGGTCAGGGTCGTTCTTAACTCTCTCTGTGTCGATGGTGACTCTTGATATTATGGTTCACAGACCAGGCGGCGGTGTCTTGATCGTGATGGGTTTGAACTTGAGAGATGCGAGAGGTGCCTCCTCTTCCATGGACAAAGGGTGGAAAAGTGAATACGGTCATAGGAATTCGAGAATACAAGATCTAGCAGTGTTTTAGCTAACATGGGACCTAGGCGTTAGTGCCCCAGTGCTATTTTTGAACCTATTTTTAATAGGTTTTGAGCGCTTTTGTATACTAGTGTTACCGTGCTTGATTTACACATTACGATTCCCTACTATTTTAATGATCACATTTTGTGGCAAATTTTGCGGAGTTTTTGCGAGCTAATCATTATAACATTGTTGGTCGATCCAAGCACGAAAAAATTCTAGTCGAGCTCGACATTTCAAATCATAGATCAAAAGGAAAGAAAGAGCAAAATGTGAAGAAAAACACCACTTTGCTGACTTCTCCTGCGAGCAACAGCCTGCATTTCCGGCCAGCATGCGTCCACCAGCGACCTATGTTCCTCACGCATTTCACGCACTTTTTGTTTTGCTACAATTTTGGTTTTCTCCTTTCTACCCTTGTTTATTCACTTATGTTTGGATTGGATGGTATTCTTACTTAGTTTGTAAAGGCTACATAAGCCATTTTGTATCTGTTGGGGAGGAAGCGAATTTTCTTTTGTAAATAAAGTGAGAGGCTCCGTTCTCAGTTTTCTCTTTTCTCTCATTTCTCTCCTTTCACCGACTGCAAACACTCCTCTGAGGATGACTTCCCGAGGGAGGATGAAGTTTGGCTCTGCAGGCCCTCTTCCTCCTGAAGAGAGGGGCTGACTCTTGCAGGAGCAGCGATTTGGAGGTAACGCCACGGTCCTCGGCACTAGCGCTGCGCATTTTGGTTTGTTTAGATTACTTCCTCACTTGGGTTAGATCTAGCAGCATGCTCTCTCTTTAATGTGTGTTGGCAAGCTTTTTGAGTTGATATGGATACTTTCACTAGATCCGTACAGAGGCTCGGATCAGATTGTCACTAGATTGTGTGACAGATTAGGGTTTTGAGATGTGTTTCTTTGTTAGGAACATTTATTCCCATTTAAATGCTATTTTTCAAAAGGAAAATCGCTAGGGTTGTTTTAAGCTAAATGAAGATCCGAGTTCGAAATGACTATATGTCATGCTCCCAGACGAGGAAAAAAGACGAGAGACATGTTAGTTGCCCTAAAAACTGCTTGATGGCACGAGACTTCAAAGGAGTTCTTTTCTTATTTTTCTTCATTTTATTTCCAGTTTGCAACCCGCTGACCTTTATTTTATCACCACCTTAAAATCGAAATTAATTCACCATTTTTTTTACTTCATAAGTCATTTGTGCGAAGAAAACCCCTCCCACGTATTCGACCCTAGAGCAGCTATCTTCGCGGTAGCGACTCTGGCGTGGGAAATTTAGGATATAAATATTGTTGATTCCGGATCACCCTGCGTAGTACGAATCACTAGCAGGACGGTTCTTCATATGGGGCCACCTTTGCTAGACGTTATCAGACTCCCTTCGGCGTTCGGGTGTGGTCCCCTGACATTTTGACCCTCTATGTGGTCTACGTACCCAGAGATGGTGTACTTCTTGAGAAGTGGCATCGATGCGGTCTTCGTTTCCCTCTGCATCCCTTCATAAAAGGGTTTGCGAAGCGCAAATGTCTGTCCTTCTCCTTTCGCCGCCCGATAGTTGGGGTATCTTAGTTGGTTTATTGGTTTCTTTGGGAGACGAGGCTCGGTGTCCCTAGCATAGCCTTGCTCCTTTGCCTTTTGGCGAAGGAGACATCGAGGAACTCTCCTTACTAAGGTGCAGGCGCTCCTCACAGTGATTCAGGTGCCTCCTCCCACCCGGTTGTGGAAGGGCCTTCTTCTTCGTTCAGCGACCATAGTGAGATATGACCCTCGCCCAGCAAAACTGACACCACAGGCGTTCCGGTGGCTTGGACCACCCCTGAGAATCTTCGTGAGTGTTCGTTCTATTTTTGGTTATAACTTGTGCGTGGTCATTAGGTGGCTCTAATTCTGTACTGTCTACATGTTTCTCAGGTGTTCGGATTGATCTCAGCGCTGAAGATAACGCCATAGCGTTGGCGTTGGCTGAGTGTCCTTCTCGTCCTTACGCGGAGCTGATCAAGTCGGATGTTCCTGGTCCTTCGAGTTCGAGGTCTACTCGCTCTGCTGCTCTGAGGCCTTCACCTCCTTCCACTATGAAAGTTCCTCCCGTTGGGCCCTCCATTTGCCTTGAGCCACTAAGGGGGAAGCTGTTGTGATTCGGAGATGGTGTCACCGGAAGCCGGAGCGGAAGCGAAAAACCTGGGTTCCGTTGAAAAGATGGACGGCTTTGGTCAAAGTTCCAGTTAGAGCATCTTTATCTTCCCGTCTACTCGTGTCCATAAGCGGAAGCGGGTGCGGTGCCTCAGTTAAGGCTCACGTAGTCTTGAGGTTGCGGTCCCATTACGGGTCTACTGGAGCGAGAGGTCCCTCGGGTGGGGCCGTTGAGCCTTTCGTTGCGATTTCGCGCCAATGCAAATGCGGAATCGCCAGATGAAGAGGTTAGGTCCTGTCTGAAGGGCGGAAGAGCTAGGAGGAAGAAGATCAAGAATCAAAATTGGCGGTGTAACACCCGAAATATACCTAGCGGTTTTCGGACTTGTTTGGGGTTTATTAAAGAAAGCTAAATAAAATTTCGGAAAATAAAACGAGAGACCGGAAAGTTTACAAGATACAGACAAATCTTGTAATTTGTTAAAGGATATGAAGGTATAAAGAGGAAAGATTAGAAATTCGAATGAGGAATATGGCATAAGTTTGAATTTCCAAAAGGGAAGAATCTAAGGACCAGATGAATTATGAAAACTTAAAGCAAAAAAAAATGGATTTTACTTGGCCAAACATGGCTTAACAAATAGTGGATAGACCAGAAATTTAGATCTCATTTTGAGAGGAACCGTAGAGAGGGAGAGAAGAAAGGAGAGAAGAAGAAGAAGAGGAAAGAAGAAGAGAAGCCATGATCAAGGAATTGTGGAACTTTAGTTTTTGTATGAAACTAACCTTGATTATGGATTCTATGAGATTATCATATGAATTTCCATGTAGTTGGTTAGTAGTTGTCCCCAAACTTGAGGTTTTGCTAGGGTTTCATACAACCCAAGATTGTGAAAGTAAGGTGGGTAGAGACCCGCCTTAGCCTGAAGATGGTTATGGAGATCACTCTCTTTTAGGTTGGATTCATGGTTGGTGAAGTCTTTGAGTAAAGGGTTTAAGAATAAAACCTAACTAAGCTATCATGTTTGGTTTGCGTATGGGTCTTATAGAATAAATTTTGGAGGAATTCATGAAGAATTTTGAAGAAAGATATGAAATTGAAAGAAGAATTAGTAAAAATAGAGATTATAAGATGAATTTGGAATGGTTTGATGTGTTTATGGAGTATAGGAGTTGAATTGGGTATCAAAATATGGAAAAATGGGAGAAAATACACGTGCAGGCATTTCGGGGACATGTACCGTACCTTGAAAGTGTACGGTACACCTCCCGAGGAACAAGTGTGTGGGGTACACGTTAGGGGTGTCTCTTAGAGTACTCTGTTCTACTTTCCCAATTTCGCCGGTTCATTATTTTGGCCTAACTTCCTCATTTATTATCCGATTTGAGTGATTCAAGTGGCTAATTAAAATAGACTTCAAGAAAAATCAAACATAAAGAAATAGAAATTGTCAGAAATTCTGACTCTAAAGTATTTGAAAAATTCACTCCAAAGTGAGGTCATGTTCAAGTCAAGTCTACCATCAATTTGAACATAGAGTAGTCCACGGTGTCTAGGGCGTAGCTTTGAGTTCCCGGTGCTCGAATTGGGTGATTCCAGTTGGAATAGAACCCTTAGCACCTTAGCTTTAAAAGAGTACAAAGATACAGTGTCAAACATGAAGTTAGAATCCCAAAAAATGAGTAATGCAAACTGTCCCTAATGTAATCGGTAAATTGACTAGTTGGCATGAAAATGCCATAACTTTATTTTGGGTGATCCGATTGGATTGATTCCAATTTCTAAGTAAAATAGATTCATTGAGGGACAAGAATGTATGAATGAGTATATGTGAATGAGTATACATAAATTAGTATATGAATGAGTATACGTAATTGAGCATATGAATGAGTACACGTGAATGAGTATACATGAATGAATATGTGAATGAGTATATGAATGAGTATACGTGAATGAGCATATGAATGAGTATATATAAATGATCACATGAATGAGTATGTGATTGAGAGTATCTTTGAAAAGATATCTGAAAGTAAAGTGGAATGAAATGTGATTGTGATCGGTTATGAATGCTAATTGTGAAATATATATATATATATAAGCATATATATATTGATTTGAATGATTGTTATTTGAAACGTTTGTCATACATAAATGATATTAAGACGAAATGTGATTGTGATCGGTTATGAATGCTAATTGTGAAATATATATATAAGCATATATATATTGATTTGAATGATTGTTATTTGAAATGTTTTGTCATACATAAATGATACCGAGAATAAATCACGATTGTGATCGGTTATGAATGCTAATTGTAAGAAATATATATATATATATATATATATATATATATATATATATATATATATATATATATTGATTTGAATGATTGTTATTTGAAATGTTTGTTCATACATAAATGATATGAAGACAAAAATGTGATTTTGATGGAATTTTGAATACTATTAGTGAAATATATATATATATATATATATATATATTGATTTAATTATTGTTATTCGAAATGTTTGTCACACATATGCATGTGTGCATGTGGTACTCATTCAAGTTAATTGACTACATAAAAATAAATGGATTTGAAACATTTTTATTGAATGGCCAGACGCATTGGGATTCACCATTGTTAAAAAAAAAAGGTCATGAAGATGCCGTATTGTTAAATGGAAACCACATTGTTATTGAATGACAAACGGGCGAAGGATTCACCAAGCCCCGAATACGTAGTGAGATATCCCTACTATAACCATATGTGAAATGGTATTGTTAAATGGAAACCACATTGCTCTTGAATGACAAAGCGGACGGGTTCGCGGCCCGAATCGAGTCGTGAATATCAGATTCTATAGCCATATGTGAAATGGTAATTGTTAAATGGAAACCACATTGCCCTCTTGCTTGAATGACAACGGAATGATTCACAGGCGAATGTAGTGAATGTCATTCTATAACCATATGTGAAATAGTAATTGTTAAATGGAAATCACATTTGCTCTTGAATGACAAACGAGGTAGGATTCCCCAAGTGAATGCATCGTGAGATAATAGAGCTTCTATAGCCATATGTGAGACGGTAATAGTGAATGCGAAATCACATTGCTGCGAGATGACAAAAGCGGCGAGGGATTCCCCAAGTGAATCGCATCGTGAATGTGGAAACTTCTATAGCCATATGTGAGCCGTGTAATAATTGCTCTTGAATGACAAAGCGAGAATGAGTTCCCAGTGAATCATCGTGAATGTCGACTTCTATAGCCATATGTGAGACAGTAATAATTGAATGCGAGAAATCACATTGCTGCGGAATGACAAACAAGGCGGATTCCCCAAGTGAATGCAGTAGTGAATGTCGACTTCTATAGCCGTATGTGGACGGTAATTGAATGCGAGGAAATCACATTGCTCTTGAATGACAAACGGAGGCGGAAGGATTCCCCAAGTGAATGCGTAAGTGAATATCGACTTCTATAACCATATGTGAGACGGTAATAATTGAATGTGAAATCACATTGCTCACTAGAATGATAAACGGAGCGGGGATTCCCAAGTGATACATGCGTGAATGGCTAGACTTCTGCTCTTCTTAATGTGAAATCCTGAGCCGATAACGAAAATGACATTAAAAATTGTATTGTTTAAGTATTTTTACATTACACGGACATAGTAAAAGGCATCTATTTTGTAAATGCATTTTTGTTGAATGTAAATGTTATGGGTCTTTTGAAATTATAAGTGTTTATGGGATTGCCCGAAAAGAAGTGCTTTCGCGTAATTAAAAAGTCTAAAATGGAATAACATAAACAAATGCTTTGGGAAGATAATTGCAAATGTCGGAGTAAACCCGGGCTCGACTTGGATCAAATCAACCAGGTCAAGTCGAGGATTAATTAGCGACACTTTGAAAGCAAATTTAATAAAAACGAAACAAATGTTTTGATTGAAAATGTCGAGTAAACCGGGCTCGGTAGATCCATAGCCAAGATCGATGGGGATTCAGTCCGACACTTTTGAAAATAAAAATTTGATAAAGCGAGAACTAAAAAGGAACTAAGCGGGCATCCGGATCATGAAATGTAATTATAAGGGGATTTGAAGTTAATGGCAGTAGTATTAATGATATGAGTCTAATATGTATTGGTAGTAGTGATTTGACTGCGTATGTATTAATATATTTGGATAAGTTCGATTGCCATTGTATATGTATAAGTTTGTTTTGAATATGATATGACATGTCATACATGTAGAAGATATGAATTGGAAATTGTAAAAGACATGACACATGGAAGTAATACGAATAAGATAATGATATTGAATCTGAAAAGGATAAAATTTACATGTATAATATGATATGAGTGAAGTCACATAAGAATAGGCTTCGATTATATGCATAAGGAAAAGTAAATGTCAAAGATAGTAATGGCCCGATTATTGGTCGTTCTTGTCTATATGTTATAGCGTAAAAACATACGGGTGTTCAATCAGTGTGGAGTGCGAGGAGATAAAGAAAGGGCCCAGGACATTCCACATGACGATGCAGACATCTCGAGATCAGGTGCTCCGCGAGGCTGCATTTCATGATCTCTAGATGTTTGTAGTAGATATATTTGTATATCTTTATCTTTGTATAGACGGGATTCAGCATATGTGTATGATTTTAATGGGATGCCGCTCAGATGATGAGTGCATATGTATATCAGATAGTTTTGTTAATCTGAAAGAATTGTTTGTATACCACAGTATCGTTAAGCTTTGAAAAAAAAAAAGTAAAGAGTCCCAGTATATGGTTTCGCACCCCGAAACCGGTTCGGATTTCTCCAATCGGGTCGGACCAGGGATCGGGCCGTGACAGGCAGTGACGGGGACTCTTTACTTCACAATGTCGAACTCGCGGCAGGCGTAGTCTCGTCCATTTTTAAGGATTCTGATCTCAAGAGGTCGGTTCTTGTTGCCGTTGATGAGCTTTGGCCCATCTCTCTAGAAATTCGCCTCGTCGGTTCCGATACCTTGTCATGTTGATTCCATTTTAGTTGGGTTTCGATCTTGCATTAGATGTTGATTCTATGTTGGGTGTGCAGGTGGCTACTCATTTGAAGGGTTTGCGAAAGGCCAATATGAAAATCTGCAGCGGCCGAGCATAAAGCGGTGAGCTTCACTCCATATCAGTGAGTGGCTGGGCCCGGGTCTGTGATATGACCGAGGAAGAAGTGAAGCTTCGAATCGTTGAAACATACCCGTCGGCCGTTACTCGGGTCGAGAAGTGGGAAGGCGGGCCGGGCGACGAGGGTGGGCGGCGTGAGCTTGGGGAGGCTCGGGATGATTTGAGGTTCTGTGAGAGAGCGACTTGATGGAGGCTAGGGGCAGTATGATCTCTGCCGTGTGATCTTGGATGGTTAGGGATGGTACACTCATCGAGGTGAGCCGGGTCCCCCAGGAAGCTGCGTGCGATCGAGGCCGGCGGTGTGGGCAGACTCGTAGCGAGGCTGCGAGGTGGTCGGCTGGTGGGCGCACGTGAGGAGTGTCAGCGAGGCTGCGTGGGGATCTTCATTAGCAAATAACTTTGGTGGCTCGGCGGGCGAGAGAAGTTATTGGAAGGCTGGTAAAGGCATCTAATCAATGGGTTTACGGGTGGCTTGCCTTTGAGAAGAAGCATCGATACCTATTCGACACGGATTTCAACTTTGACCTTCCCATCGATGAGAGGATGAGGGTCCCTTCTCTGGCGATTATCTGAAACCGGGCACCGCATTGGGAAGCCCGATCCCCTTCTTAGCGTCGCTTCTCCTTCGATGCTTGATCTCACGTACACGTCTTTTGCGATATCGGCTTTTATACTTTTCTTTCTTTTTTTCTTTTTTCTTTTTTTTTTTTTAATGTATTTTTGGTTGGGCACGGGACACGAGACATATGTTTCCTTGTCATAATGAATACTCGTCTTTCCACTTTACTTCTTATTTACTTGTGCTCTTGGCGACTTTGCATGAATCGAATGGCACAGATTATGACGTCACGGAGTTAATTAAATGAGCTATTCAAGGCGAATGCGTGTTTGAGGCTCCATGGGGTGACCGCTGGTGAGGTTGGATTGTGGGGCTCGTGGCACGGTACGGAGTAGTTGAGCCTTGGCCAGGAGGCTGGCGCGGAGCTCCCGGAGTGGGGCATGCGAGTCAAGCGAGTTCGTGCATGGCACGGGTAGAATGGTTGAGCTCGTCAATGTGTGGTTGTTGGGCTCTGCTGCGGTTACTGAGTCGAGGCCAGTTCTGGTGCATGGCACAGTGTAGAATGGTTGAGCCGTCGATGTGGCTCTTCCGGGCTCCGTCCGGGCTGATTTGCTGAATTCCCGGGCGGCGATTCTAAGGCTTGCATGACGGTGTAGAATGGTTGAGCCCGTCAATGTGAGCTGCGGGCTCCGGCGTAGTACGGTGGCAATATAGCTGGGCGATCCCGACTCCTCGGAGTAGCGTGACTGTGCGAAGTAGGCGAACTCGTCCAAAGTGAGGCTGTGGGCTCGGTATTTGTGGTAGTGGCGATATGCTGGTGATCGACTCCTCGGGTATTGGCGTGACTGTGCGGAGTAGACGAACGCTTCGTCAAAGTGAAATTTCTTGGGCTCGGGCGTGGCCCGGTAGCGATATAGCTGGCGATCGACTCCTCGGTAGCGCGGCACGTGTGCGGAGTAGGCAGACTCGTCAAAGTGAGCTAGGCTCCGGATCTTTGTGGCAAGTGGCGATATAACTGAAGGCGATTTGACTCCCGCCCGGGTAGCGTGACCTTTGGAGAGTAGACGAACTTCGTCAAAGTGAGCTGCTAGGCTCCAGGGCGTGAGGCCGAGTGGCGATATAACTGGCGGTCTAACTCCTCGGGTAGCGTGACTGGCAAAGTAGACGAACTGCGTCAAAGTGGCTGGCGGGCTCCACGGGCGTTGAGGCCGGTGGCGATATCTTTGGGCGTCGACTCCTCGGTGGCGTGACGTGCGAGTAGGCAATTTCGTCGAGTGAGGCTGGGCTCCCGGCGCTGTGTGACGCGATATAACTGAGCGATCGACTCCTCGGGTAGCGTGACTGTGCGGAGTAGGCGAACTGCGTCGAAGTGAAATTTCTTTGAGCTCAGGGCGTGAGCCGAGTGGCGATGCTGAGATGATCGACTCCTCCGGGTAGCGTGACTGTGCGAGAATAAGCGAACTTCGTCGAAAGTGGCTCTTTGCGTGTGGCCATTCGACCGATTTTCGAAGCGCGGCGTCTTTAATCTTGATTCATGGAAATTTAGAAAGCGTTTGTGCGACTTTTGAGTGCTTTGGCCTTCTTATAAATAGCGGCTTCATTCTTTATGGAGTTCATACTTTGATTCTTACGGTGCGTGGCGAAATACGTGCGAGATGAAGCGTCGAGAATGCAGTGCGTCTTTCTTTGAGGATCCTCCACAGGCCGGTTCGGTTCGGTGGACTTACGCTCACGTGGGAGTTGTGTTTTCCTAGTCTCCCCTTTAGCAAGGTCATGTGTCCCTAGCTCAGTGCCGGGAGTGTGTCCGGAGAGGGCGGCGCATTTCTTGCGTCGCCTTCTCATTATTCTCTAACTCTCAGCTCTCCTTTCTCCTTCTCTTTCTTTTTCATCTTTTCTTCCACATCTCATTCTCCCCTTTTTTGTTTCTTTTGCACAAACTCCTTCCATCCCTTTTTTTTTTGTTTTTTGTTTTTCCTCTTCTTCCACATCTGTTTCTTCTTCTCCTCTTTTCCACCTTTCTGGCCTTCTTCCATTTATTCCCATCTCGTTTTCTTTTCCTCTTTTCTTCCTGAAGTTTTTTTTTTTTTTTTTTGAGAGGCCTTATGCGGGTGCTTTCAAGATGTAATCATGATACCACTTGATTGTAGGCTGAATGTAATCAGTTGGGAATAAAGAGGAACTTTTCCTTTTATGTGCGGGCTTTCTCATTCTATTGCATGTAATTTTACAGGCGTTATATGCAGGTTGCTTGTGACGATGTAAGAGTTGCTGACGTCTTAACAAAATCTTGATAAATGGTGAATCATTAATTGAAGATTGATAAATCTCCATTTAAAGATAACAAACCAAGGTCTAACGATAAAAACGTTTAAGATGTTCGCATTCGGACATGTTTGTGAAATTTTCCCTCCTGTTGTTTTTGGAGCTCGTGGTACTGGTCGACAGCTCGAGATATGATGTAGGGGCCCTTCCCGGTTGGGGCCATTCCCATGTCTTTGGATTCTTCCTTCTTTGTATGTTTTATTGAAATCACAGGCATGTAGCTCTTGGGTTTGACTTTTTTTTTGGTTGTAGTACCTCGCGGAAGTCTTCCTTTTGGTAGTGCGTACGCCTTAGTACCCCCTCGCGTTTTTCGATAAGACATCAGAGGTTAGACGGGGAGAGCCTCAAATCGTGTGCTCCCGTGCCTTGACTGGAGTCATGGGGACTGCAATCCTGCCGACCAATTTACCGCCGGTCTTGAAGAATTTAGAGGCGAATAGAGTTTCTCGGGTTGTACGGCTTACGTGTTGTCTGTGCATTATAGCACCTCGGGAGGTATTCTACCCACTTTCCCTTAGATCTTCAATTTGGTCTTGAGCGGCCTTAAGGGTTGTGGTGACCGGCGACCGTTAGGCTGCGGATGCCCAGAGATGAGTGGTAATTCTTAATTAGGAGCTCGGCCACGAAATCTCACGAATTTGGCGTTGTCGAATTATTTTCTATTATCAGAGCACGGGGCTCTTGGGATACAAACTGCATGATGGTCGCCTGAAATTGTGTATCTTGTATGTGATTGTGGTAAAGGCTCGGCCTCGACCCACTTGGTGAAGTAATCTCACTGCGGCTTGATGATGAACACAGCCTTTCGAGGCGAAGGTCAGTGTGAGCCCCATTGTTGGAAAGGGCGGGGGCTTGTGATTGATGTCCAAGGGCTCCGATGGGAGGTCGCGAGATCTTGGCGTGTTCTGGCGGATCTTGCATTTCTTGACTAAAATTGGTTCGTCTTTAGTATTGTTGGCGGTGGTATCTTTGTCTCGAACCTTCCACACTTGATACTTTCGACTCGATATGATTTCATATACCTTCGTGTACTTCTCTTAACGCGTATTCAATGTCTTTCCCCTTGATGCACTTAGGATGGGTGTGAAGAAACCTCGGCATGCGGGCTTCCCTTATGATTAGTGAACTTTGGCGGACCTCGTCCTTATTTTGGTACGCTTCTTTACGGTCGTCGGGTAGGCGTCAGTATTATATAATCCCGAGAATGGGGTCCGTCTAACTGGCCTCGGACTCGGCTTGGGCGGCCTCCACGTTACGAGAGATCGATGGGGCTGCGCGGTGTTCGACGGGTGTCGACCTGTAGGAGTCTTCTGTAAAAATTTGTTGCTAGCTTTGCCCAGTGGTAGGCTGGGAGTTCTCACTGCGGGACATAAGACGCTGAACACACGAATTTTTAATAAATCTCGTACCGTTTGGAGATATAGGATCATCCTTCCACTTTTAGCCTCATAGGTGTCTTCCTATTTGTCTTACCACGGTGGGAGTCGACTGCGGACCTCTGGCGGTCAACTTCAATGAATGAGCGGGTTGGAGGCTGCTATGGCGGCCTCATTTTCGGCCTTGTTGGAGGCACGGAATCACAGTCACGAGTGCGTACTCAATGTCTATTCATACGGAGGGTCAAGATTAGGCTGCTCCGCTCCCTTGCGCATTTGAGGCTCCATCTACGGAGAGTTTCGGATGGGAGGGTCATTCATTGTAGCGTTACGAAAGGTTCGTAGAAGTGAATTCCATGGCGAAGTTGGCTAAGACACCGCCTTTATTGCCGGTTCGGCTTGTATCGATGTCGAACTTCGCCTCGACTCTATGGCCCACTTCATCGACCTTAGGAACTTACGGTTTATGTAACACTTGCTTCATCGGGTATTAGTTGGAACCATGGTGTGAACTGGTAAGAGGCGAGATTTATTTGTGATTCTGACGAAATTAGTTTGCCTATCTTTGGTACCTCTCCTCCGCTCCCTCTCGAAGCTCGGTGCAATAGTAGCAGATGTTATTGCTCGCTCTTCATCTCGGCGATGTGACGGTCGAAAGTACGATACGGCCCGAGAGGTATAGGGTGAGGAGCTCCCGCTATCGGACTTACTAGAATGGGAGGGGAGCTGAATGTGTTTTAAAAATTTGAAATGCTTCCTCGCACCTCGTATCCCATTGAAAGGCCTTATGAGGACTTGGAAGAAGAAATTGCAGCATTTATCACCTTACGGGCGAGATAAGCAAGGCGACAATCCCTCCTTCCCGTCGGTGAACTCCTTTATACTTGATGGCGAGGCATGTCAGTCTTGATGAAGCAAAGTCATCAGTTTTAATCCATTTTAAGTTTTCATCGAAGAATAGTGTATCACGAGAAATATAGAAGAAACTCACCAATTTGTTATTAGCGGGGAGCGTGAAAGAAGAAGAAAAAAGCAGGTAGAAAAATGCGACAATTGGTGGAGTAAAAATCACGAGAAAAATAGCGAGCGAGGAAATGAAAGCGGCTGGATTGTAATGTTGCGGTTTTGGACTTGCACAGTCCAGTTATGATGTCGCGACATCAGGAAAATTGAAGGAAATGGGATGGAGAATTAAACAAGAAAGCGCCTTGAAGGTATGACGAGGTTGAAGAGATGAAGCGTTGTGACTTAAGGCTGTTGTCGCGTGAGGAGGGAGCGATGTCGCGACACGAAAGCAACCGGTTAAACCTCAGGAGACATAAGTTGATGTCGTAAAAGAGATTAATGTCAGCGACATGAGGCGTGCTTTCAGTTGAAAGTTCGATTCCTTAAGTTTGATGTGAGCAAAGAGATTGATGTTGCGACATGGAAGTATCGATTGAAGAATTTACCAAAGACGCGGCGATAATCGCGTGAGGGATTGATGTCGCGCGTAAGAACTACCGAGTTCAAAGTTGCGGTTCCTTAAGACGATGTTGCGACGAAGTTGATGTCGCGACATCGGGAACCTCAGTTATTTGCAAAGACATGGCGATGTGGCGACATCGAGGAAGCGAAGCGGTTCAAAACTGCGAGACTTAGTTGATGTCAGCGGCGAGATGCAGTGTCGCGACATAAGATACCTTCGGGAAAATAAAGAATGTCATGACTTATTGATAAATCTTGCAACAAGTGTAAAACTAACTAATGTATGACAAAGGGACCTGAGGTCGCGACTGGGCAGTCTTTGTGGCTGATCCACTTGAAATCCACAAAGAATGCATTGGAATTAGGGCCGAAACCATAAATAGCGGCTACCCGGGAGAAAAAGAAGAGTGGGAGGCAGTGGGGCGAAACGAGCGAAAATCTGGGTAGCCCGAAACTCATTTTATTTTCTTTCTTTTATTTTCTTTTTTTTTTTTTTCTATTTCCGTCGTTTTAGATTAGATTATTTTCATCTTTCTTTTTTTATTTTTTTATTTTTTATTTTCTGGATCTGGATGTTATAGTTTTGAAGCGAAGGCCGAATCACGAGTGTTCTCAAATTACTGCACGGAGATGTTTGAAGTTCGGACAAATTTACGGAATTCGACTTTCCCGGTTTTCAATTAAGTTGTTCTTATGATGATCGGAGGAATCTTGTGAGTGTGTGGTCGATGGTGAAGCCCATTTCCGTTAAGTGAATGTTATCGTGAAATTTATCTTCACACGTAGTTGATGTTCCGGCGTGCATGAATTTAGGTTTATGAATTTACTTACGGTTATGGGTTTAATGTTTTTTATCGAATATGAGTTTCTTATACCGTTTAAGATTTGTTTTAATTGCTCGATTTCAAGGAGTTATACGGGTGATACGAGAGAGGCATTCTTGAGAGTTATGAACATTTCTTTGAAGGTATATTAACCTGCTATTATTGATCTGATGAGCTTTGTAAGTTTACTTAGATAAATCCTCTTCTCACTTGAAATCAAGAATGAGTTGAATGAGTTATCAATTTAAACAAGCGAGAGAGAGTTCACCTCGGTCGAATAGTGAGAAGCCAATCATTAGGCGAGATCTAATCAAGGAGGGTGATCTATTCTAATTTGGAGAAGAAGTAGCAGAGTTGTATATCATGTACTTGAAGTAACTTGGGGCTAGGGATTAGGTCCATAAAATAGATTGTGGAAGTATTTGCGAAAGAAAATACCGGATTAAGAAATCCTGATAAAAGTAGTCATCTAATTCCACGATATTGAAAGAATCGGGGAAATTAGATAATATTTATAGAGTGTGTAGAGATCAGTACATCTTGCTAGCATGGACGAAATTTAAGAGCACGAGAAATACACAGCTTAATTTTATCGGTGTTAATACGAGGAATTGATACTTCCGATAGTAGTGTTCTTGATGTCCTCTAAAAGATAACTATTAGTTCCATTTATTTTCTTCCAACTATTCAGTATTCTTTGTTCTTTAGATTCCAATTTATTTGATTGTTCATTTTCATATCTTGCTTATATTTCTGACTTTTAATTACGGATCACGAAATCATGTTATAGTCGAATGGTATGGAGCTTGAGTGGTCGAGTAGTTGATCTAGAATTCTTGAGATCTGTGGGATCGATATCACGGACTTATATCATTTTATTACTTGTCGACCTGTGCACTTGCAGAATATCAGGCCAAAACCAAAATTGAAAATGATTTACTCTAGAGATATTTGGTTTATATAGTAGAAAATCAACAAGGTTTTGTAAGGCGTCGTTCTTAGAGTTAGTTAATAGTCAACTGGTAATAGTGTCATAAATGTGTACATGTGTTTGAATTACGATCAACAAGTTTTATGGCGCTAGATTCTTTGGGGATCGAAAGAATTTAGTAAATCAATATTCGAACGAAAGAAGGAAATGTTAATTTGGACATTTTGAAAAAGAAGCAAAAAATAGCTTTTTAAGCATTGGTTATTTTAGCCACTAACCTTTAACAAACCATATTGAAAATATTTGTTGACGAGACTAATCCTATTAATGTAAGTGTGTTTTTTGATTTGAGGACAAAAAATTTTAATGCATAGGAAACGAGAACAACGTCTACGATTCAGACACGAAATTAGAGAACACTCGAAGCTTGAGAAAGATAAGAAAATGAAGAAAACTCAACCATGAGATGAGAGCGGATCGAGATGAAGTACATGAAAGCGGCTAGAGGCCTCCAATCAACGATACTATGGGAGGATACGGAAGCTATTATTCAAGATGAGTACTTTCTGCGATCAAGCGACCGACTATTGATGCAAATAATTTTGAACTTAAACCATACTTAATTACAATGGTCAGTGACATCGGTTCTGGTCATCCCACGAGGACCCAAATGAGCACTATGGGAAGATTTCTCGGGATGGCTAACTCTGATGAAGTTGAATGGGGTGAGACTAGAAGTCATCAAACTGTATCTATTCCCATTCTCTCTAAGAATCTGGCCCGACTACATGGTATGAATCTTTACATATGGATTGTTGATACTTGGGAGAGTTAGTAGAGCTACTTAGGTAGATTCTTTCCCCCCAGCCCTCACCTCGGAGAGAAGAAGGGGGAAATCATTGTGTTTTGTGAGGGAAGATGAAAGCACGTATGTAGCTTGGGAAAGATTCAAGCGATTCTTTGAAGATGTCCAATGCATGGGATAGATCTTAAGACTCAGATGGACATTGTATATCATGCCTTGAATGATATATCAAAGGGGATCATTGATGCTTCATGTTGTGGAGCATTCAAAAGAACTGATTGAAGATCTGGCTAAATGCAATATGAAAACTCCTTCTGAGTTTTCAAGAGGGAAACTTGACGAGAGGAAAGGGGATCATGGGCGAAGCGAGATGGCGACCATGGAGGCAGTTGGATGCCGTATACACGGGATGGACAAGCAGAAGGAAAACGCCCATGAGATGAGGAGCGGAGTTGAAGAGAGTTATTTAAAGGGAAGTCTTGAGAGGGCAACTGAAGAAAAATTCTATGATGCTGAAGAGGTTAATTATCTGGGTGAGAGAGCTACCATTTCAAACCCGATACTAACACCGGCACATTATCACCCGGCATTGAGGAACATGAAATTTCTCATATGGTGGAGGGGCTTCACAAGGCCCTCGGCATGGAATGAGAACCCTCAGCGGGGTTATCGACAGCCACGAGAGGTTCCAACGGCTGGCCCAGTGAGGAAATGAACACGAGGAAATGAATACTCGGGGGTCGGAGGAGGACGATGCACGAAGCAGATCTTTGCAGTTCATGGGGGATAATAAGAAGAACATTGAACCTCCATGAACAAAAGTTTGCAGAATTGGAAGCAACTGCTACCAGTTCTCAAAATTTTCAGAGAACACCCTGATGCATCCACGAAGAACACAGAGCTTGATGTTTCAAAGATGCGAGACAAGCGACTAGCGAATTGGGAAAAATGCCATTTTATGAGTAGCGAGAAGGTATTGTTCTTGGGCATAAAATTTACGCTCTTGTGTTGGAAGTAGACCAATCTAAGGTATCCGTATCAAAACTCTTACCCTTTACCCACGGTAAAAGGGTAAGCTTCTTGGGGCGTCTTTGGATTTTTATAGGAGATTCATCAAGACTTCTCAAAAATAGCGGACCCTTATGCGGTCTTTGGAGAAGGATACAAGGTTTAATTTTGATGACTCTGAAGGCCTTTTGAAGAAATCAAGATCAAATTGGATTCGAACACCTATAATGGCTGCGCAGAATGGGACGAGGATTTGAAATAATGTGGTACCGGTGATTTTGCAATAGGAGCTGTCTAGGGCAAAGAAAGGAGAAAAATATTAGGACCATATACTATGCTAGTAGAACCTTCAACGAGGAAACCTGAAAATTACTCGACAGGCGAAAAGGAGATGCTAGCCTTAGTATTTGTGAAAAATTCGAAGCATTACATTTGGGATCCCATGTTATTATTCCTCGCGATCATGCGTGATCAAGTACCTGGTGTCAAAGAGGAAGCTAAGCGAATTGATACGGAGTGGGTCTTTGCTGCTTGCAGAAGTTTGACTTGGAGATCAAGGATAAAGGGACGACAATGTGATAGCTGATCACTTGTCCAAAGAGTAGAAAGAAACATTGCTGAGAAGAAAGTAATATTAGCAGGAGAACTTCCCAGGATGAGCAAGCTGTTTTAAGGGTTTCCTTCCGACTTCCATGGTATCACGTGTGAACTATTTAGCTTGTGGAGTAATTCCTTGAGGAATTCAGCTACCAGAAGAAACTCAGAACTAACAAGCGGAGTATTAGTGGATGATCCTTTATTATTTAAAAGAGTGTTGACATGATAATAAAGATGTGCGAGAAAATGAACAAGGCAAAGTCACGAATGAATGCCATACATCTCTATATATAGGGCATTTTTTAGGAGAAAAGAAACTATTTCGTAAGATACTCAATCTGGATTTTATTGTATTTATCTTGAGAGATTGTCGTGAGTGGGTTAAATTGTGTGATAGATGCCAAAGATTGGAAATATCAGCGTGGTAAATACCCTAAGAGGTATAATGGTGGTACAAATCTTTGATGTATAGAATAGATTTTATAGGACCATTCCCACCATCATTTGGGAACGTACATACGCTGTGATTGATTATGTTCAAATGGGTGGAAAATGATAAACTTGTCAGAATAAATGCTATCTGATTTGAGCTTCACCAAAAATATTTTTGAGATGATTTGGAGACACCCGGAACGCTATCATTAGTGATGGGGGAAGCCCATTTGCAAACAAAATATTTACCAAAACTCATGGCGGTATGGGATCAAGCATGTAATGGTCTGGCTTATCATCCCGGACCAATGGACAGCGAGAAATTTCAACGGGGAGATTAAAAGAATACTTGAAAAGGCGTGAGCTCAGCCCGGGAAGGATTGGTCTTCGAACTTGATGATGCACTTTGGAGAAGCTACGGAGATTGCATCTAATCCCACGTTGGAATGTCTCCATACGAGGTGTTTTGGCAAACCATGTCACCTACCTCTGGAATTGGAATCTGAGCAATGTGGGCCATCGAAGTTGAACCGATTTTAAAGCGCAAGGAAGAGGGTGCTCCAATTATACAGGCGGAAGAGTGAGAAATAGAGCCTATGATAATGCTAGAATCTGAGGATAAGACAAAGTAAGCAGTCAAAGGATCCTGAGGGAAGAGTTCGAGCAGGGGAACGGAGTTCTACTATTTAGTCCTAGTGAAATTGTTTCGGGAAAGTTGAAATCCAAATGGCGTGGGCCATACAGAGTGGTGTCAGAGCAATACATTTGGAGCGTGACATAGGCGATGCGGAAAGAATGCAAAGTCAATGGATAGGCTGAAGCACTAGCATCTGGCGAGAGAGGAAGAGATGGAAGAGCTCAGCGGGTTATCTAGAAGAAGAGAACCAAGAACAACAAGTCCAGCTAAGGACTCAAAAGCGACGGTGATGGGAAGTGACCCATAGAAAATTTAGTTTAACAGATTTTGAATTTTGCGGTAATTTCGTTTTGATTAGTTCTTATAAAGATAGATTAAATTTTGAAAGTTAATTGTGGATTTAATTCGTTTCTTGAATCATACGGTATGCGTACGCAAAGTTGAAAGACATGAGTGAGAAAAGCGACTCGGGACACACTCAGCCCAACTTGCGAAATGTCACGACATGAACAAAGGGGGTAACTTTGCTCCTAAACCAAACTGTGAAATATGAGTGGGTACTTGTTAATTCTGCTTGGAGATGCTGAATAAATGTCTAAAGGGTATAGGATTAATAAAGGAATTCAAGTTTTAAGAATCATTAAACAAGGGCATAGGTCGTGCGAAACAAAAACTTGAAAATGAAAAGTCACGGCAGCTAGAACTGACCTGATATCTAAAAACCTATTTATGTCGCGACAAACTTAGTATCCTTGACATAAAAGGGTCATGTGCCAACTACTCCTCACCCCTCTTAAATGCACTAAGTGTGTTCTTAAATAAAAGTGAGGCGAAATTGATGTCGCGACAAGCAAATTTAATGAAATAATTAGCCCACAAAAACTTGATTGAATTGCAAGCTGACCCAGAGAACTTCTTCCCACTCAAGCTCAATTTCCAAAAAAGCCGTTCATCTCCTTCCCTTCCGATTCTAAATTCTGAAAACCACAGCTCAATCTTGAGAAAACTTTCCTTCCGTTTTTCAAATGGCTGAAACCTCAAACCTTATACCTAACACGGAAGAGATCATGGAGAATATGTGCGACGAAGAAGAAGTAAGCGGGAAAGCCCAGATGGAAGAGACCTTACAGAAACACAGAAGCACGATTGAAAGAGCAGAGACGAGGAAAGGGAAAAGCAAGAGAAGAAGAAGTAGAAGATTTTGTGTCGAGGAGAAAACTTATTCCAACTGGAAGAGAAGCACTATGCAACAGGGTTCGTATCGAGAAGAAGATTCGAAACCTATTACCCCTTTGAGAGATGATTGAGCAAGGGTTGGGAAGCTTCTGGCACATCAAAAGTTAGGCTACCGGCGAGTGGTGAAGGAATTTTATTCCAAATACGGGTGGCGGGAAAGACAACAACGTAGGTCGGTGTGGGTACCATATGGAGCGAGGCCGTGCAGAAGCCTATGGAATGGCGGGGCACGAAACATGAGTCGAATTCAAAAGCTCTTGGAAAACCCAAATTTTAAGAAGATTGCCAAAAAAGCTCACTTTGACGGAAAAGCACAAGCTGGGACAAGGGAAGGAGGACCCGAAACCACGAGCAGGAAGCCTCGCTGAGGGAAATTTGGGTATGGTTCTATTTTTGGCCTCTGTTTTGGTCCCGACCCGACATGTGTGCACAGTGAGAGTGGGGAAGCGAATTATCTTTATTATCTTGATACGAGAAAAGGGATACAAGCTCAATAACAGGAATAGTAATTGAAAATTCTATAATGAGAATTTCCATAAGAGAGGAAATAAGGGTGATCCCTCGCGGCCCAGCGATAAGCTGTTTTATGTTTAAAGGCGAGGTGAAGGGAGTACAGGAAGAAAGAAGAAGAAGTCCACATGACATCACCACTCCTGCGCGAGGAGTGGCAGGACCCGAGGAAACCAAAAGAAAAAGGGGGTGTTAGTTGAAACAAGAGAAGCTCCGGTTGTTGGCCAAGAAGAAAGAGGAGCAGAAATTCCTCCACAGAAAATAATACTTTCACATTTGCGAGACAATGAAAAGCGAGGATGAAAGAAGCCCCTTAGATTTATCCATCCCTTAGCTAGTTCTCCCCACATGCAGAAAAGCAGACATTGATCGGAAGCGGGAGAAAGCTCAGGAGCACAAGAAGAACAATTCAATAATGGGGTCCTCGATGCCATATAGAAGAAGATGGAAGAAAGGGAAAAGAGTGGAAATTCTGTTAAGAATTCGAGGAAGAACTTATGAAAAAGAGTTAAGAAGATTGTGTGGGAAGAAAGAGCGAAAGAGAAGAACGGATGAAAGAGGTTCTTGGCGGCAGAAGACTAAGAAAGAAATGAAGGAAAGAGATGTAATCTTCTCTGAAACTGGTGAGTCATGAATCTTTTATAATAATCGGTTTGAGCGTAGTTCTCGACTCTAACCATCATGAAGAAAAAGGAGGTAGAACGAGCCAAATTGGGAGAACGGATCCGAGGATTCAAATTTTTATACAAGTCTCTACAAAAAGATTTTGAGAATAGCGGATGATAGAGACGAGAAGCAAGAATCTTTGAATCCTACGAATGAGAAATGGCTAGAAAATTTAGTTTGATTAACAATCTTTCCAAATTTTGGAAGTAATATTTGAAATGGAAAACACAATGAATGGCTTGGGAAGAGACAGATGAAGCTAGCAAGAGGTTGATCTCTCGATGAGATTTCATTGAAGATCAAGTTGAAGCGGGGAAAGCTAAGAAAGAGAGAGGAAAGAAGGGAAATGAAATTCCCTCCACTCCCATCTCAATTGGGTACCCTAGACCTGGATCCCCCTAATATCTTTGCTGCCTCTTCCAAAGGAAAAAGATAGACTTCTTCCCAAGCTGACCTTCCTTATTCTCCCAGCCCCATCTTTGTGGTATCCCGACATTTTACAATTGAATCGAAATAAAATGATAAATTTGAATTGAATTGTTGTGTTACCTTGGTTTGTTAAATTTTGTGTTGCTTTGTGGTTGCATAGTTAGGAAAATAAAAGTAGGAATTAGTTTAAGAATAAAAACTGCTGAGATGTAATGAGTTGAATTGAATGAAGCAGTTAGATTAGGAATAATTTGGAAATGCGAGACAAAATCTGCGAGAATAAGGGCGAGAATGAATACGGTTTAATTGAAACCTGAGGTGCAAAAGTGACTTAGTCTAAGCGATAAGTCTAGAATAGAGGAAGGTAATCTGATAGAGGAGCAAACATATTTTTGAGTTTTGTGAAGTACGAAGGTAAGTCAAGGAACCTATTGAATATCAATTAATTTAACTACTCATCAGCAAAAAATGAATTGAGGAAGTCCTTGGTTGGTCACGACTATTGATCAAATTAAATTTGTTAGATTATTGATTGAGGCGAATCTAGGTGATACAGGCGACAAGAGATGATGCGAGGCCATTCTTGGATAGTTTGAGCCATTTCTGACCGATCTATTCATATCTTTGATGCATATACCTTAGTTAAGAAATTGGGCGAGCAAAGCACATTTTTCAAAAATAAGCAAATGGAAACTGACCCGTCTAAAATCAATCCCCTTGATAAAGAACCTATGATTACCCAGGAATTCAAGGAGGAAGAAAGAAATGAAGTTTGGGGGAGTATATATTTTTGAGGAACTCAAAGGAAAAATATAGAAAAGGGAATGAAAGAAAAGGCAAAATGGAAAATCACGATAGAAAAGAAGCTTATAGGGATAAGTTTTATCTTGTGGCTAACTCTCTTGAACAATTAAGTTCTTAGGGGTGTTTCAACACCTAGTACCCTAATGCCATGTCTGGTATGCAGGAGCTACTAGTAGTTCGCTAAGAGTGTTAGAAAGCCTAAAAGGTAAAACATTGCACTATCCTGGACAGTAACAAACAAAGGAAATTTCAGGTTGAATTACAAGTGAGAAATAGGGGGCATACGGGTTCCCGGTGGAAGCTTGATCAAAGAGATGTCCCCGAACGCATGAGTTTAGGGAGTTTATTAAAGAAACTCTGAAAGAAAGAGCGATAGTAAAAGAGGAGAGAAAAGGTTAGGTAATCTTAACCTAAAAATTCCTTCCATCTACTGTTACCCGAGCTAACAATATAAGCGAAAGACTGATTGATCTTTGAGGCTGTAATTACCTACATTAGTGAAGTCGATATGAGCAACAAACCTATGGAATTTGGAAAATATGGAAACAATCAAAGCACATGAAGGACTTTGGGAGTGAAGTGACTCATTATGAAGATGTGAAGAAATAATTTATTATTCAACGAGGATCTAATGATTATGTTGTTTGTAAAACAATTTCAACGGTTTAGTTTGTATACTATAAAGATTAAAGCAACATAGGCTGGACTTGAAGCTAGATGAGAAAAGCGATGCATTCCTTGTATTTCAATCAAATTGGCCCTTCTTTGCCAAAGCAAGGCAGAAAAATGTCCTTTTTGTTTGGACAAAACAATTCTTTCTTTGCTTGAGGACAAGAAGAACTTTAGGATTTAGGGGAGTTTGATGAGCTTAAAGTCATCTAGTTTTAATCCATTTTCACATTTGATTTTCTACGAAAAGGAATAATTAATATGCGAAATATGAAGAAACTCACGATTTGTTATTAGCGGGGAGGCGTGAAAGAAGAAGCGGTAGAAAATCTGCGACAATTGTGGTGGAGTAAAAATCACGAGGAAAATAGCGGCGAAATACAGCAAGCTGGTTAACTAATGTTGTAGTTTTGGACTTGCACAGTCTAGTTATGATGTCGCGACATCAGGAAAATTGAAGGAAATGGGATGGAAATTCAGCGACAAGAGAAGCGTAGCGGAAGAGCATATGAGTTTGAAGAGATGAAAGCATTTGTGACTTAAGTTGTTGTCGCGGCGGAGGGCGATCCGCGACACCCGAAAACGCCGCGGGTGAAGCCTCGAAGACATAAGTTGATGTCGCGTGAAGATTAATGTCGCGACATGAAGTGCTTTCGAGTTGAAAGTTTCTGAGTTCCTTAAGTTGATGTCGCGATAAAAAGAGATTGATGTAGCGACATCGGGAAACATGATTGAAAGAGCTGCAGGGCATGAGGCGATGTCGTGTGAGTTGATGCCGGCGACGCTAAGAAGACACGGTTCAAAGTTGCAGTTCCTTAAGTTGATGTTGCTACAAAGGATTGATGTCGCGACATCGGGAACCATCGATTGAAGGCTGCAGGCAACGAGCGTCGTGGCGACATCGAGAGGCAGCGATTGAAGGCTGCAGAGACTTAAGTTGATGTCGCAACAAGAGATCAATGTCGCGACATAAAGATGCATCGGGAAAACAAAAGATGTCATGACTTATTGATAAAATCTTGTGAGTGCCAAACTAACTAATGTGTGTGAGGATTTGAGGTCGCGACACGAGCTGACTCTCTTGTGCGGCGAGTCCGGCAAATCCACAAGAATGCATTGGAATTAGGAATTTGGCCGAAACCATAAATAGCGGCTACCCGGGAGAAAAAGAAGGTCGGGATGATTCGAGAAAGGAGACGAAGATGCAGATGGCAAGAGGCTTCATTTTATTTTTTTCTTTTCTTTTATTTTTTTACATTTAGTCGTTTTAGATTAGATTATTTTCATCTTTCTTTTTTTTTTTATTTTTTTATTTTGGATGCGGATGTTATTGTTTGATGAAGTGAATGCAAATTCTATTCTTTTCAAATTACTGGAATGTTTGAAGTTCGAGGACAAATTTACGGGATTCGACTTTTCCGAGTTCAAATTCTCCGAGTTGTTCTTATGATCGGAGGAATCTTGTAGTGTGTAATTCAGTAATTGAGAAACCCGACTCCCACGTGGGAGTGAATGCATAGTCGAATTTATCTTCCACGTGGTTGTTTTCCAGCTTGTGAATTTCGGTTATGAATTTACGCCACGGTTATGGGTTTAATGTTTTTTATCTGAATATCAGTTTCTTATACCCGTTTAAGATTTGTTTAATTGCTCTGATTTCAAGGAGGTCCTCTGAGTGATACAGAGAAGGCATTCCTGAGAGTTATGAACATTTCTTTGAAGGTATATTAACCTGCTATTAGAGATCTTATGAGTTTTGTAAGTTTACTTAGATAAATCCTCTTCTCACTTGAAATCAAGAATGAGTTGAATGAGTTATCAATTTAAACAAGCAGAGAGTTCACCTCGATTCGAATAGTGAAGCCAATCCCGGAGTGTTGAGGCGAGATCTAATCAGAGGAGAGGGTGATCTATTCTAATTTAGAGGAAGAGTAACCGAGGAAGTTGCCATATCCTTGCTTGTAGATGGCAGGGCTAAGGATTACAGTCCATAAAATGGGTATGAAGTATTGCAAAGAAAATACAGTTAAGGAAAATCCTATTAAAAGTAGTCATCTAATTCTTTTGTCTTGAAAGAATCGGGGGGAAATTAGATAATGGTATGGGAGTGTGGAGAGATCCGGTATCTTGCTAAGCATGGGCCAAATTTAAAACCTGAAATACCACGAGCAATTTTATCGTGTTAACTACGAGGAATTGATACTTCCTGAATAGCGATTGTTCTTGATGTGTCCTCTAAAAGATAACTATTCGGTTCCATTTATTTTCTTAACTATTCATTATTCTTTATTCTTTAGATTCGATTTATTTGATTGTTCATTCTTTTTCCTTATACTTGTATATTTTACGACTTTTAGGCCGGATCCTGTCGTGTTATAGTCAGATAGTATGGGCTTGGTAGTCGAGGTGGTTGATAAGAATTCTTGAGATCTCTGTGGGATCGATATACGGACTTATATCCATTTTATTACTTGTCGACACATTGCACTTGCGAATATTAGGCTGAAACCAAAATTGAAAATGATTTACTCTAGAGATATTTGGTTTATATAGTAGAAAATCAGCAAGTTTTATGGCGTCGTTGTCGGGATTAGTTAATAGTCGCTGGTAATAGTGTCATAAATTTGTACATGTGTTTGGTCGATCAACAAGTGCATTTATCTTATGCGGATTTGCTTGATTCCACCGGTGGTTGACTATTCGAATTTTAGGGTGATACTCGAGAGGCACGCTTGGTACGGATTCGGTTCATGTTGTAATTTCGAGATCTGGGCGCTTCGGACGGATGAGCTATGTGGAGCAATTTGTGGTGGATTTTACCGACATGTCATCTATGTACACTTCATAGTTGTGCCTATGCATACGGGACATCAGATTCACCAACCTCGTCGTAGCCCACAACGTTTTTTGAGCCCAAGCGGCGTCACACGATGCGATAGGTTCCTGTATTTGTGGCCGAGCAGTCTTTTCTTGGTCACTGGGTCCCATGCGGTCTGGTTGGCAGCGCGGAGAAGGCATCCATCAAAGCGGGAGTTCATGGCCGCGGTGGCATCGATGAGGTCGATTCGCGGTGGGGAAGCGTCCTTTGGGCATGCTTTGATGTCGGTGAAGTCGATCACGGATCGCCATTTCACCGTTTGCCTTTTTGGCCAGTCACGGCGTTGGCCTGGCATTCGGGGTATTCTACCTCCTAATCGGCTCTGCACGTAGGAGTTTGTTGACTCCTCGTTGATGGCTTTTGTCTTTACGACGCGAAGCTCCTCCTCTTTTGTTTGATTGGCTTAAAGGATGGGTGACGTTCCTTTGTGGGTGATCACCCAGTGGGATCAATTCCTCCCATGTCTTCCTGCTTCCATGCGAAAACGTCTGTTAATCTTAAAAATTGGATAGGAGGTTTTTGAGGTTTTAAAGCAGGCCCAGAGTATAGGCGAGATGTTCGAAAGTCGATAGATCGACGATGCGAGGTTCGGTTCTTACGGGGCTCGGGTCAGTGAGTACCTCGTCATGCATGTCGAAGCTCGTCAGGAAGTATATGTTGTCGTAGTTTTTCTTGCGTGGATCTTTGAGTAGCATTCCCTAGCCACTCGTTAATCTCCTCGAACCATTCCCACTCTGTTTACGGTAGGGAATTTGATCATCATGTGATATGCGGAAGGGATGGCTTTTATTGCATTGAAGTGCACGCCCAGACATGTTATAAGCGAGGCGGGCGTGCACGGCGAGGAATCTTGCCATGGTCGTCGCACGGCATAAGGGATCTCGAGGTGAGTACCGGTGTATTGAGCACAGAGGTATGCCTTTTCCCGAGAACCATCGCGGATGGGTGTTAGCGGAGTTCTAGTTTCTCTCTTATGATGCCCATTTTATCGAAGGCTAATGCGAAGATGATGTAATTTGAACTCCGTTGTGAATTAGGACCTGATGAAGCGTTTGTTAGCCCATGACTTCTGAACTACGGTGGGTCGTCATGAGGGTGTTGGCATCCCTCTAGATTTGAGTCAGAGAATGTGATGGATGTGTCGAGCCGCGGTAGTTTAGACCTTTGCTTGAATTCCAGCTATCTCTGTCGACGATCTTTGCGTAGATGGAGCCTTCAGGTGGCACGGATTCTCCTCTGCTAATCCTCACAGATTACACAGTTTCACCCAGGGGTTGTTGGTCTTCGGTCGTCGTGTCGAGGTGGTGGATTTCTTTGAGGCGGGGCTTTAGTTCGAGCTTGGTCGAGCCTGATTTCGAGGAGGGGATATGAAGCGTCGGAGGTACCATCATATTAAGTACTACATTTCTCTCTTGGGTTGTATCTGAGTCATCAGGTCACGGTGTCAGTAGTTCCTATGGAACTGCGGTGCCCAGGTTGTCTCTTGTTCTGAGTCCCAACTTCACTTGAGTTAGCCACCTCGGGAAGCTGTTCGTTTCGTATGCCTTGGAACCTGTGATGCGAAATTTGTTGGGGGTGGCTTATTTGAGTGAGTGTGTGATCTTTCGGGTTGTAGTGGGCCGAGGCGATCTGAGGTTCCCACGCCTTTTGAGGATCGTTCTCTATTTTTCTTTGGAAGTCCTTCTGAGTCGCTTTGTTTTTGAGGCTTTGTCCTCGTCGTTTATGTCAGTTTTTCTTTATGGAGTGGAAAATCTGCTGTGAATCATGGGGGCTTCTTCGTGGATGTATACTTCTGCGCTTTTGCAAGCACCTCGGCCATTACTTGTTTGGGGTTTTGGAGATGGAAACATCAAGTCTTCCAGATTGAATCCCTAAGCCAACAATGAACGCAGTGATCACGAACTTCTCGTCGGGTATATCTACCTTTAGAGACTCGGCATTGAATCGTTGGACATAAGACCTCAGGCTTTCTTGCGAGCCCTGCTTGATGGTCAGTAGATGATAACTTGGCTTTCTATACGTCAGCTGATGAAGTGAGAGGCCAATGTGATGGATAGCTCTGCGAATGAGGGTGTGACGGTGGAAGTCATTGAACCATGCCAAGTAAGGGGCCTTTTAGGGTGATAGCGAAGCTACGCATCATAGGATCTTGATACCCATGCGGTTCCATTTGGTTTTGTAGAGTGTTGAGATGATGAAGCGGGATCTGCAGTGCCATCGAACCCTTCCACCTGTGGCATTCTAAACTTGGCTGGAAGGGAGGTAGATACCTGTTTGTGTAGGGGTGACTGAGTTTATTGTGCGAGTATCGCCAGTGTCGGGGAGCGCGATCATCTTACCTCACTCCCTTACAGTGGAGGCTCTTGTTGGAGGCTCTTGAAACTCCCATTCCCATGATTGTTCCTCTGCTCCCGGTGAGGTAAGCGCAGGTTCTTCGTTCTGACGTGCTCTCAAGTGTTGCCCGTTGCCTTCCCTCCGGGGCTGGGTGTGGTCAGGTGCCCCGGGCTCATTTGGGTCCTATACTGCTTCGGCTCCCACGAGGGTGATGTTGTGTTGTCCTTCGCGGGAGATGTCATGGCTGTCCACAGTGTCGCGTCTCCGTGGTCGTCGCATCTGTGCAGTGAGTTGTTCACAACTCTTCCTATTAGGCCGGCCGATTGGTGAGGCGGAGTGCCTCCACCTCGTCAGAGTGTTAGCTGCACATTGTTTCTTGGCGGGAGGTGGTATCTGCGTTGCCTAGTTGGTCTTGCATCCTTGGAGGATTAGAGTTAACTCACGCTTGTGTTAGTCGATACCATGTCGATGGCGAGAAATCGGTTATACTTATAAAGGCTGTCGTTCCCCTGACGGCCTTGTTGATGATGCTTTTGGCCGGGCGGGCGGGAGCGTGTAAGGTGGATTGGGGCTGGATGGGCGATGGGTTAAATGCGGGCTTCGGGATCGATACGGGTGAGTAGGATCATTGCCAACGAAATAAAAGTCGGCGAGGGCTTCGCCAGATGGCCACTCAGATGCTAAGTCGGTTTCTTCTGAGAGAAAAAGATGGGCGCTTAAGGCGAATGTGTTGCATATCACGATGCGTGTCGGTATTAGGCGTTAGTTTTGCGTACGCCTTTCAGATGGGGTGGCCGCTGTATTTATAGTAGATGTTCAACCCGGTTGGATGGTGGCCCAGGATTCGTTCCCATTGGATAAGATATTTTTTTGTTATTATGGGTATACGATTTGGTAAAGGATGTGAAATAACGGTTTATTTGGGATAATCTTCACTTCCTTATTGGGGATCAGATTTGATTTGCGAATAACATATTATCGAGTTATTCTATTTTAAACACCCATGGGAGACTTCCCATAATGTCGATCTTTGGGCGACCCGGGTTGGACCCTCATTGGTACAGCACTTAGAAAGGTTGAATCTTTGCAGTAGGCATCTTCTCCTTTGGGAGTTTAGCCGGCGGGAGCGAATGTTTCGTTGGGCTGGTCTCTTTCTTGGGCCTGGCTAATGGGCCTGTGAGCCTTATTTTTTGTACCCTATCAACATGAAATCTAGAAAAATGGAAATATTCATGGAGGAAATATTGAAGGCTGTAAAAAGAATAGATAACAAATTAGAAAAAAAAAAATGAACAAATTAGAAAATAGAATGATAAATATGGAAATAAAGCAAAATACTCTTATTAGTATAGGAAAGATTCAAAATATGTTAGAGGAGCAAATTTGGAAAAAATAGTGAGTGATATGACATTTGGGTAGGATTAAACAGATTTTCCAAAGAAAATGCAAATTATGCACCTAAAGGTACATTGTAAAAGGTACAAGAAATGGAGAAAAGATATTATGTGATAAGATAGATAACATCCCAGGAAAATGGAGGTGTAAGGGGTGTAAGGAGTATAAGAAAATAAAATTTGGAAAACAATTAGGAAAGTCGAAAAGAAATTTTAAAATATAAAAGATTTAGAAAGAGAATGGGAGAAAATCATTTAAAAAATATTACAAGAAAATATATAATTATAAAAGAAGAAATATTAAGCAAAAGACATCAAAAGACAAAAAGCAAATGCAAATGTTGAAAATATGGAGAATTAGAACATTACAGTAATGAATATTGAAAAGATAAAAAGACATTTATCATATGGGAGAAAATAAAGAAGATGATTTAGAAAGTATACTAATTTTTGATAGTGAAATAAGTAGTGTTTATAGTGAAATGTTAATAGCTCCTCAGAAAGTGATACATAATGAGTAAAGAGATAATTGAGGAATTTGACATTTCTGAATTTGAAGTTATTAGTGCTAAAGAAGATCAAGAAGGATATAGAATGAAAAACACTTTTGATAATAGAAAATTACATAAAATCCAGAATTTAAATTTTGATCTGAAAGCCCTAGGAGAAGGATTAGTAAGATATCTTAATAAAAGATATATGCATAGAAAATATACAATCCATGAATACGAAAAGATGAAAAATCTTGATTAACAAAGCTAAATGAAACTTATAGCTTAATTTCTTGGAAACAAAAGGGACTATAAATGAAACATAAAGCAAGATAAAAATGAAAAGTAAGAAAAAAATAAAGTATGTATATTTAGCAAGAGTACAGATAATAATAAAATCATTATTCCCTGAAATCTAAATACACGATAGTTCTAAGTTACATGATAAAACACTAATACAAACACATGACCACCTAAGAGTATCGAGGAATTTAGCATATCTGAAATTAATGTTCACATGTTACCCAAAATATAACATTAATTTAGGAGATAAAGATTTTGATAATAGTCTAAGCTTATATTTCAAATTTTTAAGGAATGATTTTATGAAAGAAGGTAATAATGTAATGACAATGTATTATAGTGCTTTATACACACTATCAAACTCAAACTATGGAAGGATTTACCAAGATACGCCATTTATAAAAATTAGTGATGAATGTAGAGAAATTGCCGAGATAATAGAACCTCAAAAGTTAGATATAATAGAAATTCTAGCAAATTACATTTTAAGTCTTGAAGATGATATTCCTGAAGAAGATTGTATACAAAGAATTGATTTATCCATATTTAGAGAAAATTCTTTGATAGGAAATAATAGCAAATAATACAAGAAGTTTCAAGAATAAGAAGATGTACATTCACCTTTTCTAATAGGGAAATTATTATAATGGGGGGAAAGAGAGTTGAAACAAAATTTTAATAGATACAGGTGCTAGTTGCAACCATATCCAGGCTGATAAATGTGAAATAATAGGAAGCATAATAAACCCATATGTTTATAAAAATTATGATGGTCAAACATTAGAATGTAATTTAAAGGCAGAAATACCTATAAGATTACAAGGAATAACCTTTTTGGTAGATTGCTATAAAGATAACAGAATGCAAGGAAATGGATACTATGATATTCTCTTAGGAAATAGTTTCCTAGATAGACTAGATAAATATAAGATTACAAAAGGAATATAAATATGAAGGCGAAGATATATGTATTTTCCTAGAAAGACAAATGAAGAAATTACATTTCCTACTATGGTATTTATAATGGTAAATATTCCAGAAACTAAGTTATATACATGGATTAGTAGACACGGGATCGGAAATAAAGAGGGTCTGAAACAAAAGACAATGTGGAAATAATGATCCAAAATAAAATAATAAAATAGAAAAAGTCTACCAATATGACAATATAGAATGCGATATTATATTACGAAAAAACTTTTTACAACAATTCTCAATATATCAACAAACAATTTATACTATAATATTTAAAATACTTGTAACCACGGATAAGAGTACCTAGAATATTAAAGCCTTTTAGGATAAATTATGATCAAAAAGCCAGAAAATTGAGAACATAAAAATAAATACATATATTCCTTATAAAGTAACAGTACATGACACATGTGAGAAATTGAAAGAAAATTTTAGTAACAACCCTTTAAAATATTGGGAAAAAAAATCTACTGTAAATTAGAAATGATAGATCTTGATAAGATTAAATTTATAGTCGAGCAATGATATATTCTTAAGAGGATATAAAAGACTTTAAAATACAAATTAATGAATTAATGCAAATGAATCTAATAAGAGAAAGTAAAAGTCCACATAGTAGTCCTGTTTTTATGGTAAGAAAACATAGTAAGATAAAAAGAGAAAAAACAAGAATGGTGATAAATTACAATGAAGTAAATTAGAATACTAAATTTGATGGATATTATATCCCAAATAAGAAAATATTAATAAATCTAGCAAAAGGGAAAAGAAGCATTACAACAAGATTTGATTTGTAAATCGAGGATTACAGCGGATAAAATGGATAATGTGGTATACCTATTACAACTTTTAGTACACCTAGAGGTCATTATGAAGGATAGTAATACCTTTTGGATTAAAACATGCTCCTCAAGTTTTCGAGGAGAAAAATGGATACAAAATATTATCTGATTATTAAATGCTTTTTTTTATATGGCGTATACGTGATGATATGTTAATCTACTATGATAATGAGAAAGATCATGAAAAACATTTAAATATTTTCATAACACTTTATAAAGAACATGGTATAGTTCTTTTAGAAAAGAAAGTTGAAATCAAGAAAAAAGAAATAGAATTTCTAGGAATACTAATAGATTCTAAAGGCATAAAATTACAATCACATATAATAGGAAAATAAAGATTTCACGATGAATTAAAAACTAGAAATGATACATAGATTTTTAGGATGTTTAAATTACTCCTCTGATTTCATAAAAGACTTATCTAAAGAAATACAGGAATTATAAAAGTTGTTAACAAAGAAAAACCAAATAGGATGGAGTGAAAAACATCTTGTGATAGTCGAAAAAATTAAAATCGTATGTTGGTTACACAAATTAAGATTGCCAAATGAAAATGACAATTTAATATTACAAATAGATGCTTGAGATAGGAAATCTTTGGGGCAATAATTTTACAAATGATTTAGGAAGTATGTGGATTATACAAGTATAATCTTTAATAATGATCGGATTAATTATGATGTGTGAAAAGAGTTACTTGTAATAAAAGGAATTGATAAATTTGAGGTATTCTTATTACCTAAACCCTTTATCATAGAAACTGATAATACTCAAGTTGCAGGATTTATAAAAAATAACACAGGAAAAGGAGTACATGCTAGAAGATTGTCTAGATGACAAACTCTTTGTAGTTATTATACTTTTAAGATTGTACATATAAAAGGTACTGACAATTTTTTTGCAGACTTTTTGAGCAGGAATGTTGAATAACATCCAGGAATTACGTGGTATCACCATCGATATGGCTAAAGGAATGAACATGGTCTCAGAAAATTATAATGCCCTCATTTCAATTGAAAAAAAAGTAATAAATTTACAAAAAGATATCAATGATATAAGGTCTAAATCATATGTTTCACAAAATCTCCTTGAAAAATGTTTTGAAAGGTTAGGAGAAATGTGTGGGGTGAGATGATGTTTCCTCGGTCTCTCGAGACTAAAAACATCAAATAAGGTAGGCTTTGTATATGCCATCCCACATTTAGGAAAAAGCCAAATGCTGTGATTGCGATAACGTTAGGGCGTGAGATATATCGTTGTGCAGAGGCGAAAATATCTGAGGTATTGAGGAAATGCGCATCATTCAAAATGATAAAAGCCTGAAAGATAATAGTCTTGTAAAAGACAAATATCTCTCAAGTGGAGATAACAATACCTCAAAGGACAAACTCATCTCTAAAGGAGAAAATTTCGATGATATCCTTTTCCGGTATAAGCTGTGTCATAAATCTTCATCATTTATCTTTATGCGACATGGAAAGAAAGTATTTGGCTTTCTCCCAATCTATCTATGGCACAAGCGCAATGGTAATGGGTATTGCGAACCTCTGACAGTGAGTCTGTCTACCCCAGAATAATAACAAAAAAAGATTGATCCTTTATTTGTTCAAGATGCCATGGATTTCGAGTTTTATTGGCCAGGATGCATTTAAGCGCAATTGTGATGAAATCTTGTGGCACCCTCGTAGTACGATTATGTAATATGACAGGTCATCAAAGTTTCTACATAAAATTCTTTACCATAAGTCCAGAATATAATAAAGACAGTAGAATATGCATCAAAGCCTATAATCTTATTACAATAAATAGTAGTGAAGAATCAAGATTTCAAATAAATGATTCTAAATCCAAAAAACAGGGATATTATAACAGACAATGGAGAAAGACAATGAGAATATTGGGAATAAAAGCAGTACTTGGAAGAATGATAGATGAGAAAAAGAGTGCTTAGTTCGACTGTAGCAACAAAACTAGATGATAGTCTTAGAAACGATGGAAAAGCAGGAGACAAATAATGATAACTTGAGAGAAAAAATCGATAAATTTAGGCAAATTGTATTAACGACAGGTTAGATGACAAAAAATGAAGCCATAAGGTTCTTGAAACAGATAAAAAATGATAATGAAGGCTGGATAACTCTTAGGAAGAAAATGTAATCTTAGCTTTCCAAGTGGCTTGACAGGACATGTACGCCCCCTTATAAATGTAAATAGCGACTAAGTGGTGAAATGATAAATACTGACCACTATAATTGTAATCTACTCTTCGAAGATATATCTCTCAGAGACAACTGGAGGATAACAATAAAAAAAAGAAGATAACTATAACAATAGGTGATGAAGCGAAAGTCGAAAGAAGTGTGCTTTTTAAAGATAAATGACAAATGAAAAGACAGAAGATAAGAAAAGTTTTGCATATTACAAAGAAGACAGAAGATAAGAAGAACACCTGTATGACTCAAAAACAAAAGCTAAATGACACGTTTTTGTACAAGATAAGAAGGAATCCAATAACAGTAGAAAGCTCATCTATAAATTGAGAATGTTTCTCAGTTAGAAGGGCATCATAAAAACTATATTCATCTTTGTATCTATACCTTGTAATAGAGTTTTGAGCTTTCCTTAGAGAAACTTATATGTAAGATAAAGAGAATGTTTTTATGAAATAAAGTCAAAGCTTCCTAAGATACTTTTTCTACGTGGCCGATTTATATAGTGAGGTCTTTGATACCGACTTATCATAGTACTGGAAGCCAGAGGACGTTAGGAAGAGGGATTTGGTTGTTAGTAAGACGCGAAGCGTCACTCTGGACATGCATACAATGTAACCGATGGGTAGCATAGTGTTTAACTTTTACTATTTAAACTCTTATCTGTATATAAGTATTTTCTAGTTTTATAAATTTCATATCTTTTTGAGTTATTTGTGATGTTCCGTTGGTTACCACCCTCTATTGATATTATAGAGCCCTACAGATAATGGTATCAAAGCCCTAGGTTTCAGATAAAATAAAACGAAGTAATCATATAATAATAAGATAATAAAGCTGAAATTTATTTTGTTTAAAGAAATAGGAATAATAAAATTCAAAGAGATTAGAAAAATAATATTATTTTATTTTAAAAATAAATTATCCAAGGATTTTAGATGATAATATTGAAGTTTATGATCTAGAACAATTTGATACAAAATATTGGTTTAGTGATGAATAACATGAGTTATGCTATAAAAAGTTTGTTATAACATAAACGTGATAGATCTAACTGAAAAACAAAAAATAGAAGAATTTAAAACTAACATCATAAAAACAATTATAAATCTAACAAAAAATCATATTCAATATCATATGGAAGAATTCAGTGATTGTGAAGAATTTGATAGGACAATTAGATTACTAACTAATATAAAAGCTTTCTTAGAATCTTTAGGATAAGACTAAAACCAATATTGATATAAAATATAAATCAGGTAAAAAAGCAAATGAATAGTAAAAGATACAGATAAGAAAACAAATGAATTGTCAAAGAATATTGAATAGTATTTACAAAAATTAAAGTTTGATAAAAGTATTAAATTGAAAAGTTTTTTACAAAATGTGTTTGAAGAAAATTTGGAAACTATGACATGTAAAAACAAGAATCTTGATAGAGAAATCAAATCTAAAAATTGATACTTGTACAGTAAGATAGTAAAATTCTAAGTCAAAACTTTGTCTAAAATGTAAATCGAAACTTCTAAAAACATTTATAAGAAACTTCTAAAATAATCTGATCATTGATATAATTAAATATTATTTGCAAGCTAAAAATTTATTAAACTAATACATTTTCCATATTTTAGATAAAAAATAAAAATTTTCATAGTTCATAATTTTTAATTATTTTTTATTGATATTATTATTTTTTAAAATGAATCTAAAAATAAGTGAAGAAAATAATTTATTTAAAATCTAAAAATTGAAAAGAATTTCCTAAAAAAAATTTAATAAAAAATATGGGGGATTTTTTATTTGATATTTTCCCAAGTTATGGTCATATAAGAAATTTCTTATTTATTTATTTTTAAAACAATGTAGCAGCTTCTAAAGGTATATTTGTTCTTAAAAGCTTATATTCTTCACATGAAATTTTGTAAATTTTGAGTGTCGACTACACCTGAAACATAATTCTTTCATTTCCTTATATTTAGTTAAAATATCTAAAATTTATTTGAAACCAAACACAATTCCTAAAGTATGCTAAAAATGTTTCATATTTCCATATTTCTCAATTACATTTTTGTAACTATTTGTAAAATGAAAGTAACAGGAGGGGGTAAATTTTAAGTGAAATTTTAAGAATGATTATGCTCTACTGAAAATCACTAGAAAAATTACATCAAACAGATCCAGATACAGATGACCAAACGTCATGTATTTTGTATATATATACATATACAGAACATATTGATGCAAATTGAAATGATGTAGTTTATAAAGTTTAAACTGATTGACTTAAGATACCAATAATACATCCGACATAAAAACATACAATGCCAGGTGAGATGAAATCGACAAAGTTACAATCTTGATGTTCAACAGAGTCTACAAGATTAGGAATTAGGATCTCCGATCTCACACCGAAGTATATATATATATATATATAACGGCTGGGATGGATTTATCGGAACCTGCAGTGTTAAACTTAAAAATATGTTTTTGATTGGTCAATGGAAAGAGGGTGGGGTAGGGACCCACGGGTCAAAAATAGGCGTAGGATATAATCAACGGAAAACAGTCCGGTTTGAATAATTGTACGGTCAATGTCATTGAATTTTTTGAGCAAACCTGTGATGGGTTGAGGGGTGGGGTGGGGTGTTGTTGGGGTTGTAGGAGAGGTACTCTGAAGGTACATTTAATATTACAAAGTCAACAGCAACTCTTTCGAAATGTATCACAATTCACACCAGAATGAATACCGACCGGATGCGAGATGCTGTTCTAACTCCACAGTCTTCACTCACTCAAATCACAACCGTCAGATCTCTCTCTCTCTCTCTCACACATGAGTCATGACCTACCACACCATGATGATGGCCAATATCCCCATTTCCAAGCCATGGCTTTTAGCTCGTCACTTTCTCTAACCTCATAGCAAACTTCCTTTTACGTATCGAATTCTCATTGGGTGAGTGGGGGAATCATTTGTTCGATTTGGTTTGACTACAAGAAATGGTGTAATGGGTTTTCGACACGTGTTAGAGTTATGAGGTTTCGTGTAGGGATCAATACCGGGTTGTTTTGTATATAGTGGGTAATATGGGAATAAAAAATAAAGCTGGGACCACTTTGGTAAATGGCACCATGAAAATTTTGAAAAAGCCCCACAGCATGTCCCCATCCACGTCATTAATCTGTGGGATGCCTTGGAAAAGAAATGAGAACCATCGGATCCTCACCCAAACACACAATCCCCAGCCGTCCGATCTCACCCCAAAAACTCATCCCTTCTCTTTTCACTCGATCCGATCCTCAGAAACCCCCTCTTTAAAGCCTCGCTTTGAGTCTCCTTCACCATCTCACCTACAGTTCCTCCTCTTTCTCTCTCTCTCTCTCTCTCTCTCTCTCTTTCTCTGTCTCTCTCTAACTATCACTTCTGTCTCTCTCCCCCCCCCTCCTTCGTCATGGTGGCAGCGGAAGAGCCCAATAATCCTACACAACCTCTTCTTCTTCTATTCCCAGACCCAGAGGTAAATGGGTTTTCATTTTTCATCTAATCGTGGGTTTCGGAGTTTCCTGGGAAAATCCAGCTAGATTCCGTCAGGGTTTGCTGATCTTTATGTTTTGCGTTGATTTCAGATGATTTTGGCGGCGATCGAGGCTCTGAACGACAAGAACGGCTCCAACAAGTCGTCTATCTCCAAGTACATCGAGTCGACGTACGGAGATCTGCCGGCGGCTCACTCCACCCTGCTGGCGCACCACCTCAACAAGATGAAACAGGGCGGCGACCTCGTCATGGCCAAGAACAACTACATGAAGCCCGACCCTAACGCGCCACCGCGGAGGGGCCGCGGCCGTCCTCCGAAGCCCAAGGTTCCTCTCCCTCCAGGAACCGTTCTCTCGCCACTAAGACCAGCGCTGTCCGCTGTGCCGAGATCCTTTGCTCCACCTCTCCCCGAAGAAGGCTTCCACAGGAAGTGAAAGCCACGTGGACGCCCTCCGAAGAAGGCCAAGGTGGAGCTCCGTCTTCTCTCCAGCCTCATGACTGGGACAATTAAGGCCCAGGGGACGGCCGCCAAAGGTGAAGCCTGCGGTGGTTCCTGTTGGGTGTTGATTTGAAACTGAGAGTAGGGTTTTTAGATATATTAGCTCTAATTTATGGTTCCTCTTCATTAGCTTTTTCAATCTTTTTTTCTCCTTCTTTGTTCCGGTGTTGAGTGTTGTAAGCTAGTGGGTGTCTGTAATTGCATGTAAATTGTGCAGCGGCTGTTTAAGGGCTTTGGCCTCATCTCCCTCTTTCTCTCCTCCACCTCCTCCTCTCTAAAAAGGATTTAAAGAGACTGATTCTGATTACATTTTCTTTGCTAATCACTTCGTGCTTTTGCTCTTTTTTCTTTCCTTCCCTGTTTCACCCCTAGAAAAATGAAGGCTTTTGGATGGGATTACATTGGTTTTCTCTGTTTTCCTTTTTCCCCTTTTCTTTTAATTTTGGGTTTTGAGGCAGCTTCCTTTGGAAGAATGTAATTGCTGGTGAACACACATGAAAAGCATATAAAGTTGCTAAGCTTGTTGGTGGACATGTGTGTAGGCTTTTTCCCTTTGTTTCCTTGCGGGCAGTTTCTCTGATACAACATGACATTGTTTGAGAACATAAAAAGCGGATAAATTTGAGCTTGTACCATACCCCCATTGATATTGTAGGTTAGCCTTCATTAGTCTGTTGGGTCCTGCCATTTTCAACTCAAATTTCAGTGTTTGTGGTGGCATGGTACAACACTTTGTCAATTTTTATGGAATGTTGCGCCAATGTGGGTAGTTGGGATGCTTCCATACCTAATTATTGATTTGATTGCAACTTATTTTGGAAGCCAAGTTAATGGGTGGTGTTATTTAAATAGGTTTTTGAGATTCGACTGTTCAATTAAACTGGGTAGTCTGATATTCATTGCTAATGCTTTGTGTGTTCTTTCTTTGGCTTTTCATTCATATTTAAATTTAGTAACTTGTTAAGTTGTGAGTACTGTCTCGATCAATGGTTTCTAAGATGGTGAGGTGTACAAGCTTGAGATGAAAGGAAGCGTGGTCTCTGTATATGAAATGACGAACCAAAGAGATGAAGCAAACAATACTCTACCCTACGTAACAATTCAAGAATTTAGATGAGGAACAGGTAATGATCAAGCTGTGCTAATAGTAACTTGGGAATTATGAAAAGAAATTTGTAAATGAATAACACTCCTTGTTTACACTTACCGTTAATTTAGAACTCAGGAGGTATGTAAGGTAGAAAAGGACAAATTTTAAACTGGTCTACCATTAAAAATTATAAGGAATAAATACTTATAAAATTTTTTTTTTTTTTTTTTTTTTTAAAAGCATTCTTTATATTAATGATAATGGAGGAAGAAGCAAGAAAAGTTTATGAATGGAAATGTACGTATTTGTGCTATTTAGAACTTTTTCTTTTATTCTTATTTTCTTAATTATTTTTACTTTTGTGTTCCATACGAGAACTTTCATTTCTTATTACTTCTTTCAAGTTTTTAAAGGAGGTAGAATAGTGCAAAGAAAATAATACATTTCTATTAAACAACATTTTTTGACCATTTTAAGCTGTATTTTATTTTTTTTTAAGGTGTGAAACCAAGAGTGTGATTACAGATCACTGTATGTATAAAGTAGCATTGGTGAAGAGCAATGAGAAGAGAATGAATGCTTTTTAAGTATTTAAACTTAAAGTAGTTGTATCATGTCATGTATGCCAGTGGTCCCTGTTTTCCATTTATTCTTATGTCAAATTCTGAATTACAAAACAAACATATGACTTTAGCATGTACTGCAGATGCAGAGCAGAGAGAGAGAGAAAGAGAGCTCAAAACGGCAAAAATGAGTTCCTCTCTTCAAAGCTACGTAAAATGATATGCTCTTCACTTCCATTCTGGGTCCAAAGAGGGTTTAGATCCCCTCTCGCATCCTAACTAAATACCTTCTTGGTTGACTAGGAGTAGAGATGTGAACCCACCCAACCCAGGCACAATCTCACTCTTATTTTTTAAAACACACAGTACTCAAAGAAGCTCATCTCAACTATGCATAGCTCAGATTCAGTCGACTCTTGAAGGGGGGGTGGGGGTTGTTGGTTTGGGGCTTTAAATCATTATTTGAATTTAAGCATTTTCGATTTTTTTTTTGTTCTTCCGTAGCTAATTTTGGATGAACTTGTTCTTGCATTTCAAATTCTAAAGGCGATGAGATGAGTGATCAGTATCAGGAATGGAAGTTATTTATTCACAACAGCGGGTGCAGGGAGGGACAAGATGGATTTCCTAACGCCATATAGTACTGGACATAAGAGGCCAGTGAGTTGATCAGTGGTTTCTGAAGTCTTTGCTGAGGAAGGAAGGAGTATATATATATAAGCGAGAGAAACTTCTGAATCTTAGGGGTTTTTCTCGTTCCCAACTTCCAGAAATCCCCTGTTTACTTTTGGATAACGCGGCCATCGATCGTCCAGCGGGGGGACTAGCTGGAGTTTTGGATAAATTTCGGTTACTTTGTCGTTACTCTCGTGATCTTCTACGGAAAAATGAAGTCTCACATACGTGTAAATGCGGCGAAGTTAATCCATCCTTTAATTTTGTCGTTACTCGTATTATATATGGTTTCATTCGTTAGGGCTTCAGCAATTCATACATGCTACTTTAGCGTCGGTATTTGGAATTGGAGCATCCTTCATTCTTAGTGAATCCTACTTTAGGCATACCAGACATTTCCTTGTCTTTTAAGAGTTTTTCCAACCAATTAGAAAATTGTCTTTTCATAAGATCAGAATTCAATTATAACCAACCAATTGAATTGCCCTAGGACTTGCAACTTACAAGCCAATCTAGGATATGCATGTACCTACTATATGTAACTAAACGACTAGAGCGACATTCTTCAAGATTGGATCAAGACTTTTGGGGACTGCTTCCCAACCTCGTGTTCCTTCTTTTTCCTTTTGGTGATTGGGATATATATGATTTTAATTTGTCCTTCTCCAACGTGTCTTAGATCGATGCATGAAGTTTGGAGGCGAGTTGACTATTTATTACCGTACGAATTTGTCGTATATTTAGTTAGATGGGTTTAATTCCCACTTCCACTCCACTGGACCTCCTGGCGAAATGTTTTTTGCCCCTTGAATACTACTACTATTATCAGCATTGCATGCAACATGTGATTCAGTCTGAGATTAGTTCCGAGGTTATTTCAGGTACCTGAAGCCATGATCTAATTTGCCTCTGTTTACTCGGTTCCTAGAGAAATAAATAATAGAGAGTAGGGAGGAGATAGAGGGATCGGGACATCGTTTCCACTGGAATCGAAGGGATTAATTGTTAGGGAAGAGACATTAGAGTAGACATGCTGTTCCAGTTACGTCACTCATGCACTTTGTCCATCTTCATTCATCTGGATCAATCTCCAATAATTGAACACATCTTGGAGATCAATGATACCATGCTTTTGCCTAGCTAGCTATTTCTCACTGCTCTTCCTTACACCATCTACGTCTACGTCCTGGCTGCATGCAGGCAGATTTTTAAGCCAAAGGGCCAAATAATATCATCTCCATGACCTTAATTCCTCCTAAACTTCAACGTGTTCAATCTTACTCCCTTTTCTTCACTTGGATGCCACGTCGATTTTTTTTTTTAAATATTCAGATGAAACCACATCCTACGTTTATGCGCGCGTTTTCTCAAAAACATTCTTCCAGTTAATTAAGATGAAACCATATTTGAAAATTCGGTTTCAACCTTATTATTTACGAGAGGGCGGCATTTTTGTAAGTCAAAGTTACTAGATATTCATGTAAACCTAGGAATGTAGCTTTTGTCTTGTTGTGGTTTTATGTAGGTCTGTACGGTGCTGTCCATGATTAACTGTAGTATCTGCAGTGCAGTATACCTCATTCTCACAGCCACTTACAACTTTAGGAGTATACAAATAAAAATTTGAACATTATTTTGTAAGCAGAGGCAGACTTGCAGCTAACCAATTCCTTACCAGCCTGTTGGTTCTAATTTGATCTTTTGGGTGAACAGAAATCAAGGCATTAGTGAGAGATAATGTGTTAAGTACATCAAAAAAGTTCTTAAATAAGTGAAAGGTTCATAATGGTATGTTATATCTCATTTATCTTAAGCTCTTATTGCTTTATTAAGAGGTCTTTCCTAAACATGTATTAATAAGTTACCACTTACTGTCTTAGCCTCTGGTACCACTATTACAAGGTTTTTAAGAGTGGTTAGTGAATTTGACTTCGCCAAAAACAAAACAAATAAGGAATAAGAGGTCATGATGAACTTATCTAGTTTGATGACTCGAGGCAAGGCGGTTGCACTTTCTTTTCTTAAAGTGATTCGCCATCCGGCTTCAGAACTCGTGCAAGTAACCGACATTCTACCTTTAGGATTCAACAACCAAATCTTACACCGGGTGTACTCCCTTAGTAAGATGCGCATAACCTAACATTAAAATATTCTCGAAAACAGCTTAGTATAAAAGTACTGAGCAAGAGAAAGAGAGTGTGTGAGCTTGAAGCACTTCGAGAAACGTGCTTCGAGGCACTGGAAAGAAAGGGTGATCAGAGTAATTTGAGTGAGGGAAAGAAAGCTTTGAGAGCTTGAGAGATCTCAAAGTAAGGAGTAAAATCAAAGAGGGGAGGACACCTGTTTATAGGTGGCCTTCAACGGATCTCTCTCCAAAGATATTTGGAAAATATTTATTAAATAATTATTTTCATTCCATAAGACTCATACTTCATTCAATTGAAAGGAAAAGTCATGAGATTCTCATGATTCGGTTAGAGTTATTTAAAAGGAAGACTATCCAATTGACCCGATAAAAATTTAAACAAAAGAAAGGTTTAATCTCTTTAGATTTTGGTCAAGAAGAGATATAAATGAATCAAACAATTTTTATTTGAACACTTGAACTGGCTAGGAGATGAGATATAATATCCAATTGATTTTTAATTAATAAAAATATCTTGAAACAACACAATAGACTTGATCAAAAGACTTAGCCAAGTCAAATTGGTTATTGAGGAATAGTATTTTTTTTTCGGATTACACTTATACTTTCCAACAATCCCCCATAGAGTATAAGTGTGAGGAAGAAGAAGAAAATGAGGAACGGAGGAATACTAGAATCCAATGCATGAGATTTGGTGTCCATAGGCTATGAACCAATCTTAGGATAAATAAGTACGAATCACAAAACATGATGAATTAAAAATTCTATGAACCAATGTTTCTTTGTGTGACTCAAAGAACCTATCATCCACATTGATTTCTTAACTACAAGTTGTACTTACGACAAGGCACTAATAGCCATGTTTAGATATCCATGATAGCTTTAGAGAATATGCCTATGTTCTCATAGAGCGACCCCACTTCCACCTCATGTGAACCCATCAAGTGTGTTCTGCATCTAAACACACCATTCATAAGGAATATGGTATTTATTACAAGTTAATACTCAACCTTAATCAATGCAAAATAAGCTTTATCTACACTATAGGGATGAACTCTCAATAAATATAAATGATAGAGTAGCTTACAGTCAACAAATGACTTGTTATTACCCATATGAACCCACTTAATGGGACTTCCATTTCAAGAGGTCAGTTACCATAACTTTGACTTCTCTATATACAGGCAAAAGCTCCATCCCCCTCGATGTTTGTTCCACTAGTTTTCTATTTAGTGGTTTAGTAAGAGGATTAGGCAAATTCAACTTTGACCTCACAAAATCCAAGGATATAACCCTTGTCTCAAGTAGGTATCGCACAATATCGTGCCTTAGGCGTATATGCCTGTTCTTCCCATTAAACATTTTACTTTTACCCTTAGCTATCAGAGTTTGGCTATCACAATGCATATACCTAGATAGTGTGCTAGTCTCAGCCCATAAAGGGATATATAATAGATTTATGAGCCACTCGGGCCTTCAAAACTTAACTTCTAAGGCTATAAACTCTACTTCATACGACCGAGTAATGCAAGCTCGCTTGGATGCTCCTAAGAAACTGCACCTCTTCCAAGTTGTCAAAACCCACCCATTAGCCTGGGCTTAACTATCTGAATCGTAGATCCGGGGCTTGGCATCACTAAATCCTTCAAGGACATTTGGAAATCCATTATAACACAAACAATAGTCATTGGTGTCTCTTAAGTACTTTAGTACTCTACAAATAGAAACCCAATGATCCTAATTAGGACTTTGGGTGTAATGACTCAATCTTCGAATTATGCAGGCAATGGTTTGGCATACCAAGTACATTGCCAAATTATCTTAGCATAGCCGGCTTGGGCAAATATTATGTTCTCTATTTTCTTTAGTCGTGAGTTGAGATCATATGGATTTGACACTCAGTTTGCAATCAAAGCGTTTAAAACTCCTTAAAATTTTCAACATAGTGTTCTTGAGAAAGGTTAAACCCGTTAAGCGTTTTAGATATTTTGATTCATAGAATCACCTCTACTTCTCCTACATCTTTCATATTAAACTTAGATTTTAGGAAACTCTTGGTCTCAATAACAACTTGTAGGTTAGTCCCAAATATAAGCATATCGTCAACATATAAGCAAATGATAATGCATGGGTTATTCTCAACTTTGCTATAAATGCATTTATCAACGTCATTAATGGAGAATCCATTAGATATCAAAACATGATAAAATTTGCTATGCCATTGTTTGGGTGCTTGTTTTAACACATAAAGAGATTTAACTAGCCTTTTTGATCCTCTCATGGAACCATACACCCTTTAAGTTGATCCATATAAATTTCCTCTTTTAGCTCCCCATTCAAAAAGGCGGTCTTAACATTCATCTAGTGTATCACTAGGTTATGAACTGATGCTAAAGCAATTAAAACCTTAATTGAGGAAATCCTTGTCACAGGAGCAAAGGTATCAAAGTAATCTATACCTTTATTTTGCTTAAAACTTTTAGCAACTAAATGTGCCTTATATTTCTCAATAGACCCATATGGCTTTAATTTCCTTTTAAAGATCTATTTTAAACCTATAGTTTTAGCACCATGAGGCAAGTCTACAATCTCCCAAGTATGGTTATGCATTATTGATTTAATTTCACTATTATTGGCCTCCTTCCATGTGACGCCCCATTTCCCGGGGGTCCCATTGACTACCGTCAACTTGCGGAAAACCTGTGTGTCTCATATCGTGAGACCCATACATGAGTAAAAATGGCCACATTGGCTTACACATCATACTCACCCAAAATATATCCAACTATATCACAATAGTTTCAAGAGTTGTTACATCACTCTTAATATAAACATATATTAAAATTAAGAGTTTTAATACATGTTTTACAAAAAAAATATCAAAGCCACAATCCGGCTTTCTTCTTAAAAGCGGCCTTTAGTGAGTGCCGTCTTCCCGAACACTCCTGATACTTGAAATAATTTTTCCTCGACAGGGTGAGCAATGCCCAGTAGTGATAATCTCCTACATGGGTTACTCCCCACCTAAGTGCACATGTAATGACAACCAAACACATTCACTAAATGCATGATCCTACTTGAATATCTACATGCCCAATTCCTTGTCTCGAGTCCTCACCGACTCCCTCACACATGCCTAAGCCATGTACGAAAATCATTTCCAAACAAAAATATTTGTTATAATTGTGGGCAACCCTCCGATATAAATACATTAGACAATCCTTCGAGGTGAATTTGTTGGGTAATCCTCCGAAACACCATGGCCCCTCCGACGTGAATTACCGGACAATTTTCCAACACAATTCTGGATGAATTTTCCCATAAAATTATTATTTTTAATAATTTTACAAAAGAATTCATCGTTTGGACAACCCTTCGATTTATTTATCATGCACTCACACCTACTATTCTAGAATGCCCCGGTGCATATGAAATGCATTATGCCATTTCCATACAACATATGTTAATATATCAAACATGCATATATTAACAAAAATTTACACACAACACCATGTTATTCAATTCATAGCAATAACACCAAAATTAGCTCATGGGCTAATAAACAATTTTAGCACCATTTTTAACCGCTAAGAAACACAAACCACACACAAGATCACATGAATGAATTAAACCCTAGGTCCTTCAAACTGCCTTCACTAATTAATACTGTGGATTTTCTCACTTCATTCCAAATCTGATGGAACCGAAAACACGGCCATCTAGGCCTTAACAAATTCTCATCCATTAAAATGGATCTTAGCCAAAGAATAAATCAAGTAGGAGAAGACCCCTACCTCTCGAAGTTATTGAAACTCCACAAAATCGGTGTCCACGCGTAGCCCTTGTAGCGTAGATCAACTTCTCCTCTACGAGAACCAACGGTCCGAACGCCGGGAAATCTAGAGAGAAGTTGGACTTTCTCTATCTAAATCTGTTTTCCTCCCCCCCCCCACTGCCGATACCAGCCAAAATGGAGGAGATGATGTCTTTTCTTTTTCTTTTCTTTATTTCCCTTTTTGTCATTTAGTTTGACTTTAAGGGCTTTTTGGCACATGGCTTAATATAAGCCATTTATCTCTATCCTCTCACTATTCTTGTGACATGTGTCACATGGATACATGTAGTAGGTGACCTTTGTCACATCACATGCCTCTCACAAGCTATCATATGACACCCGACACCCGGTGCCTCGAAAGACGTGAAATTCGATCGGTTTCGAATTCGACGAAATTCGACGCGTAGCTAGATTTCAAGATGATTCTACCTATGGAAGTTTGTTTATTATCCGAGATCTGAAAAAATTTCAGATTTTCATCAAAATTACCATTTTACCATTTTTCAGAAAATTAGAATTTTCTCGGGTTTTACATTCTTCCCCCCTTAAAAAAATTTCGTCCCGAAATTCCGTACAATCCTAAAATCACATGCATATGCAACATGCACTATGCCATGTAATACGTAAAATAGTCATTTGCCATTAAACGACTAAATCAATGCAGACCTTCATTCCTAAACAAGAAGGGATAGGTGGCCCGCATTGTGTCATCGCCCTCCCACGTTGACTCCTCCACTCCACGGTAGCCGCCATAGCACCCTCACTAGCCTCACGGTCTGCTGGCCACAAAACCCGATCCCGACATCCACGCACAATCGGTCCCTCCTCGAAGGTCCCATTCAGGTCAACCTCATTCTCTCCTCATCCGCTGATCCTGAGTGTGATTCTGCAGCCTCAAGCATACGAAATACCTTATAACATGTCACACCTTATTCCCTGGTCCGAATCTCGAATGGCGGATCTCGAACTGTGTTCGTATGCTGAAGGACTATACACGGACTCTTTAATTGCTTTATTTTTATTTGCACGTAATCAAATATCATATACATATACTGAGTCCCATTTACATATACAAAACCGTACTTTACATTTACAACCAGAGCGCTGAACCTACATGTAGTGAACCCCATTGCTGTGTCGTCCTACAGCATGGAAGTTTTCTGACGCCTTCTCCGTACCTACACTCCGATTAGAACCCGTATGTTTTACGCTTTAGTGGGAAACATATGACTTATACAGTAAACACATGCACTATTACTCATTTATAGGAGCATATACCAGCAATATATATAATGATATATAAAGAATATATCGTAATTTTTCATCAATCTCAAACAAAGAAAGCATATACAATCTATTCGTACTTATAAATGAATGATACTTGTTCAAGTCTCTCACAAGACACATACTTGTACTTGTATTAGACGTATACGTATTCAGACCTCCAAAAGGACATATATATCGGACTTATACTGATACTTGTCTCGGACTTATAATTATTCAGATCTCCCAAAGGACATCTACTTGAACTTCTATTAGACTAATACTTATCCAGATCTCTCGTAGGATTTACAGAGCTTAGACCTTTACTAAGGCAAATTCAAGAGTACTATAGAACTTATACTTGTACTTCGTATCTTATACTTGTACTACAGAGCATATCCTTGTTTTACTCTGATCTTGTATTTGTATTACGGAGCTATTCTGTATTTCGTATCTTATTCTTGAATTTCGGATCTTATACTTGTATTACGGAGCATATACTTGTATTACGGATCTTATACTTGTATTACAGAGTTTATTCTTGTATTTCGGATCTTATACTTGTATTACGAAGCTTATTCTTGTATTTCTGATCTTATACTTGTATTACGGAGCATATACTTGTCTTACGGATCTTATACTTGTGTTACAGAGCTTATTCTTGTATTTAAGATCTTATTCTTGTATTACGGAGCATATACTTGTCTTACGGAACTTATACTTGTATTATAGAGCTTATTCTTTGTATTTCGGTTCTTATTCTTGTATTTCGGATCTTATACTTATATTTTGGATCTTATACTTGTATTTCAGATCTTATACTTGTATTTCGGATCTTATACTTGTATTTCGGATCTTATACTTGTATTACGGAGCATATACTTGTCTTACGGAACTTATACTTGTATTACAGAGCATATACTTGTCTTACTAACTTATACTTGTACATGCAGTTTATTCTTGTATTTCTGATCTATATCAGACATTTTTTTTTTTAGAGTTATTCTTTATGAAGGTACTCGTAGTTCTTACTAGTTCATATCTCCGAAGGACACATATTTGTAAATTATCGATTCATATACTTATACAGAATACTTATACATGTAATTTGTCCTTATCATTACATATACTTATCAAATCTGTTGTAGGAGTTATGAGCTTCTCTATGTGTGTACCGAGGTACCCATATACTATAAGCTCCGAACGTGACGTAGTCATAATACATACAAGATCAAATCAGACTTATGTAGATACGGACATTAGTTCGTAGTAGGTACAGATCACATCAAATACATATACCGAGTTCATACAGATTCAAAACATATCCAATAGGTTTATATTAGAATCATATTCAGACTTATACATATTCATGTTAAGGTATCTAATTCGTCTCCTTTTTACATGTTTCATGACTTTGTTATACAAATCGAAACATATGGTACCCAAGGGTACACAAGATTTAGATAAAAGTATGCTAAGTATAATCGGGTCTTATTCATGTATTCCTTTATATACATATCTATAGTCGCTTACCTAGACCGGGAACCATGAATGATGTGACATAGTACACCAAGAACCCGGTTGTAATGGTATTAATATCAACGAATACGTGTCGCCACGAATGTAGGCGTCAGAGCACTAGCAGGAGTGCCGGCTAACGGGATCAACGCGCTCGCCCACATAACGTATGTCAAGCACCGATCAGAACATGCCTGCCCATCGCACAGAAGTGCCGTGAGCACTCAGTGTGAGTGCCAAGACCGAATGTAACGCGTCGCCCACGCAATGTAAGTGTCGTGAAGACTACAGGAGCCACAAGATCGATCGTAATCGCTCCACTCATTCATTCTTCGATCCTAGGTAGTCATACTATCATATGTCTTTCAGAACTCATAACCTATCTTAATCACATTATGTGTTCATGACATATTGCCTTTCATGTTCATTTTCATGTTTCAATTCGTTTTCATGTTTCATATCATATTTATGTTTCATAAACACATCTATACATATTGCATTTCCTATATTTTTCTTGTTTCATGCCTATTACATATGGCATTTCATATACTTGTACAGTATGATGCCTATGTATTCACACATCATTCATGTATTCTTGTTCCTTTGTGAATCTACTATACTTAGAATTTGGAATCATTCTAATTGAATTATCCGAACTCAAGTTATGACATTTTTATGCCAAACTAGTCATTTTCCCATATTACAATTAGGAAAGTTTGAATACCCATTTTCAGGGGTCTTAACTCATATATGACACTGGCTCCTTTATACCCTTTTATTAAGGTGCCAAAGGTCTTTTCTCCAACTGAATCACCCAAATCGGAGTAATCGAAACCAAGTTATGTCCTAAATAAACGTGACTACTTTATGTTCAAAATCGAACTGTGAATTGGCTTGAACATAAATTTCACTTTGAGTGAATTTATGGGCCACATAGAGTCAGAATTTTAAGGTACCTATTTCAGGGTGTTTTGTTCTCCTTGAAGTCTAGTTTAACTAGAAATTTGAATCACTCAAATCGGATAAGAAATGACCAAGTTATGACCAAAATACCAACACTGGTCCAAAATAGAGCATTGGGTACTGGTATCGACTTTTTGGTACCGATACCAGTCGACCAAAACCAATATGGTACAGGTACCATACTGTTTGGTACCGGTACCAACCCCCGAAAATGCCCAGAAATGGTGGTTTTTCTCCCATTTGTCCATATATTTCCACCCAAACCAACTCAATACTCAATACACACCTCAAAACCACTCCATATTCATCTTGTAATGGTGGTTTAGAACTTCACATACCCAAACCCTAGGTAAAAGTCCAAGAACCCATACAATTAAAAGTCCACCATCTTTATACAAAAACATAGAATTAAGGGGGATTCCATGCTTATATTAACCAAGCTAGAGTTTTTCAACTCAATTTCATACAAATCTAGGGTTAGGATCAATTCCTAACTAAACCCTAGGTTTGGAACCCATAAAATTTTCCTACCAAAGTCCAAATTACACATGATTCCATATTCAAAGTCAAAAATCATAGAAATCCTTACCTTTCTTCTTAGCTTCTCCTTCTTCTACCTCTTCTTCTCTCTTCTTCCCTTCTTCACGGTTTGCTCTCCTTTGGAGACCAAACAAATTGAGCTATTTTTGATCTCCCCCTCTTTTTATACTTAATCTTTCTATTTATTGCACATAGGTCCTCAAGTTCCATTCTTTTTGCAAATCAACTTATGCTATATTCTAAGTTAGCCCACACTCTTCTTCTCTTATGACTTTCATATCCTTTTTGCCAAATTAAAAATTTGCCCTTGTATCTTGTACAAATTCCGAGTTTTCGAATTTCCATGTTTTGTATTTAAATTACGAAAAATTCAAATTATGCCTACAAAATACCTTAAACACGTCGAAACGACTGTGGTATATTTCGCGTTACAGACACTCGACATGTCAAGGTGAAAGCCAACCTAAGATACAAAGGCCTACCCTCTCAAGTATCTCTAAGGGTCCAATGAACCTCGATGATAGCTTCCCGCTCTTGTCGAACCTGACCACTCCTCTCTTAGGCATCACCTTCAAGAAGACGTAATCCCCAACCTCGAACTTTGGGCGGTCGACGCCGTACATCGCATAGCTCTTCCGTCACCGAGCTTCGCGGAGAAGACTCGTCAGATCAAGCTCACCTTCCTGAGGTGTCTCTAATCTAGATCGTAACCGCTGATGGAGCTCTCTCCCACTTCTACCTAACATATCGCTGATCTCAGCCTCCCATACAATGCCTCATATGGTGCCATCTGTATACTCACCTGATAACTGTTGTTGTAGGCGAATTCCACTAAGGACAAGTGCTCTTCCAAGCTACCCTTATGATCCAAGACGCACGCTCTCAACATGTCCTCTAACACCTATATGGTCCTTTCTGACTAACCATCTGTTTGCGGCGGGAAGGTCGCATCATGGTCAATTCGTAGGCTTCATGTACTCTTTGAAGCTTTTCCAAAGTGCGCCAGAAACTCCTAGTCATCCGACACTATGAATACTGGTACTCCATGTAGCCGGACAATCTCTGGAATATACAACCGACATAACTCCTCCAATGTGAAGGTCATCCGCATGGCTAGGAAATGTGCCGACTTCGTGAGCCGCTCTACTATCACCCACACCGCGTCATGCCTCCGCTGGCTGGCCCGCGATGCGGGTCACAAATCCATCGTGACGGCTCCCACTTCCACTCGCCCACCTCCAATGGCTGAAGCAAAATTTTACCCGCTTTCGTGCTTAAATTTAACTTGCTGACACGTGAGACATCAAGCCAACAAGTCCTTCTATTCGCCTCTTCATCCCACTCTAGTAGTAATCGGGCGATGAAGATCCCGTACATCTTCGTGCCACTGATGCACAACAAATCGAGAGCGTTGAAACTCCCGAGGATCTCCTCTTCAAATTCCATTAACTGGGAACCACTACCCGCCCTTCTATACCAAGACTACCATCCACGTGGACGGTCCGCTCGCCACCGTGACCGTCCCTAATGGACACTATCTCCGTGTCCCGGCCCCCTGACTTGATCACTCTACTCATCAGAGATTCGTAGCTACTTCAAACTCTCCAACGCACCTTTTAGCCTCGCCACGATCAGAGCCTGAACCGTCCTCACTGGGCTTCTCGAAAGATCCGCCATTCCCGGAAGCTTATAATTAGCCGCTAATGCTCCCCGTGACTTCCGACTGAGTGCATCAACCACCACGTTTGCCTTACCGCATCGGTAATGCAAAGTGAAGTCATAATCCTTCAGAACTCCATCCATCCGCTGCTTGCCTCATCTGAGGTCTCAAGGCGTGGAAAATATACTTCAGACTTTTATGGTCTGAGTACATCTCAAACTACTCGCCATATAAATAGTGGCGTCAAATCTTCAAGGCAAAGACTACGACCGTCAACTTCATGTCGTGTGTGGGGTAATTCTGCTCATGATTCTTCAACTGACGAGAACCATAAGCCACCACTCTCCTGGACTGCATCAAAACACATCCCAGTCTAGCCTTCGAGGCATCACAATACACTGTGTACCCCCTCGTCTCTCTCCGACTATCGTGGATGTGAGCCAAGTGCCTCCTTCAAATCCCGAATGCTTCCTCGCATCGATCATCCCAATCAAACTTGACCCCCTTCCGGGTCAATCTCGTCATAGGTGCTGCCAATTGGGAGAAATCCTTAATGAATCTCATGTAGTACCTAACCAATCCCAAGAAACTACGTATCTCGAAGACTGACTTCGGCCTCTCCCAACTCATCATGGCATCGACCTTCTCTGGGTCCACTGACACGCCTGAAGCTGACACCACGTGTCCTAAAAATCTCACCTCAGTAAGCCAAAACTCCCACTTACTGAACTTAGCGTACAACTGATGGTCTCTTAGCAACTGTAAAACAATCCTCAAGTGATCCTCATGCTCCCTCTCTGACTGGGAGTACATCAAACATCCACGAAGACCATGGCAATCGATCCAAATAGGGTTGAATAATTCCCATGATAGAGGTCCATGAACGGGCGATTTGTCAATCCAAAGGGCATCACAGTAAACTCAAAGTGCTTATAGCGCATCCTGAACGCTATCTTAGGGATATCTCGCCTCTAACCTCGCCTGATGGTAACCCGCGAAGGTCTATCTGAATGCACTCACGCCCTCTCAAGTCATCAATCCTCCGTAATGGGTATCGACATTCTGATCGTAAACTATGTTCAACTCGCTGGTAGTCAATGCACAAATAAGGATCTTGTCTTTCTTCTTCGCAACAACTCCAGCACCCCATGGTGAAGTGCTCTATCTAATGAATCCCTGGCTCTAACTCCCGAGCCTGACTCGAGCCTTCGGCAGAACCTCAACGTGCCATCCTACGGCATCATAGAGACGGGCTGGCAATCGGGTGTAACTCGATACGTAAGTCTACAACCCACGCGGAGGCAATTCCGTAGCTCATCCCGAAAAATGATCCTCATACTTGCAGACTACCGAGGTGACGGTCCGGGTCTCACCTCGCCCTCCGTGGTAAGGCTTCGCTAGCCAATCGTCTCGACACCTGGACTCGCATCGCCGGGGGGGCAAAATATCATGCTTGCCCCCTTGAAACATAACACGAGTACCGTCCCGTGTGCCGGTAACCTCCCATGCTCACAATCGATGACAACTCAGATGTCAACCGCCCATCCCTAGATGACGTCGAACTCCTCGACATGTCCGAGACCCCCGTCCATCAGGAGTAGAACTCGAGATTTCTAAATTTCACAACCTCGACATATCATCCCTATCCTCGCCCTAATCCCTAGGGGAGAACTCACATACAAGGGCCCTCCAAGGTCTCAACCTCTAAGCCCAACTTTATCACAACTGATGTGGCAATGAATGAATGCGAAGCACCAGAATCAAATAACACTCATTTACGCGAGATAGCAAAACGCATTCCCGATGACCGGGTCGCCTACGGCGACTAGTGATGGCGGCGTAAACACACCCTTTGAACCCCGACGCCCGGCCAGGCCTCGCCCTCCGCCGACTCCATGACTCCGTTCTTCGGGCCAGCTTGTAACCCGGAGGTGCCTGTAAATTTCTCCTCGAGACCGACATCGCTCCTCCGACGATACCCGGGTGGTCGGAGGAATATACCAGATCCGCCCTATCCCACCGCCACCGACCGCTTGTCCCGAAACCCCGGGATCTCGCCTCTCGGGACAACTTTCCTCATATGTCCGAAAGTCATTGGCAATGGTAAGACACCATCCGTAGGGTGTAAATCAACCAAACGGCTTCGTGATTCACTGAGCTCTACAAGAAAAGCTCGCTTTGAATTCATCATTGCAAACGAACCGAGCCCAAACTCCATTTTTGTGGCTCGTAGTTAACGAGCCGAACCCAAGCTTCCTTGCCCATTGCAGTTCGCTGTAATCAGCTCGCTCGCTTCAGTCATGTAACATGTTCGCAACGTGCTCGTGAACATGTTCGCCAACGTGCCGCGGAACATGTTCAACAAAGCCTCGTGAACATGTTCGCTAACAGCCAGGAACATGTTCGCTAACGCCGCAGAACGTGCTCGGAACAGGCTCGCGAACAAGCTCAAGATTATTTTGAAGTTGTTATATGTTTGTTTTAAACATTATTCTTGAAATTTTAAAGATGATTGTAATTTTTTTTTTTTATTTCTTTCGTGTCGCAACTTTTAGTCAAGTTCGATATGTTAGTTATTATTGACAACTTGTTGTATTAAGTTATTAGTATTTTTATTATTTTTTTTAGATATTGTATATGATGCTAAACTATCAATTTTTTTTTTCAAGATCATAAACAAGCTCACAAACGAACTCAAACGAGCTCACAAACGAACTCCTTACTGAGCTCATAAACGAACTCCTTACCGAGCTCACAAACGAACTCCTTATCGAGCTCGCAAACGAGCTTATAATCGAGCTCACAAACGAACGAGCCCGAGCTATAATCAAACGAGCTTTAAACGAACGAGCCCGAACCGAGCTCGAGCCGAACTCGAGCTCGAGCCCGATTTTGTGGACATGAACCCGGAAAGCCGAACTGAGCCCTTCCAGGGCTTATTTGTCGAACCCGAGCCTTTGATAATCTTAGGCCGGCTCGCCATACACCCCCAACCATCTGTAATGACCTGTACTAAATAATGAAGCCAAACATCGTCAATTCAAGTTCGACTAAGTTTGACCGTGCTCACCAACACTTTATATGTGGACCAAAGACTTTTTCAAGGATGAATAAGGTTTCGGGGTTTACTAAAACACCATTTCGTAGGCCTGCCGATACGAGCTCATAGGACTGTCGAACGTCCAACCGACTTACTTGATAAAAAGTTATAACCCTGTAATTTCAAATAAAGAAATTGCTTTTTTAACAAAGGCCCAAACTGCCTTCAAATTTTTAACCGAAAACTAATTTAGGCCCTTATATAAACATAAATTGGATGCCAACAAACCCTGCAAATTTCAAAACACCATCTTGAACTCCAAAACCCTAGAGAAGTTCTCCAAACTTGTGGACCCGAGTTGGGTCATTTTGACCATTTGCGAGCCGTGGGGGATTGGACCAAACGAGGCACCACCGGCCACCACACTGCTACACGGCTGGCCTAGGAGTGCACGCCCACCTCCTGACGATCACGGTGAAATTTCACCGCTAGCCGCACCTGACGAGCCCCTGACGGCCGACGGCAGCGGCGGCGCGGCCACCGTGGGTCACCGGAGTTTTCCCACTTTTTCGGCCATTTCAGGCCATTTCAGGCCGGCCCATAGCTCCTTTCCACCATTTTTGGACCCCCTGAACTCATTTCCGTGGTCCCTTTTTGCAGATTCCTCACCGTTTGAAAGTTACGACGAAACAAAGCTGGGCCGACGTCGATCGAAGCCTTTCCGCCACCATACGATTGTTGGACCAAGGCAATGCATCGACGTGCTCCTCGCCTTCGGGTTTTCCATTGATACGTGGTTTGTAAATTTTGGACGTCGTTGATCAGTTTTCCATTTTAGGTTGTTCGTAATTACGAAGAAGTTGGGATCAAATAGGGTACCAATTATCAAATTTGGAAAATTGGAAGTTAGATTAGTGAAATAGATGTTTTTGTGAATACTGGATCGTTCAATTTCGAAATTATCTCCGTGAAAAGCCCTAATTTCTGGGGTATCGCCCAGAAGACTGTAATCAGACCTCGCTGAGTCTATAGATGGTTTGCTAGTTCTAAAAGTTATTCTAAGGCCATGGGCATCCTAATGTCAGTTGGTTCAGTTATTAGAGCCTAAGTGGTGTTTCATTATATTACAGTGTCACGCCGGCCGGTGACAATCCTCATGTGTGGTTAGGACTAGCCGCCTATACCGTGGAGCGGTTTATATGTTTTTAAATGATTTGGGGTATTATGTTGATATATCTATCAGGATTAAATAGCCTACATATATACCGCTTGATCAAATGGTCACAGATAAATGTGATTATCGGTCTCATATAAAACAAGTTATCATTTCATGTGAATTTTGTCAACATTTTAACTGTTTGGAAGTTTTACTGAGTTCCTGGATGAGTCTATGGTATTTTTAAATATGTTGGGTACGTGGATTGAGGTTTTAAACCACTTCGAAAACCTATTGTTTTAAGAAAGGGATTTTGAGATTTTGCGAAATGATTATAATACGGTAATGTTGGGGAAGTACATGTGGAGTAAGGATATCAGGTCGAGGTTATAAGGTGATGTACCAAATTGTACCGGAGATTGGGTTCAGTATTTATATTATAGTGCACTGGGATTGCCACGGTGTCGTGAGGTTAATATGATCCAACGGCCATATATTATTTCCACGTGTCGCGGAGGTCGGGTTTACCCGACACTTGGTATTCTAGGTTTGCTACTTGTTTGAGGTTGGGCTTTCAACAATGGTCATATATTATTTCCATCACGTGAGGTCGGGTTTACCCGACCGCTTAGTATACCGAGATTGCCATGCTGGTCGAGGTCAAGGCGATCCAACGGTCATATATTATTTCCACGGCCGTGAGGTCGGGTTTACCCGACGGTTTGGTATTCTGGGTTTGCCACTTGTCGCGAGGCCGGGCTTACCCAACAGTCATATATTATTTCACGGCCGTGAGGTCAGGTTTACCGGTTCGCTTATCATCATTAGTTTTACTACAACATTTCGATGTCAGTTATCGTGGGGTGGGGTGTCCCACTCGCTTAAGACGTACATGGTAACGGTACATTGTTGATTTCGAGTAAGGTGTAACCATACGTTTATTAGCTGCCACTTTTGAGGGTTTGAGAGGTCGGGCTTAGCCACTCCGCTTATGGTGGGTACAATGGATGGCAATAAGGATTTTCCGAATACGGTATAACTATTTTAATACTTATGGTTATGGTGCATGTCATGGTTACTTATTGGCATGGTGGTTATACATGTTTTATGCGATTGGCTTTATGTTGTGTGCGCTCAGATGTTATAGTGTTCTTGATATTATGTCGGCTAAATTGTTGAGCATGATTTACATGTATTTGGGTTTTGTGAAATGTTTGCTAAACGAGGAACATTACAAAAGAGTGGAAGTGAGGTCTTGAGTAAAGAAATGTTCGAAAAATAAAAGCATTATTTTTCGTATAAATTATGCCACTCACTGAGATTTATTTCTCATGTTTATTGTTTTAAATCTGTTCCCCTTAGGTCCCAGTAAATTGCAGTGGCCTACTCCCAAACATTCGACATCGCCTTCTACGATGTACCAAAGACTTACCCCATCCATCTGTCTTGGATTTGTTGGACCTATGTATTTTTATTTGTAACCCTAAAATTGCAAATACCTTAGAATGCTCCTCGATATTAGTATTAAACTCATGGGTCCCTTATTTTGTATAAAGTCAGGTTAGACCTACATTCGATAGGTCTAATGTGGATTTTCTATATAATTGAGGTATTGTAGTACTGCATGTGTTTACTTCTCTTTTAGGTGGGGTCCCTTTGTGTATTCCCTAGGGATTGTACAATGGAACTCCACTAGGCGGGACCACCCGGGGAACCTTGAAGGGGTATCCTGGTCGGGTCCTGTCACCATCTGCCTAGCTTGACTGGCAACCCTGATCCTTCCCTGGCCCGGATGGCGGCGGCTCTGGAACCCACGTGAACTAGAAGCCCTCTGCTTCTTTACCGAACTGGAAGAAGACTGACTCTCCTTCCTCTTACCACTGGCACCCGTATCCCGAGTGCTCCGTGCATCCTCCACCTCCCTCTCTATGGTCATGGCAGTCCCAACCATAGAGTCCATGTCTTGTAGGCGGAGTCCTACCGAACGGACAACAATCTCAACCATTTCAAACCTCCCGACCTTGGCCAGTCCTGTGGCCACATAATCGTCGCAAAGCGAGGTAACCCGTGAACCCGCCACATACTAATCACAAGCCATAGCCCTCGCTCCGTGTTCAGTGAATTCCCCAGCTCATGGTTCAGCGCAGGGTCGGAAAATACTTGCCCATGAACAACTCATGGAACTCGCCCTATGTCATTGCCTCTAGGTCCCTAGAGGTCTTCGCCTGGGGGCTCCACCACACTTGCCTCGCCTAGCCGGAATGCAGCCTAGTCCTGACTCATTGTATCTGAGGTAATTCCACGCCCTCTAATATCTTCTCAACCCGCATAAAACCAATGGTTCACCATCGGACTCCCTCCCGCAACGTAGAGGATGATGGGACTCGGCTCTTGAGGTGACTCGACCTCCTCGGCCCCAATCAAGTATTCTGGCTCAAAGGCAAAGAAGAAGAACTCCCATGTGCTCTCAAGAAAGGCCTCGTCGGTCAAAAGCCTGGTGCCCGACCAAGATTCTCGTGGACGAGCTCTACGTCCTCTCTCGCGACTAGGCATCTACATATGTCAAATGGAAAGTTAAATTTTAATGAAGTGTCTCTAAGGGTGTAAATACAGTCCCGAGACATTATTCACATACCGAAAAAAATTTTTCATACACAACGTCAATGCATTCATAGGTAATGCAAGGTAAACATTTCATAATAAATCACACACAAACAAAAATTTTATT